>OY284472.1:20004718-20604718 GCA_958336335.1 Dilophus febrilis
TGGATGATTGTCGTGCATGTACAAATCGAAAAAATACAATTTTTATGAAGCGATTATTTTCTACTGATGATCACGATAATATTCTTGAATTATTCTCATTATGGACATCCCTGGAAGTATGTGTTACTGACCGAAAAAAAAAATGAATATATAATTTATAAAATTATTAATTTTATTTGTTTGTTGATTATATCTCTAAACATACGCACGCAGGTAAAACAGTCAGATGGATTACCAACATACATATGTGATGAATGTTATAAATTAATTATTGATTTTAAAAAATTTCGTATAATGTGCACAGTATCTGATAGGTATTTTAGATCAAAGGTATTTCTTGTAAATTAAACCAAAAATTATAATTTACTTAAAGTTCTTTGTTATTATATATAATAACTACATTTCGGGAGATCAATTCAAGATAATAATCGAATCACTGCTGTTTATAGTTTTATACTTTTACACACATAAATTGTTATTTATTATAATTATTGCGTAGATCAACCACAGTAAACTGGAATTCTATAATGATATTATTGATGACCCAGAGGATTATCATACTGATTTTAAAACTGTAATGATACCTTCTGTAATTATTGAAAACGAAGCAGTAGTTAGTTATTCTCATAATGTTATTCATGATAAATTTTATGGTCATTCCATTACAGAGGAAACTATTATTACTTCTGATATCGGTAATTTTTCAAATTTAACTTTTCTTATAAATTATACTATATATATATATATATAAATTGATTTAAAAGTTAACGACGCTTAACTATAAAACAGACATAAAAAAAGAAAACCATTATGATTTGGAAATTAATCATGACGATGATGATGATGATGATGAAGATTTGAATAAAATACTCCGAAATGAAACGGATTTACCGGCAAAAATAGTAGAAGACTGCAAAAAAAATATTCAACGTAATGAAGATATTAAATTGTCATCAAGTAGAAATTTAACAACAATGCGTCAAAAAAAACGGCCAATAAAAAAAGTTAAAAAAAATAAACATGAAAAATTGTCATGCGAAAAATGTAGTAAAGTATTTTTAAAAAAACATAATTTAGAAGGACATTTACGACAACATTTAGGTTTAAAGGTAATCATAATCATTCTGAATTCCGATGTTCAATTATTATAAAAAAGATATTTATAAAAAAATAAAAAAAAAAAAATTTATAGCCATGTTTATGTACGGTTTGTGGTAAATCTTATAGTAAATGGTCTGGTTTAAAATCACATATAAATAATGCACATTCGTCTGATGTTGAAACACGTAAAGATAAAGAATATATATGTGATTTTCCAGAATGTAAAAAAATTCATTTGTCTTATCAAGCATTAACAGCCCATAAACGACTAGTGCATATTCAAACGGTAAACGAAAATTTTAATAAACCAATAATAATGAAGCCACGGTTGATGTGTGAACTTTGTGGAAAATCATTTAGAACGAATGGCCAGTTAACTGTAAGCGTATATATATAGAGATATATGTTATTAATATAATAATAAGGCGGTTGGTGAAAATATAATGGTAAAATCCACTTTTTTTCCCCAGAAACATAAATACACTCATACAGGACTGATGCCCTTTCAATGTAAATTATGTCCGAAAAAATTTCCAACAAATCATAAATTAAAGGAGCATATGATGAGACATGAGGGTATTAAAAATCATGTATGTTCATTTTGTGGTCTACGAAAAACAACGGCCTATGAATTAAAGGTACATGTAAATTATCATACAAGGGAGAAATTACATAATTGTAAATATTGTTCAATGGTTTTTACAAGTGCCAGTAAGTGTTTTTATCACATATGGCTGTGTCACTACTATATATATTTATGTGGTAATAACGGTGAACAGACAACTTCCAAAAATGATTATATCATTATTTTTTCTATTTGTATATAGGTAATATGACGTTACATATTAGAACAGTACATTGTGGTATTAAGGCATATGCATGTACGCATTGTGATCGTTCATTTGGTAAACCGGGAACATTAAAACATCATATAATGACACATACCGGTGAAAAACCACATGTTTGCAGTATCTGTGGAAAGCGATTTATTCAACCACAATCATTGAAAGCCCATATAAAAACTCACAATAATAAAACAATTGCTAATAAATCGAAATATGTTTTAAGTGAACCACAATAAAAAAAAATTGAATATTGAAAATAGAAAACTTTTTTTTTTTTATAATATACAAATTTGATTTTTAATTCAAATTAGCAAATACCAAAATTTTCTCATATAATCGAATTAATACCACTCCGGACTCGGAGTCCGGATACTGCACTTTACATTCACAACCTGTAAATGTAGCTGTATTTTGAGTAGTTTTTTTTAAATTATTGTTGTGCAGCTCTGTTGCGCACCCTTAACTTGTGGTTTCCACAGGCGGCTTATTTAGCAGCATTCAATTTTACTTGCGGCGTGAGGTGAAATTAAAAAATTCAATTTTGTTTTGTTTTTGTTCTATTTTGACATTTTTATAAACCCTCCACTTTTTGTTTACTTTTTATGATTTTTTTTGTTATGCTTTTAACCTTAATTTTAGTGGTTTATTATTTAAGTATAATAATTAATTGATTAATAAAAATAAAGTATGAATTAAAAAAATTAATTGATTTGGCAATAAACACAAAATATTCTGAAGGGTTTAATAGTAATACTACTATGGATATGCTGGTATGCCGGGCATGTTTGTCCCGAGATTTAATGAGTTTACAATCGGCTTTTGACTACGGTATCCCTGAGTTTTATTATGCATTAACTAGAATACGAATACAACGGAACGATGGATTACCCAAACTTATCTGTTCGGATTGTGCAAATAAAATTAATTTCTATTGTTTATTTAAAATACAATGTATCGAAACTGATGGTTTACTGAGAAAGAAATTAATCGATACCAAAATTAACAACGACAATCAACCTAGTAATTTGAAAGTAATCGAAAATATTAAAAAAACACCGGAAGTTAAAAAACAGGCTAGTGGTGGTGATAATCACAACAATGCCAACACGACCGTAGAGACATTACCATCAAAAGTAGACATGATTGAAATTGGAGATGTGAATAAAACAGTAGACGATTCTAATAATGAAGATAGAACCACTGTTATTGAATTAGACGAAGTAGAAGAATATGATTATGATTATATGCTTGATAATATTTCTGGTGATAATTTGGATAATCTTCATGATCTTCATCTTCATAATCTTCATGATCCATCGTCGACTAAAATATCTCAACCAATTGATGATGAAAATGATAATGAAACGACGCCGGGGGCAACGACGAATATAAATCTAAAAGATGATATTAAAAAAAAAGATAATGATAATGGTATTTATAATTTTATTTTGTTTGAATAATTGAATTTTATTATAAATTTATTTTCAGTTATCATTGATTCACTGGGCTCGACGACGAATACGACGATAAAGGATTCCAAAGAAAATAAAGGCGATGATGATGATGATATTCATTTACCAACAACGTCTAATATTGATTTAATCAAACAAAAATCAATAAAAAAACGTCCAAGAAATAGACAAATTCAAAATTCGAAATTTATATGTGACATATGTAGTAAATCTTTTTTTGAAAAATATCTTTTAGCTGCACACTTACGAAAACATTTAGGTTTAAAGGTGAATATACAGAATTTATTGGTATCAAATGAATGAATAATATCAAATGAAATACGCAATTTATACATATTATAAAATTTAATTTTTTTTAAATAGCCACATTTATGTAATATGTGTGATAAATCTTATGATAAACGATACAATTTAACAAAGCATATAAATTCATTTCATTTAAATGTTAATTTGCGGAAAAGACTTGAATGTTATTTTCCCGGATGCAAAGAATTTTTTTATTATAGCCGAGCACTGGCAAGGCATGAGAGAAATGTGCATGGAATTAGCATCAGACCGACAAAGGTTATCTGTGAATATTGTGGTAGATTTTATAAAGACAAATATATTTTAGGAAGACATATCAATTTAGAGCATTGTCAGGTACGGCCATTAGATGAAAATTTTAATTGTAATTATCCAGAATGTAAAAAATCATATCAATTTAAAGCATCGTTAGTGGCACACATCCGATATTTTCATAAAAAATTGCCTATGCGTGCACCAACAACGCCAAACTTTGTAATATGCGAAATTTGCGGTAAATCGCTTGCAAGCATAACATACGCAAAAGTATATACTTTTTATGAATGATTGTTATTTAATTTTGTATATATGTAATGTGTTTATTTATTTATTTTTTTTTTTTTTTTAGATACATGCTTACACTCACACAAACAATAGGCCACATAAATGTATATTTTGCCCAAGAGAATTTTCAACACGTCCTAGACTAAAGAGACATATTTTTAGGCATGAAGGTATTCTAAAATATAGAGAAAAAATATTTTTTTTAAATTGATTTTATTGAATAGTTTTCTGTATATTTGTTTTTTTTTTTTTTTAGCTAATTTGCCGATACGTAATAAAACCGAATCTTCTGGTACTAGAGCATTTAAATGTACGCATTGTGATCGACGATTTAATACAAAAACTACATTAAAACATCATATAATGACACATACCGGTGAACAGCCATACGGTTGCAGTGACTGTGGAAGACGATTCATCCAATCATATGCATTAAAATTACATATAAAAAAACATCATAGTCATGAATCAATCAATGATGTCCGTGTTGACAAAAAATCCGAATCATAAGAACCAATTAAAAATATATATCTCCTAATTTTATAAATTAAAAATAATTAATGGGGGAACGAGCATTTTAATTACTATATATATATAAATAAAATCCGATAAAGTAACTGTTCGTTTTTAAACCGCTGCTTTTATAAACGTTTGTAAATTTAAATGTGATTTGAAATTCAATTGTGTTTACGGTATGTGGAGAATTCCGAATTCGAACAAATAAACCGTCCTAAAATTGTTTTAATCGGTACGGTAGCTGGTTTTTCACCGTTCAATTAATTAAACCATCTATGTCTATCCCGTTTGTAGTATAGTATTTGGGAAACATTAAAAAAAAAAATAAATTTTGTTTTTAATATAAAGACAATTGTATGGTTTTGTTTTTTTTTGGTATATTCTTTTTATTGTTTTGCGCGCGGCTCGGCGTGTTGATGTACTAATAATTGCAATAATGTATATTTATATTTTCGCCATTTTTTTTGTTATTGTTTTTTTTTTTTGTATTTTTATTCATTGATTAAAACAGACCTTGGAAGTGTATATACAAAAAAAAAATCATTAAAAAATAAAAAGTTCACTCTGTGGCACAAGTGGTTATCGTGCATTTACTGAAGAAATCTGACAAATTTCTAAAGTCGTGAGTTCGAATCCTACTTTGATAGGATTTGTATCACATACAGAGCCAGAACTATAATTTCCATATGGTCTAAGCTACCGAAGGAATATTAATAAATAAACAAACAAACAAACAAACAAAAAAATAAAAAAATTTAATAAAAAATATATTTAAAAAAAAAAAAAAAAAATTAAAACGGTATTTTGTTGTCATACAATTAAATATAATAATGGATTTGCATGTATGTCGGGCTTGTATGTGTTCGGTTTCACCGACGGCGTGCTTACAATCAATTTTTGTCCATAATATACCGTACTTATTCTATTCATTAACTCAAATTCGAATTGAACGGAACGATGGATTACCCGAACTTATATGTTTGAGTTGCCTAAATATAATTACAAATTGTAATTCATTTAAATTAAAATGTATTGAAACGGATGATCTGCTAAGAACGAAATTAACAGAAATTAAAAATCAAAAAAAAAACGACAACAACGACTTCGGTGATGATGATAATGATGATGATGAAATTAACAATAAACATACTATTACCAACAACCAATTATCAAATGTGAATATTGAATATGAAAATGTTGCAAATGGACGGAATCATGATCATGATCATGAACGGGAAACTAAAATGGAATGCGATATTGAATTAGTAAAAATAGAAGAATATTATGATGAGGATTATGATTATGATTATATGTTTGATAATATTGCTGGTGATAATTTGGATAATCTTCATCATGTTCATCATGCGTCGAGTAAAATGTCTGAATCAATTACAGGTGATAATGATAATGAAAGGGGGAAAACGACGAGTATTAATCTAGTAACAGTTAACAATAAATACTATAGTGATAACGGTATATTTATTAATTTTTTTTTTTTTCGTTTTAATAATTATAATTAACGAAAATTTAGATTATTATTATTATTATTATTATTATTATTATTATTATTACAAAGATTACCATAAACAAAAGTTGGAAAATATTGCAGAAATTCATCATGAATTGTCAACGTCTAATAATACGAATAATTTAAGCAATGAACGTCCTCCAATAGAAAAACGTCCAAGAAATAGACGAATTCAACATCCGAAATTTATATGTGACATATGCAATAAACCGTCTATTAAAAAATATCTTTTGGCTGCACACTTACGAAAACATTTCGGTTTAAAGGTTAATATATAAATTTAAATTATATATATATATAATAACACAAACAAAATTTATTCTATTTATATATTATAGCCATATCCATGTAAAATGTGTGATAAATCTTATGTGAAACGATTGGATTTAAAAGGACATATAAATAAAATCCATACCGATGTGAAATTACGAAAGAAATATGAATGTAATTTTCCCGGATGTTGTGAATGGTTTTATTGTAATCGAACACTGGTAAAACATAAAAAAATCATGCACACCGATCCGACAACTATGGTGAAAAAATGTATAAAAATTACATGTGAATTTTGTGGTAAATCATATGAAAGACAACAAAATTTGAATTCACATATAAATAGAATGCATGCGAATAGTACGAATAATTTATTCAATGGACCAATTAAAAAACGCCCAAGAATTAGAAAATATAATGAAAATAGAAAATTGATATGCGACATATGCAATAAACCGTCTTTTGACAAATATCTTTTAACGGCACACCTACGAAAACATTTAGGTTTAAAGGTTAATCTATAAAAATTTCAATGTATATTGAATTGTTTTTTTTTTTCATATTTATAATAACAGAAACAAAATGCGTATTCTATTTATATATTATAGCCATTTCCATGTAAAATGTGTGATAAATCTTATGTGAAACGATTGGATTTAAAAGGACATATAAATAAAATCCATACCGATGTGAAATTACGAAAAAAATATGAATGCGATTCTACCGGATGTAACGAATGGTTTTATTGTAATCGAACACTGGCCCTGCATAAAAGAATCAAGCATACTGCAGTGAATCAGATTATGAATAAAAAATGTACAAAGGTAATATGTGAAATTTGTGGTAAAGCATATCAAAGAAAAACACATTTGAATGCACACAAAAATAGAGTCCATATGGATGGTGAATTACGGAAAAAATTTGAATGTCATTTTCCTGAATGTAGTAAATTTTTTTATAGTAATCAATCTCTATCGGTTCACAAACGAAATGTTCATATTGAAAAAAAAATTGAAATTGGAACAAGAAATGATAATAAGGGTACTAAAAAATCAATGGTTATTTGTGAACTTTGTGGTAAATCAATTTCAACAAAAACTGAATTAAAAGTATATATATATATATACACATAGATATTTTATATTTTATTGTATATGAATAATAATAATGGATTTTATTTTTAAATTTTTTAGAGACATATTTACACTCATACAAGACTTACGCCATATAAATGTACAATGTGTCCAAGAAATTTTCCAACCAATCATCGACTAAAGAGACACATTTTTAGGCATGAAGGTATTTTATAGAAATTACGACACAACCAACCAAAAATCATCAATTCTGTATATATTTTAAAATTTTTATTTTTTTTTTTTTAGCTAATATGCCGTTCCGTAATAAAACAGGACCATTTGATAAAAAAGCCCATCAATGTATGCATTGTGATTGTTCATTTAGTAAACCAGGAGCATTAAAAAATCATATAATGACACATACCGGTGAAAAACCATATGTTTGTACTGTTTGTGGTAATGCATTCATTCAATCACATTCATTAAAATTACATATACAAAAACATCATAATAAATTAATAATTGAAATAATTGAAAATGGTGGTGGTGGTGATGGCGGCAATGACACAAAATCATAACTTTTTTAAATTTTAATTATTCTTTTTTATAGAATTAAGATTATTAAAAACAAAATATTACATTAAAAAGTACGTGTGTGTGTTTTCAAATAGTAATAGATTTTTATTTATAAGATATATAATTTTATGTGTAATTCAAATAATTTTTCTAATTGCTATAAATTTATTATAAATATAAATAACAAAAATTATTAATAAAATTAAACAAAAAAAAAAAAAAATTAAATTAATTGCTGGTCGACGACATACTTAGAATTCGTTGGGCTTGTATTATTTTTCCATTTGATTTATTGTGCGTTTTCATGTGAGCCCGTAATGCAACCAATTGTATAAAACGTTTTCCACATACATTACAAACTTGTGGTTTTTCACCGGTATGCGTCATAATATGATGTTTTAACGTTTCCGATTTACCAAATGATCGATCACAATGCGTACATGGATACGCTTTAATACCACAATGAACAATTCGTATATGTCGAGACATATTACCTAAAAAAAATATATATATATATATAATATATACACTATACAGTTACTCAACTTTTTGATCAAATCTTTACATATTTTGAGATATTTGCTATAGGTATACATGTTTGTCCTAACTTTTTTTGACTCTAAGTTGTTTATGGTCGTTTAGAGAACTATTTAGAGAACACATTGCCGCATATATTACGGAATTCCACAAATTATTGCCTCAGATATTAGGTAAAGAAACAAACGTTGCATTTGATCAATTAGTGGAGTTTAAAGAATTGTTCCGATAAACCCACCCACTCGGGAATGAATTTGAGCTAATAATTTTGACAAGTTTCTGTGCTTTACTTTACTTTGATAACAAGCAAGAAAAAATGAATTTTTGATAATTTTTTGGAAATAGTTCAAAACAATTTTATTACTATTTTAATCTATTAGTGAAGATGCGAACATTAAGTACCGCGTACGTAAAAAAAGAAATCGAGAAATTGAGAAATTGCGTTTAAAGCTCGCTAGAAAATACAAATTATATGATTCATATATGATTGCAGTTAAGTGATGTGGTCTGACGAAATCAAAACTAATAGGTTGAGTTGCTGAAGGGTGTCTGATGGAATGGACTTAGAACAAAAACCAAAGGAAGCATAAGAGTATGCTTTAGAAAATAAAATTTTCACTTATAATTTGGGATTGTATATGATGACGGAAGGGATAGGAATCACACAGAAAATTGAAGGGCGCATGTCCGCTATACAGCTTATATAAATTTTTTTTGAAATCAAATTGGGGCATGCAAAAACATGGAGCAAAAATGGAGCCCCCACTTTTTATTACCTTTCTCCACGAATTGGAAAAAGTTTTTATCGATAAAAATTTCGCAAAAATCCGAAAAATGCCCGGTCGCTCGCTCGCTCGGTTGTCTCCACTTTTTCTTGGAAACTATTGGACCGCGATTTGGGTAAAATTTTCAACATACGTTTTTTTTTTTTTTGCGAAAAATTTTACAAGTTCGAAGATGGAGTATGTCACCTCTTCCCTTCCAACCCCCTCACTTGAAAATTTTCTGAATTTTCCGACTTTTTTGTTTTTTGTATTAGGTGTAGGAATTATTAATGCGGATTTTTTAGCTTGAAAATGGCATTTATTTGTATAACAAAATGTAAACGTTTGCCAATGGTTGTTTGGTCGACATTCAACTCTAATGCAAGCTCTTGTTGCGTTCCACACGAATTTTCATCCAATAACGCTTGCAATTCTTCGTCTTCAAATTTTTTTTGGCTGAACTGGCCGTTCTTTGTCTTCCAAGTCAAAATCACCATTTCGGAAGCGTACAAACCATCGTTCACAAGTTGCTTGAGCTGCTGGAGCATGTCCACCATAAGCTTCAACCAACAAACGGCAGCGATTTTCTTCTTAAAATTAAAGAAAGTTATTAAACTTCCCCTCAAAACAACTGTTTCAGGCATTTTTGCTTCGACATATTCGAAGCAAAAAAAGCTTTGGTGTTTACACTTCAATGAAATGACATATACTGAAATTTATAGCCTAATGACAGACAAAAAAGAAAAAGAAAATGGCCGCGGTGTGTTGCGCCATCTGTTATCTAAATCCGCATTATTAATTCCTACACCTAATATATCTGAATGAGTTTTGGAGATATTTGATGGAAATTTTGGATTTAGGGGGTTTGGTACCAAATGCAAATAATTACATTGCCGGAAATTTTTTTTTGATCCCATCCCATCCATTCACATAAATTCCGTTGGGATTTACTCGGAAATGGTTATAGTTAGGCCAAACATTTATTCTAAAAGGTATGCTCTTTAAAAAATTGCATCATTACATTTTTTTTCTAATCCCATCCCATCGAGGGATGCCTCCCATACAAATCCAATCGTGTTCGTGTGGGAATGAATTTGAACATCATTTTATGTTAAAATCTTATGAGGAGTGGAATATTGAATGATGATAAATTTATGCCCCGCTTACCACCTGGCCACCAATACGTACTTCTTGTTACAGGTGTTTGCCTGGCAGCGTTTTTTTATATTTTTTTTTTTTAAATTAGTATGAATAAAACCGCAAAAAAAAAGAAATGTATTCAACCGAAAATGATTTTGTGTGTTCTTTTAATTGTCAAAACACAAAAATTAAAATGTAACACTTGATCAAACAGTTGTTGAGTAACTGTATATGTATATGGAAAATTTGTCCAGCATAAGGTTAATAAATCAATAAATGGAGAAAGGAGGAAAGGGAGGTTTATTGCTTATTCTACTTACCAACACTTGTGAATATCGATGAACAATATTTACAAGTATGTAATTTTTCCCTTGTATGATAATTTATATGAATTTTTAATTCATGTGCTGTTGTTTTACGTAAACCACAAAATGAACATACATGATTTTTAATACCCTGATGTCTCATTGTGTGCTCCTTTAATTTATGATTGGTTGCATATTTTTTCGGACATAATGTGCATTTAAATGGCATAAGTCCTGTGTGCGTGTATGTGTGTTTCTATCAAAAATAACAACAAAAAAATAATAATAATAATAATAGTAATATCAATTATAATACCAAAAAAAAAAAAATATATAATACTTTTAATTGGGAATTTGTTGAAAAGGATTTACCACAAAGTTCACAAATAAATCTTGGTTTTGGTGGTAAATCCTCTTTTTTCTCTGTATGCACATGCCGGATGTGAGCGACCAATGATTGTTTCATGGAATACGATTTTTGACATTCTGGCCAATCACATTCAAATTTATATCGTAAATCAATATCCGAATGTACGGAATTCATATGGGTTTTTAAACCAGACCATTTACCATATGATTTACCACATATTTTACATAAACATGGCTATTTTAAAAATGATTCAAATTATATTCATTACATTTCCTTTGGGGTGGAAAAAAAAATGATAAGCTATATAAAAATTTATATACCTACCTTTAAACCTTGATGTTGTCGTAAATGGGCTTCTAAACGATGTTTTTTATAAAATGATTTATTATTACATATATCACATATTAATTTTTCATATTTTTTCATTTCATTTTGTTGTTTTTTTCTTGTTCTCTTTTGTATTTGTTCTTTTTTACATTTTTTTTTATTATTTAATTCATTTTTTGTCAATCGGATATTTTCATTATGGTTTTCGTTTTCATTTTCATTTTCATTTTCCGTTGTTACCACCGTTGTTGTTGTTTGTATTTCACAATCTAATAATCTTTGATAATCTTCTTCTACATCATCATCATCATCATCATCATCATTAATATATTCCTCAACACAATTATTATTATTATTATTATTATTGTACATTAAATTTGTATTTCTATTAGCATCTAAATCAATATCAAATTTAAATGAACCAAAATTTTCTTCATCAATTTTATTATTTCTATTTGGAAATTGATTTGGAATTTGTTCACCATTAATAACTAAAAAAGGAAAAATTTTTTTTATTATTATTATTGTGTTTTAAAATAATCAAATTAAAAAAATTTTTATCATTACCATCATGATCCAAATCATTTTCCATATTTAAATCGCTTTCATCATCTAATTCTTCAATGGACGGTGTTAAAAATTCATTATTATTTTTTGGATGAGTTTTTCTTACACGAATTTCTATTATTGGTAATATTTCCGATTTTATATCACTAATCGAATCATGGTCATTGTCCGTACAATAACCTAAATTTGGTTCATGTTTAACCGTTATCTGTAAAATATATATCCAAAAAATCAAAAATTATCAATCTTCAGCGAAAAATATTGGAAAAGATAGGATTTTTATTATACAATATATAAAACGCCATAAAGAAAATGTTTTCTAAAGAATATTTTCCAACCGAATTGCGGGTGATCACGCGAAGAATCAAATCCATGGCAGGGATTTGTGTCTATATAGATTTTCTGATTTGAATTCGCATGGTCGATCAAATTAATGAATATCTTATTTGGTAATATTGTTTTGTTGGACGTGCATCCAAAGATTAACAAAGCCAACACACACACAAACAATTAGTTTAAGTCAGATTTAAAATGAAAAAAAAAAAAAAAAACAGAATAACCTTAATAATATTTAACTAGTTTGTTTATGCCATAATTTGGACTATATATATAAATAATAGAGAAAAAACGTACCTTTTGTTTATAATAATTATTCGATGTTAAACACATTGTACGAAATTTTTTAAATTCCATTATCAATTTATAACATTCGTCACAGATGAACGTTGGTAATCCATCAAATTGTTTTATCTATGTAAAATGGAAAAAGAAAAAAAAAAACTCCAATAAAATCTTTGACCAAAAACGTCTGCATATTTTTTTGTATATATACTTCTAAAGATGTCCACAATGAAAATAGTTCAAGAATATCATCATTGATTTGAAAAAGGCATTTCATAAACATTGGAATTTTTCGATTTGTACAGGCACGACAATCATACTTCATAATAAAGGATGTTGTTGTTGTTGTTGTTGAAATTGGATCCATTGATTCCTCTTCCATATTATTGCTATGTTTGTTCGTAATTTTTTAATTATAATAATGGGCTTTTTTATTACATTAAAACAAAAAAAAAATAAAAATAAAAAACAAAATACAAAAATACTTTGTTTTGAAAATTTTTTAATTGTTTTTTTCTTTCGTACTACATTATTTTTATTTATTGGGAAATTCTTTTGATATTTTTTCTGGAAAAACAGGAAGAAAAAAAAATTCGCAAAGAGATAAAAACAACGTCAAAAAAAAAAAAAAAAACAAAATACAACAACGAGAGCAAAGCTTTGAAAGGTTTGTTTTTTGAATTTGTTGGCATTTGTAAGGATTGAGAATTAAATTATGGTGGTTTATATTTAAAGGTTTGGGTATTTGCTCATTTTACTGTTATGACTGCTCGAATTGCAGATGTGAAAAAATAATAATAAAAAATTCATTTTTTTTTTGACATTTCAATTTCATTGCGTTAATTTTTTGCATTTTCTTTTATTTTTTTGTGTGTTTTTATTTTGTTATTTGTGTTTTTTTTTTTAAATAAAACTTTGAAATAAATTTATTAAAATTTAATTAAATAAATTATACAAATTAATAAAAACAAATAAATAATTACAAATAATTATAAAGGTTTTTTTAGTGTTGTTGTTGTTGTTGCTGTTGTTATTTTATTATTAATAAATAATGGATGTTTGTCGGGCGTGTATGTGTACACGGGATTCAACATCGTCGACGACGACTACGACGACAACGAATTTACAATCAATTTTTGTCCATAATATACCGGATCTATTCTATTCATTAACTCAAGTTCGAATTAAACGTAACGATGGATTACCATCGCTTATATGTACCGGTTGCCTAAATAAAATTACCGATTGTAATTCATTTAAGTTAAAATGTATTGAAACGGATGGTCTGCTAAGAAAGAAATTAACAGAAATTAACAAAAATAAAAGAAAAAACAACAACAATGACGTTGATGTTGACGACGATGACGATGACGACGACGACGACGACGACGACGACAACAACAAATATGTGAAAGTTTATTCAAATAAAAAAAAACAACATTTAAGTTCGATGGTTAAGCCGCCTGAAGCTGCGCCTGATCCTGAAGCAACAGAAACACGGTTAACAACTGACAAGAACAAAATCAAACCATTATCAAAAATCAGTATTGTGGAAGATGAATTGGATGACAAACAACATGAAGAAACTACAGAAGATTATCATGAACCAGAAATTAAAATTGAATGCGATATTGAATTATTAAAAGTAGAAGAAATCGATTATGATTATATGTTTGATAATAATTCACGTGATAATTTAGTTGATCATACGTCGTCTTCGACGACTAAAGAACAAGATATGATTCGCACCACCACCACCAGCACCACCACCTCCACTGCCAATGATAATAATAATTCAGAAGATAGCGAGGATAGCGATTCAAGTGTAAAGCTAACGATTAACATAAAAAAACCAATTAAAAAACCTATTGTTAATAAACCACTATCCAAATATTATATTTCTAAGCATTTGCTAAAGAAAAGTGAACCTTACTCGTAAGTATATAATATATATATATATATATATATTTACCGTTACCAATCAGATATAATAATAATTTTTTTTTGTATTAGAAAAAACAAGCAATCACATCCATATAAATGTGGTATTTGTAATCGTGGTTTTATGTATCAAGAAAGGTATGAAGGTCATTTGAGAGCACACGAAGGAAAAAAAGTAAGTGACGACGACGACGACGACGGACGGTCCAAACAAAATTAATATATATATGATATTTTTTAATTAGGCAGCCGTTTGTGAACTGTGTAATGCTGAATATACAGAATGGTCAAATCTTCAAAAGCATATGGAACGTGAACATAAAAATAATATGAAATATAAAT
Organism: Dilophus febrilis; assembly: GCA_958336335.1. Lineage (NCBI taxonomy): Eukaryota > Metazoa > Arthropoda > Insecta > Diptera > Bibionidae > Dilophus > Dilophus febrilis. The sequence continues at coordinate 20,019,866 of OY284472.1, forward strand.
GCCATTGTGGTAAATCGTTTATGTATGAAAGTGGTTTAATTACGCATAAAGTTACACATGGTGATCGTCCCGTATACATGTGTGAAAATTGTGGAAAATCCTTTTCGGAAGCATGTCATTTAAAAGTAATTATAATATATACTTGAGCCGGGTTTTTGTTTTTTGTTTTTTTTTTTTTTTTTAAATATATATTTATTATATAATTTTGATTTTAAAATAGAAACATTCATTGGTACATCAAACGGATACACCATTTGCGTGTGATCAATGTGAAAAACGATTTAAAAGTGCATATCGTTTGCGAAATCATCAATTCCGGCATACGGGCATACGAAATCATAAATGTTCGACGTGTGGTAAAACATTCATTACCGGACCGGAATTACGGTATCACGAAAAGAGTCACAGCTCTGAGATGAGTTATGAATGTCAATTTTGTTCGAAATTATTTCGTCATAGGAATCAACTTTCATTACATATGCGATCCCATCAAGTTGTATAATGATTTTTGTTGCGCGACGTTGTTGCGGTGAATGATGTGCAAGAGAAAATAGGTTTTAGGGGTTTTTTTTTTTAATTATTTCACTTTTTTTTTGATTTATTGACATATGAATATTGAATCTTTTATTTTCCATCATCTATTATGTGTGTAGAACGAAAACAAACAAAAAATAAAACAAACTTAAATACAGATAAGCTTTTGAGCTATTATAAACAATTTTTAAATTGTTTTTATGAATGACGAAATACATTTATTATATATTTAATTTTTTATCATTCTCTTCAGATTCTATCAGCCTTTCAAGTATTTTATAAATTTCCGCTTTTGCCTTAATATTATTTAATCGAGATAGTTTTTTAATGGTCAATGCAATGGCATTACAAAAATGATCATCTTCATCAGGTACTAATGTTGTTAATATTTCTTGAGAATTTGGTTGTAACGATTCATCAATTGTTGATTCTGTTGTTTGTATCGCATTATTTGTTTTATTATTCGTACTTATATTATCATCAGCATTGTATTGATAGCCAATAAAACATTCGGGCTCATTGATTAGATATTGATTTGGTTCCCCTTGGTGGTTATCATCTATAAATTTTAATCAAAATATACAATATACATAATAGATGTAAAACATTTTTCAATACATAAACAAAAATACAAAAAACAAACCACAATATTCTTCATCATCAGCAGCATCATCATCATCATCATCATCACCATCATCACGATCTTCTTCTTCTTCAGGCTCTTCAACAATTATATCATCGTACATATCAATACTGTTGTTATTTATGTTACTTTGATGTAGGTCTTCACACCCATCATCAATTGTACCATTAAGGTATTCCGTTTTAATTGTTAAACCACTATTTGCCGCTTTTAACATTTGTATGTTGCCCGATGTAATATTTTCCAATAATTTTGTCCTATTTGGCGAATTAATCGTTAGTGGAATATCATCATCATTATCACCACGACTCCCATCACCGTCACCACCACCACCACCACCATGCCTCTGGTAACTATTTTCTGATCGAAACGAATGCGTTGTTCTTGCTTTTATATATTTATTTAAAAAATTCATTTCTGTTCCAAATTCCCAATTTGGGTGCCTGTCTGCATTTTTAAATCGTTTTAGTTCCCTTGCATGACGATCACGTAACGATCTCCAACGTTTTTTAACATCTTTTACTGAATATAATATGTATATGTGAATTAGTGATATTGATATTGATATGGTGGGTAAAGTAATACTAATACAAGATAAATAATAATAATAAATATTTTTATTTCAAACCATTTGAGTTTAATTGTGTTGCGATGCGTCGCCATGCATATTCTCGTTTATCTGGCATTCGAAAGGCCACTGTTGTTGAATCATAGATAATCGGACAATTTCTAACTAAATTTATTAAGTGCAAAGGATTCAGTAGATGTTCTTCTTGATTGTGTCCCATATTTTCTAAGTTTTCTACAACTTATAATAATGTCATTTAATTTTCAGTCAATGTGTTGTCGATATGTAATACAAAGTATATGTATTTCAAAAAGAAATTATAAAATACAGATGAATAATTATAAGGATGAAAAAATGAAATAATTCTGTTTTACTAAAATACTTTAATTTTATCAAATATACAAAAAAAAAAAACAAAAAAAAACTATTCCCAAAAATTTATGTAAACATCTGAATAATATTGATTGACATACCTTGCATTGCTCATTGCTTATTGCATTTAAAATGATGGCGGACGATGCGGAAAGATATTTGCATCGATGCGCATTGCGCATATGCGAATGCGAACGACAGTCGACATCGGCTAATATTTTTAATTTTAATTTTTGCTTTAAATTCATCAACAACATCTATGGTGGATTGCACTAACTACACAAAACCACCACCAACAATGGTAACCATTTTGTTTGGTTAAAAAATTGGAATGAAAATGCCATATATATATTTTATTTTATTCTTCTTCATATCCCGACCCGCGTGCATCGGCCGATCAAAAAACTATTCATTTTTTTCATTTGTGTGATGTTTTGCGAATACGCACAAATAAATGCAACTGCTGGGCTGCACGACGTACATTTTTTTTATGTTGGTGCTGTGAAAAGTGTGTGAAAAAAAAAATGCTCTTCTATATTATTGTGTGAAAAAAATAATAAATAATAAACTAAATAATAAAGAATTTTAAATATTATTTTTTCGATCAAAAAATAAAAATAAAACCTATAAATAAATAAAAAAATATCATTTAGAATACCATTTTGGACTATGTTAATATTATAAAACTATGGAAACAGTTACAGCATTCAATTTAGAGGTAATAAAAAAGGATCCGTTTTGGCTTTTGTGGGGCGTTACATAAATACAAAAAAAAATGCTCTAGCCGAGCAGGAGTCTTTTGTGTTCATTTGTTGATTCATAATATTCATGATATCTAATTTGGTTCTAATTATAATGCAATGATATGGCAATGAAAAAATGGAATCCATCCATCCAGTTGTATGATGTGCCATCCATATATTTGTGCACAAAAAAAAAAAATCAACTAACCAACCATTACACACCACTACATATTTAATATGCATACATATACGGTTACATCTTTTTTTTTTTTTTATTGATGTGTTCCCTAAGATTATATACAGCTGGATAATTAGAATTAATGAATCCAATTTTTATTAAATATAAGATAATTTTTGTTTTTTTGTTTTTGTTGCAGCTTTCGGGGCTCTATGATACAAAGCCTCCAATATCAAAGGCAAAAATGGCATCAATAACACGCAGTGCCATGAAAGCTATAAAATTTTATAAGCATGTTGTTCAAAGTGTTGAAAAGTTTATATCTAAATGTAAATCAGAGTATAAAATACCCGGACTGTATGTAATCGATTCGATTGTCCGACAATCAAGACATCAATTTGGACCGGAAAAAGATGTGTTTGCACCAAGATTTGCCAGAAATATGCAAGCAACTTTTGCTAATCTTTTTCGATGCAATGGTGATGATAAATCGAAAATAATACGTGTACTTAATCTATGGCAAAAAAATAATGTTTTTGCACCGGATGTAATACAACCGCTTTTTGATTTAGCCGATCCAAATCATCCGATATTTCAACAACAAGCAATGCAAGACAATGGTAATGGTAAGATTATATATTATATGTATAAAATATTTTGTTATTTAAATTGTAAAATTAATTTTTTTTTTCCATATCATAATAAGATTCACCACTCATTACCGATGTTGACGGACATTCAAGTGATTTATTATCGAATTCAGTAAGTTTTAACTATATTATATAGTAGTTCTTGTTTATGAATATATATATATATATATATATATATATATTATACTAAATTACCAAAAAAATTTAAACCAATTTTAGATAACACTTCCACCAAATCACTTGGATTCAAATACAATTAGACAATTACAACAATTACAACAATTTTTAATTCGTCAAGCGGGGAGCGTTCCGTCGAGTAGTGTGGGTGTTGGTGGTGGTGGTGGTGGTGGCACTGGCAGTATTGGTATTGGTGTCACCGGTATAATCGGTGGTTCATCAGAATTGAATGTATCGACGACATCAACATCCGTCAATAATCAAGATTCGATTAAATTTAATAAAAAAATATTAGATTTTGATTATGGTGATGAAGAAGAAGAGGATAAACCACCATCGCCACAAGTACAAAATGTTTATGAAGTAATTTAAAACAATTTTTACTAAATTTTACTCAAAAAAAAAAAAAAAAAACAATGGAATTGTTAATGTTTTTTATATTATTTTTGTATAGTTATTAAATGATCCAAATGTATTAAGACATTTACAAAATTTACAAAAATTAAAACAACAACAAGATGAAAAACAAACAAAATTAACAGAAATGCGTATCCAAGAAGAAGCTTTCGAAAAACATCTTGCCACTGTACTAAAGGTAAATTTTTAATTGTAATAATTTGTTTTCGGAATTAAATTGGGTACAAAATTAATTGATTTTTTTCGCTCACCGATTCTAAATTGATAAAGAAATTACCATTTGCCAATGAATGTGATTTGAGTAGACAGGGAAATGATCAAAATTCAATATATGGTGGTGTTCAATCTAATTTAAATATGATACAACAGCAACAACAACAACAAATACAACAGCAACAACAACAACAACAACAAACAAATATGAATGTTGTTGTTGCTGTGGATCATAATGAACCAGAAGTTGAATTGGTTTCAGATGACGGAAAATTATTAGAGGTAACGATTTGTTATTTGTTATTTCATTATAAATGACAATGTGCTAATTTATAAATTTAATTTAGGTAATAAATTTGGATGGAAATTCACGTAGTCCGTCGATAGAACGAGATCGATATAATAAAAGAAATCGTCGAAGTAGATCAAGATCAAGGGATCGTGGTCGTGATAGAGGAGGGGGAGGAGGAGGAGGAGGCGGCGGCGGCCGACGACGATCATCACGTTCAAGATCTCGTTCACCGAGATCGTCTCGCCGACGTGGTGGTGGTGCAAATTCACGAGAACGTGAACGTGTTAAGGACAAGGATAAAGAAAGGGAACGAGAAAAGGAACGTGAATATGAACGTGAACGTAGACGCAAAGGATTACCGGATTTAAAAAAGGAACATATAAGTGGTAAGTTGGGGTTTTTTTTTACCGAAATGATGATTATCATGTCAATTGGCAACTATTATAAATTTTTTAAAATAATTTTATTTATTTTAGTATGCAGTACAACATTATGGGTGGGTCATCTATCAAAATTGGTACAACAAGAGGAATTATCCGATACATTTGGTAAATACGGTGATATTGTTAGCATTGACATGATACATCCACGTGGTTGTGCATTCATTGCAATGAATAGACGTCAAGATGCGTACAAAGCAATGTCATCGTTAAAAGGCTTTAAAATGCAAGGGCGTGCAATAACAATTTCGTGGGCAACCGGAAAAGGTGTAAAAAGTAAAGAATGGAAAGATTATTGGGAATTAGATTTAGGTGTTAGTTATATACCATATAGTAAAATTAATGAGAGTACAGATTTTGAAACATTAGAAGAGGGTGGAATGTTCGATGAAGATTCATTACCCGATTGGTTGAAAGTGATACTTAAAAATGCAACACAAAAAAAGGAACAACAACAACAACAGCAGCTGCAACCACAACAATTGCAACAACCACCACAACCACATTCTACAATGAACTCGAATAATATGTTTCCAACAATGTCTGATAGAAATGCAATGGATATAACACAACCGCCACCTGGAGGATCCACACAACAACAACAACAACAACAATTATTAAACAATAATGTAACAATGATGCCATCATTTATGGGCAATCGATTAATGGGACCACTGGGTTTAATGCCACCAAATCTTGTTGGTCAATTACCACTTGGTGTACCGCCGCCACCACCACCATTACAACAAATGATGATGCCATCTGCTGGTGGTGGTGGGATGGTCGTCCCAGCAATGCCACCACAAATAGCAACAATGGATAAATCAATACCACCGCCAACATCGTCGTCGTCATCCTCTTCATCGAGTACGAATACACCATCAGCGGCGGCCACCGCAGTAGCTGTTGCGGCCGCAGCAGCCGCTGCCAATTTTTTAGCTCATTTCCCACCAATACCCGGAAATTGTCCACCACAAATACCGCAACCACAGTTGCCCCCACCATCATCTACCGCTTCGCTTACAATCACCGGCATTACGAATACTGCCGATGATCACATGGATATTGAAATGGAAGATGAAATGAATTCAAAGTCAACAATTTCGAATGTTGGTACATCATCATCATCATCATCAACATCATCCGCAGCATTAACAGCAGCAGCAATAGCTGAAGCAGTAGCGGCCGCCACATCCACAATATCAACAACAACAAATGCAATAGTAAATCAAATGAATATGGGTATGTTTAATAGGCCACCACCACAAATATTTGCACCGAATAATAGTAACGGCAATCCAATTCTAAATATACCTGGTGGTGGTAGTATACCATCACTTGCCTCATTATTTCCATCGGCACAACAACCACCAATTATTATCAATAATGATATGTTACATGATAATAGAAGAGGTGCGGATACACAAAGTGAACAAATGATGCATAATATTGGTAGAAATAATAATGATAACAGAGGTGGTGATAACAGTGATTTTAGAAATAGATCACGTGAACGTAGCCGAAGTCGAGAATCAAATAACAATAATCATCGGGATCGTGGCGGTGAAAGGGATTATCGGGGTGGTGGTGGTGGTGGTGGTATGGCCGGTATGCGTGATCGTGATAATAGAATGATGAGAGGAGATCGTGATGGTGATCGTGGACGTTCGGATAGGCATAATGAATTTAATAATGGCAGCAACAACAACAATGGACGTGATCGAGATGGACGTAATAATCGATGGAATGGTGGCCGTGATCGTGATCGCGATGAGCGTGAAAATCGTGATAAAATGGATCGGTCGTCACATGAACGAAATGATAAATCATTGCAGGATCGTTTACGTGAAATGGCCGGTGTTGATGGTTACAATAATGATGAATTTAATCGAAATGCTGGTAATCTTATGGTTGGTGCGCCACCTGATATGTTACAATGGCGTGACGGTCTTGGTCCATGTCCAGGTCCCCCGCCACTACAACAACAACAACAATCAAATTCATTAATACCACCGCCGCCATTACCACCACTACCACCACACGGCAATTTTCCTCCAAATTTTATGGATCCAAATATGCGAAATATAAGACCGATGAATATGATGATGGGCGGTGGCATTGGTGGACCCCCCCCACCCGGCGCAATGTTAGGACCACCATCAAATTTAGATGATATTCGAATGGGTGGACCAATGAATGATATGCGAACGTTACCACCGCCACCACCACCACCACCATTACCACCACCACCACCAGCACTACATGGAATGTTAAATGCAAAAGGAAGAGGTGATTTTGGTAAGTAAAATAACAGAAAAAAAAAATGCTTTTATATGAAAAATTTAATTTAATTTTTTTTTTGTATTTGTATAATTAAGATTATAATCGACCACCAACAGACGTTGATTTTGATCGTCGAAATGGACCACCACCCGGTAGAGATTTTTTCGGTCCACCAAATCGTTTTGGTGGTCCCCATCCAAATATGGGACCTCGTGGTGGCGGCGGTGGTCCAATGGGTGGGCGTGGAGGAGGTGGAGGACCATTACCACCATCAATGCAACAACAACAACAACAACAACAATTACCATTTGGACCACGCATTGGATCGCCGATGTTTATGCGCGGACCAAGACCACTTGGTCCACCGGGTGTCATGGGACCGCCAGGTAACCATACACATGTTATTTTAATAATTTTAACTTTATGTTTAACTATAATTTTAATATAGAAATATTAAAAAAAAAAAAAAAAGCTATTTTAATTTCAAAATAATTCCATTACATTAATTACAAACTAATATTAATATTACATTTTTTTTTTTTTGTTAGGTTTTCATTCCGAAAGAATGCCATATTTCGAACGTGATGATCGCATGCGTGGTGGTGGTGGTGGTGGTGGTGGTGGAGGTAACACTGGCGGTATTCGTTTAAATAATATGCCACAAGATCATAATAGACGTGGACAAAATAATCGATTAAATTGGGAAGAGGACAGATTTAATAATAATAATAATAATAATAATAATAACCATACTAAACAACGATATGATAATCAAAGAGATAATCGAAATTCACGATGGGGTAATTCAAATGACCAATCACATAATAATAATAATAATAATAAAAAATCCATAGAATCAAATAAAAAAGGTGAACAATCAACGGAAAATGTAAATATTAATTTGGAAACTGAACCAATTGATGATGATGATGATGATGATGATGTTGTTGATGATGACAATGATGTTGTTAATGATAATGACATTGGTAATGATAAAAAAAATACTGATAATAATGATGATGGTGTTGATGATGATGATGATGACGCCGATGAAAAAGATGAACATCATTCTAATGAAACGGATACAAAAATTAATATGAATCAAATAAAACAACAACAAAATAATAATAATAATAATAAAAATAATTTAAAACTTAATGATGCGCATGACGATAATAGTCAAGAAAATAATAATGATGATGATGCATTTAATGATTTTGATGAAATGAATCTTTCAAATGAAATGAATTTAACTGTACGATCAAAAGAAAATCATAATAATATTAATAATATAAATGATAATGATCAAGATGGCGATAATAATAATAATAATAATGGAAAAAATATACCCGATGATGTTAATGATTTCGATATATTACCATTAACGGATATTGATCCAATATGTAGTAGTACATCTGAACCTTCGCCGCAAACCTCAGAACAGAGAATTATTGAGCAGCCATTTAATAAGTCACATGGTAATAGTTTAATTACTGGTGGTGTTGGCATTGGTGGTAATTTAACACCATTACACGATGAACAACAACAGCAACAACAACAACAACAAAAAAATGATACAATAAAATCTCTTGTAAAACAAGATGCACAATCAAATATAGAACCCGAACCAGATATACCTGGTGTTGATCCCGAATAAAAAAGGGACATCATTTAACAAATAAAAATACATTATTAATGGCATTAAAATTATAAACCATCAAACAATATATTCTCTCAACAAATAACAAAGGCCATATAATTAAGAAATTAAGAACTAAAAAAAAAAAAAAAAAAAAAAAAACTATAGATATATCTAAAAATATGATCAAGGGAAAAAATATGGCTGTGATATTTACAAAAAAAAAAAAAAAAATTTTTAATTTTAACGTAATTAATTTAAACAAAAAAAAACGTGTGTGTACTGGAACAAAAAACTAGTATTGAATTGTTGATGTGATGGAAAAAGCAGGTGTATAATTGAATTTTAATTGAATGAATGAATGAAAATGATGATGATGATGATGATGATGATGATGATATTATTGCAAGTATTCGCGAATAGTTAGTATTTTATTAATTTTTTTTTAATATTTTCAACATTTTAGTTGGGTTTTTTTTTTTTTTTTTTTTAAATAAAATGTTAATTTTTTTTTATAAATTAACTCTTTTTTTAATTAGTCCGATAACCAACGAACCGATTAACAACAAATACAGAATAATATAGAAAAATGGCAAAAATATCGTTTGTTTTTTTTTTTTTTATTTTCACTCATATAAAATTAAAATACGCGAATGGAAAGGATGTGAATTGATTCGGGGATTCGGGGACGGTTTCTTTTTCTTTTTTTTTTTTAATTAATTTATTGAACATTTTGCAAAAAAAAATACAATACTGCGGGTGGTGGGTCGATTGCGCGCATGAATATGGTGGGGGATTTTATTTTCAATATATAATTTTGCGATTAATCCATCGATTATTGTATTTTTGGTAAAAATTTTGGGAGGGTTGGTGGATTTTAATGCGAGGTTTATTCAAAACATTTTATTTTTGCTCGGTATTGTTGTGCGAAATGTGCAAAAATTAAAATATTAAATATATTTTTAACAAAAAAAAAAAAACAATCATAATATATATGTATATAAAAACTATTCAAAAATTCAAAAAAACAATAAAAGGTAGGTTTTTGCATCATTATGTACGAAATGTACCATCAGTTAGCAGCCACCAATCCAATCATCACAAACAACGTTCAGATCAACTTTAAAATCAACCAAAAAAAAAACAACTTTAAAATCATCATCATCATTCAAGGATAACTAACCACGAATATAAACGAATCAATATGTTAAAATATAAATTAATTTTAACATAATTAACAATTATTAAATATACATAATTGCAAACAGAAAACTGTATGTATTTTTTTAACAACAAAAAAGAAAACAAAATATTTAAAGGATACATAGCGCTTGCGCTCGAATTGAGTGACTTGTGCAAGGTACAGTTTTCTAATTTTATATGTTTTTTTTTTTTTTTTTTTGTTACATTTAATATATTGATATATTAATAAATACAAAAAAAAAACAATTTATCCAAAAATTTAAAAAAAAAAAAAAAAAAGAAAACACAACAAAAACAAACAATCTTCTTCAAGAATTGATAAAGAATTGAATTTCGGATAATGCAATTTTATTTTTTTAGCATAAGACACGGATTTTATAATGATCATCATCATCATGCGAAATATCAAAAAAAAAAAAAAAAAAAAAACAAATTAAAATTACAATTTTAATTAATCATCAACCATATTTTTTACCTTGATCTATTTTTGTAAAAAAAAAAATATATTTAATTAAAATATATATATTTTTTTGAAAGACGCCCCCGCCCCCCCGTTCGTATAATAATTATACGATTTTATTCATTATTATTATTATTATTATGCATTCGTTATTTTATTATTATTATTATTATTAAAAAAAAAAAAATATATCTTATTTTTTTTTTTTTTATTATTTAATTTTAGATTTTTTCATAATAATTATAACAATATAATATATAATATTTTTTACTAATCAATGTAAAAAAAAAAAAAAAAAACAAACAAAAAAATTATATATATTTAATGGATTATTTAAATTTTTTTTTTTTTTGAAATTTTAACTATCAAATTTAATTTACCAATTTTTCATTTTCTATATAAAATTCAATATATAGGTAATTAAAAAAAAATTTTTTTTGAATTATTTAATTAAAATAAAATGAAAAAAAAAAAAAAATTTGATTAAATCAAATCAAATCAAATCAAATGTGTGTTTTTTGTGTAAATATCGAAAAATTTAAAATAAATTGTGTAATAATAAAAAAAAAAACAAAAAATTTAATTATATAAATAATAATAATAATAACAATTTTTGATTATTTTATCTTTTTAAATAATAAACTTTTCTTTTCATCATTTATTAACTCGCTTAACGAACGAGCGCATTTTTTTTTTATTTTTTTTTTAATATTTGCAATGTCGCGAGTATGTGGCGGTATTCATTCGTTCGTTCGCTAAGGGTTAATTTTTTTTTTAATTTATTATATTTAATTTTAATTGAGATATATATATATATATATATATATAAATATTATTTAAAAGTTACGAAAATATAATTGAACATGAACATTTTAATTAAAAAAATCGTAATATGTGTGTATAAAATATTAATTAAAATTAAATTTAAATTCAATTTTTGTTTTTTCTAAATTAAAAAAAATATAGTTTTTTTTTTATTACTAATTATTATTATTATTATTAACATCATCATCGGGGGTTTTTGTTTAACGGTTTAATTTAAATTTAATTTTTTTTTTGTTTAGATATATGTAAAATATTCACAGTGATTTATCTTTTTATATAAAATAAAATAGGAATCAAATTTTTAATTAATTCAATAATGAAATATTGCAATTGCAATTATTTGTACTATAAAAAGTGATGATAATAGAATTGTCTGGGTTTTTTTTTTACCGGTATATGTTATGGAAAATTATTTAAATATAATTTTGTAAATTAAAAAAGCGATCAGTTACAAATGATCTCTATTAAACATCTTGTATAATTTATCTAGCAACAGCTACGCGGCGGCAATTTGTTTTTTATTCACACGCAATTGCATTTTTTTTTCTTCACTTTAAAAATTATATACAAGTTTTCATTTTCATTGTGATTTTCCTAATTAAATATTCATTATATAATGAATTAAATTATAACAAATTTTCTATTTGATGATTTATGTAATTAAAAATTAAATTACCGTTATCCATTCCTATATGATAATAGTTTTCAGTTTTGGTATCACATTGTTGTCATAATTCTTTTTGTGTTTCATAAAAATCTTAACAAGGCAAGGCAACACAAAAAACAATGTTTTTATTTTTTTTTTTCGTGTTTTCGTTTCGTAATTTAAACAACGCATCACTTAGTATTGTTAATATGGTGGTAACATCATTCGATGGGTTTTTAAATAAAATAGCCTTTTTTTTCTATTCAAAATCTGCTCCCGAACAAATCATAAGGTTGCAAAACACAACAAATTCATGGTGCAAAAAAAAAATGCATAAAAGTTATAAAATAAAAACCATGTTAAAGGATGTAATCAAGAATTTACCAACACTTTCTACACATTTGCTAATTATGTGTATCATTCAACCGGGCACCATTTTATAACATCAAATCTCTCCCATAGAATTCCAATTGTAGAATTTGATATAGCGGCGTCAATCACCCCTTCATAGAAAATTAAATTAATTTTTTTCTATTTTTTATACAACATTACAATTGTTTACAACATTATCGATTAGTATTCTAAAATTTAATGAAATTAAAAACTACGTTATTAATTTTTTTACGTTAAACAAAACTCAACGTTCCTCATTTCAATCCATATAGGACAGACTGAAATCACAGAAAAATAAAAATTTGTTTAATTGGCAAACAAATAAATAAATAAAAAATTAAAAATGTAAACAAAAGAAAAATGTCAATTTTTGCACGGCCATTTTTAATTGTTATCAAATTTACACTGTAAAAATTTTTAAATTTTGAAAAGTTTTTAATACTACTTTTAGAACATAAAATTAAAGAAATATTAATTAACAGTTTCCATGTTAACATTTTATGAAACCTTTTGTTTTTTTTTTTTTTTTTTAGTTTTTATGAACCCTTTTATATGAACTTATATTTTATTTAATTATAATTATCCAACCCCCCTATAATAATAAAATTTTATACTACTATAAAACTCTATCGGTAAAATTAAACAACATAATTTTAAAAATGTTATCGCTCATCCGCTCATTCCACCCTTTTCACAAACAATGGTGTGAGCCGATGCCGTTATTTTGTTATTTTTATTTATTATTTTTTACAAAATTTTACAAATGAAATGAAAAACAAAAAAAAAAATATTTATTTTAAACTTGTATTAATTATTTCGTTTATTTTAAATTAAAAAAAAAAAAAAAAAAAGAAAAACTAGAATTAATTAAATTAACAATTCAATTCAAATCACTATTTGTATTTGTACTAATAAAACCATTTTGTATTAAAAAATTCTTACCAAAAAAATAAAAAATAATGAGTGAATTTAATCCATTAGCAGGAACAGCACATTTACTAGAAGAAATTGATAGTAAGGAAATTAATATTAATTAAGAATATTCTTCTGACGAAGCATGGAAACGGCGAATATTTCGCTGATTAGATATGAATTAATTTTTGTTTTGTTTTTTTTTTTTTTGATTTAATTTAGAAAAATTAATGGTTTTATTACGTGATGGACGAACTCTAATTGGATATTTACGTAGTGTTGATCAATTTGCAAATTTAGTATTACATCGAACAATTGAACGAATTTATGTGGGTAATGAATATGGTGATATACCGAGAGGGATTTTCATAATACGTGGAGAAAATGTCGTACTACTTGGTGAAATTGTAATTATTATTATTATTATTATTATTATTAATTGATCTACCAAATATATATAATAACTATAATGTGATAATTATATATAATTTATTATTATTATTATGCAGGATCGTGAAAAAGAACGGGGGTTACCATTAAAAGAAATTCCCGTTGATGATATATTAGAATTACAACGTAAAGAACAAGAACAAAAACATGAAAAATATAAAATACATGGAAGAATGTTAAAGGAACGAGGTTTATATCAAAATTCAGAATTAAATAATGATTAAATATAAGTTTTGGAATTTACTATGAATCGTAAGAGTAGTAGGAAAATTCCTGAATAAAAATGAATTCTATCTAAGCAAAAGTTTAAAAGTAAAAAAAAAACAAATATTTTAATTTTTTTTTTCATTTATTATAATTTTTGTATTCACGTTTGTAATTATTTAAACATTTATATAAATGAAATATTTTGCATTTTATTTAATATATATATATATATATATATATATAAATGTATTAATTTTAAGGAAGATGTCTGAAAAATTGATAAACAACAGTAAATAATTACAAATCATATAAATTTAATATAATTTTTTTTAAACTGTTTTGTTGATTTTGTGCAAAATTACTACTATTATATAAAAATGTCGACTTTTTCCTTGATTTTATTACCAAATAATTACCAAAATTAAAATAAAATTTCTTCATTCAATTTATTAAATGAAAAATAGTCCATTATTCACTTATAAGTAAAGCAATATAAGAGTCTAAGTAAATATTGTTGTTGTTGTTGTTGTTGGTGGTTCACATTTAAACCATCAACCCTTCCCCACCCCACCCCTTTCATCCTTTAACCGTGTGTGTGTGTGTGTGTGTCTGTGTATGTGTGTGTGATAACCCTATAAGGTTTATCTACAAAATAAAAAGGATTATTTAATTAATTTTGATTATATAAAAAAAAACAATTAATATTATTTATGTTGCCATTGTTTTTTTGTTTAAACTTAATTTATAATCTCATCTCATCTCATTTCATCTCAACTCTGCATCTGCATATAACATAACTAATTTAATCTTTGACTAATTGGAATTTTTTTACGATTTCTACGTCTATTATTCATTTGTCGCTCAAAATATTCATAATATCGTTCTTGTTTTAACCATTCTTGGTAGCGATACCACCATTCTTCCCATTTAACGTAATCCTATAATACAAGAAGAAAAAAAAAGTTTAACTAAAATTAATTTACTGAATGATTAAATCTACTGAGTTTTTATTTATACCTTTAAGTCCAAATCTCGTAAATATCCTCGATTTTTATAATAATCATAACGGACACGAACATCATCCCATGACATTAAACCGGTTGGCGCTGTGGTCGCCAATTCCTTGGGAAAATGTCCAATTGGTGCTGGTGAATAATTAAAACGTCTTGGTGGTGATTCCGTTTCTTCTTCAATCATCACTTTAACGGCGCCGCCCGTTGAATCTTTTGTTATACGCATATTTTCCATATTACTACGATCCACGCTCCATTGAGCCATTTTACTAAATCTTTCCGATAAGGTTAAACGTGTCGTTGACGTAATGGTTGGCAATGATTCCGATTCACTGCTACTACCACCCGATTCTTCCGATTCTGATGAATATGTTTTTTTACGTTTTTCACCTTCAATTTTTACTTTTGCCCGTAACTTCATTATACAAACATAAAATAATAAAAATAAATTATTACAAAAAAAATCTTATAGATTTATTATTTATTTTACTTTTTCTGTTGATGTAATATTTTTATCCTTAATTTTTTTCGAAACTACGGGTTCAACTGCTGGTATTGGTATTGGTTCTGGTTGTGTTTGCGGTGGAAGCGGCGGCGGTGGTGCTATGAATCGTGGTGATTGTTGTGAATGACGAATTTTAATACGTGGATCTTCTGGTATTATATTATTTGTTATTTGCTGCATTTTTTGTGAACGTGATGAATGTTGTTTTATTATTGGAATATTTTCCGCTGATAAATGATCATCAAGCAATGGTAAATGTCTTCCGGATCCCGATGATGATGATGATGTTGTTGATGGAAGAATACGTTCCGTACGTATATTCATTTTATCCAAGGATGATGAATTTCCCGCATTATGTAGAGACTAAAATATTAAAAAAAATTTTTGATTTTTGTGATTATTTGAAATTGAAATGCATTTAGACATTGTGCACGTCTTGGTTTCATCAACAAAAACATCCATAAAAAAAATCTCAAATCAAAACTGACAAAAAAAAAACTGAGTTATAAAAACAAACATGAGAAATTCATAATTCATAATTATTGGGGAAAACTTTCCAATAATTTAATCTCTTTACCAGATGATAAAAAAAAATAGAAAATAACTCATTGGATTTGAAAATATCATCTTGCGATTTAATCCAATAAAGGAAAATAACGAATTTTATTGAAAAAACTGGGTGTAGTTTGGCAATATATGAATTAAAGAAAAAAAAAACACAGACACACAATCAAAAATTAACCTTTTCATCCATTCGTTGTTTTACTACTACTGCTGCTGCTGCTGCTGCTGCTACTGCTGGTGGTGCAAAATGTTTACGTTTTTCTTCCATAATTCTATGATTATTATTATTATTATTATTATTATTATTATTATGATTAGGACTTATTGCCCGATTTCTTTGTTGTTGTCGAAGAATGGACGACGATGACGATGAAGATGATGAAGCATGTGGTGGTAATGTTAGTTTTTGATTACGTACAGTTTTCGACGATGAGGAGTGTTGATGATGAACCAAATTGCTATTGCTTGTTGTTGTATGACGGGATGATGTTGGCGATAAACGATGATGAGATCCATGTTCACGATTGTAATGTTTTGTTGAATGTGATCCAACACCACCACCACCACCACCATTTCGCGGTGGTCGGACATTCGAAGGTGATCTAATAAACGCACAGTGTATCATTTTTCAAATTTAAAAAAAAAATAAATATGAGTATCTTGTTTTTATGGATTTTCTTAATTTAAAATTAAAATTCAATAAAATGTTTGGGAGTTTGGGGCACCATTGCATTGAAAACATATTAACTTAAACTTACCGTGAACGTCCACGTCCCGTTTTTGGTGAACACACCGAACATGATTCATCCGAACAACTTGTTACCGAGGAACTATTTGATGGTGTTCGTAGTGATCTCAATTTTGATGGTGGCGGTGGTGATGGTGGTCGTTTAGTTCTTGACAATATCGAAGAATGTTTTTGTTTTATATTGTGGTTGTTGTTGTGATTGCTGTTAATTGGTGGACTACGTCGACCAGAACGTGGTGCCGGTGATATTGAACGACGTCGAATGTCCATCGGTGATCTTGGCCGTGGTGATGATTTCTGCTGTTGTTGTCTGCGAAATTGTGGTTCCGGCGGTGGTGGTGACTGAGGACGACGTCTTGCGTGTGGTGCTGTTTGTAATCCTCCTCGTGATAATCGTGGATCAATTGGTGATTTCGGTGAACGTCGTCTATCGGACATTGCCGGCGATGATCTTCGTCGTACAATTGGTGACATTGGTGATGGCTTACGTTGCCCTGTGGCACGATGTGGCGGTGATCGACTACGACTTTTTCGATTATTGCCCTTATAGCCGTGATAACTTTCCTCTGAACTGTCCGAACTGCTGTCACCTTCAATATACATTTTTTTATAGCCGGTGTGACGCCAACGATTTGGATCTTTCTCTTCAACTTCCAATAATTTCTTATCCCAATATTCATTGGTTGATGCACGAGCTTTTTTCATAACATTATCGATTTCTTTACGTTTTCCTACCGATAAACTAGGATCTATATACGCATGTATAAATAGGTTTTGGTTTTGGTTTGTCAGTTGGTAAATTTTGTTTGTTGTAAAAAAAATATTGATTTTTTATTAATAATTTACCTGACATCCGTGCAACCATCGGTTGTCTATCCATACGTAATTTACTTGAACCGACGCCGCCACGCGGATCAATCAGGTCACGTCTACGGTTAGACGATGACATTTTTTTATTTTGATATTACGATCGCGTAATTGATTTGTACGTTGTCTAATATTAATATTAATAATAACAATACCGGACTTACAACAACAACAACAATGTAAAATCTGTAATTGTTCTGAAAACGAAAAATAGTACATTTTGAATTATTAGTTTTGTTTTTTTTTTTATTATTTTTGGGTAGTTTTTTTTTTTTTTTTTTATAATTTAATTAATTTTATTTATTCAATTATATTTTATTTTATAATTGAAATCACTGAAATATTTATTTTTTGCAAACACAATTTTTAATAATGTTTTTGTTTTTTAGATAACCCGAAACGAATAAACCGAAAATATGGTTTTAGCCAGACGTTTTCCGGAACATCTACCGACGGAACATTTGGCGGACCGAATTTTGACAACGAAACCAGTGTTTTATTTTTTGTTTGTTTCACATCAATAAAATAAAAAAAAAAAACATAAAAATCTTTAAAAAGTTTGTATAAATTTTGAAACTTGTTATATAGGTCTATGCGGTGTTTATCAAGATAATACTTTGCGAATCGAATCACCGTTGATAAGATAATATATATATTTCCTGGCGACGACGAAATTCAACGAACACGACGACAAGATTCTTGATATTATAGCTGGATGGTGTTGATGATGATGATGATGATGATGATGACGACGACGACGACCACGGACACGAACTACGTTTTACCAAGTACCTATTTACAAAAAAAACGTTTTGTGCCCGTAAAATACCGACGACGTAAGGATTCGCCACCACACGACACGGATTTAATCAGTCGTTCCGTGATTTTAATAAATTTTATAATACACTTTTCTATTTGTTTAAACACCAAAGAAAAACTTCAGTTTATTGTCCGAAATTGTGGAAGTTTTTCATTGTCTTTTGGAATTTTTGGAATTTTAATACAATTTATAAAATGTATATATTTAAATTTTAAATCATACACACACTAAGGCAAAATAAAATAACCTCCCCCCCCCCCACCACTCATGCACACAACCACACACACTCGTCCATATGCAACCAAGTGTGTAATATAAAAAAAAAAAAAAAATTTTCAATTTTAAATTTTAATTAACAAATAAAAACTATAAAAATAATTAACACAACAAAAAATGGAAAAACAGCAACCACCACACTAGAAAATATATAGCACAATAAAAAATTAAGTAAATGATAAAAATTAATTTTATAATTATTAATTAATTAATGTGTGTATTTGGATTTTTATAGAATTGTTTTTATATCAATTTTTTTTTTTTGTATTCCATCAGCCATTTTGCCAATATACGTACGATGATAAAAACCACACGAATACGAAGAAATTTTCACAGTCTTTTTTTTTATCACCACAATTTATATAAAATAAAAAAAAAATGTTATCAAAATATTTTATATACCTAAATGAATGAAATTTATTAATTAATTATTTATTACACAACAATGTTGAATGTTATAAAATCTAATTAAAAAATTAACTTTTTCTTTTTCAAGTTTAGCAGAAACACACGACGAAATTATTAATATAATTATTTTATGTGAAGCAGGCAAACGATTACAACAATGAATGATGATTGATGAATGAAAGTTTACTTTTTTTTTAGCACCAAGTTCAGTGATCTGTGTTGTTGTTCTTTTAATATTTTCTTTGACAATAATGTCGGTAATGGCTGTTGCGGTGCCAATGGTCGCAGTCCCCACTACACTGTAAAACTATTAAAAAGCGAGTTTATTTCAATGTGCTTTTTTTATTTTAATAACAATTTAAAGGTTTTATAAGAATAGTTTATCATAAAAAAAAAATGTCAAAATAAAACTCTCTTTAAAATTTTTTTTTTGCACCCCCCCCCCCCCTCTCCTTTAGCGTCACCCACCCAAATGCACCACTTCATTTCTTTGAATTCAAAATAAAATAAAACAAAAAAAAAATAAAAATACTGTTTAAAAAAAAAAAGAAATAAGAAACAAATAAAACGAATTTAAATAAATCCTGTGTTTTTTTTTTTAAACAAAAAAGACAAAAATTATTAAATAATAATAAATAAAAAAATAGTGTTTAATGATTAAGTAATGAATATACCATAAAATAAAACTTTTAAAATTAAAAATTGCCATTTTAAGAATTTTTTTTTTCATATGACTCCGGCCGTTACAGAAAAAAAAAAAAAAAACAAAAAATCAGCTGTTGAATTTTATATTTTGATTTGTCCTTAAAAAATAAATAAATATTTTTTTTTTTTCAAATAAAGTTTTATTGTTGTTGGTTGGTGGTGTCCTTTTAGGTGGTTTTTATTTTTTTTTTATTATTTAATAAATCATTGATTGTTTATTGCCAACAAAAAGCTATCATCAAAACCACCCCTGATAATATATTCAAAATGATTGATATAGAAATAGCCGAACGAATGAAAAATGAAAATAATGAACAATTTAATACATTGGTACGAATGCATCTTTCATTTGAATTGGATCTAAATACAACGGATGATGAGTAAGTTACAGAAAACAAAAAAAAAAACCGCCCTACATATCAGAATAAAAAAAAATTAATGTTTTCGTTTCGTTTTTTTTTTTTTTTGTTTGGTCTTTTGCCACAAAAGTAATGAAATACCGGTTAATGAAAAAAATAAAATAAAAAAATTATTTAAATTGTATTTACATCCAAAGGGATGTGTAACAAATAGTAAATCAATTAGTCCTGCTATTGGTGGTAACATTATTGGTAATAATAGTAACTTTGCACCAACACTATCAAATGAGGGAATACAACAAATTAATCAACTTATTGATTTTTTAATGGATGAACAAAGTATGTAAATATATTGTAAATTTTATATATCTATAATAAAGAGATTATTTTATTTATTTATTTTTTTTTGTAGATGTTTGCCAAGAAGGTATATTTCGCCGAACTGGTTCCGTTACAAGACAACAAGAATTAAAATTACAAATTCAAAGTGGCAAATCATTTCAACTGTTTAATACAAAAAATATTTATAGTGTACATGATTGTGCTAGTGTATTAAAAGGAATATTAGCTGAATTACCTGAACCATTATTAACGGATATGTATTTTCCTGTACATTGTCAAATAGCAGGTACGTTTATTTTTTTTTTTTTGCTTTAGATTGCACCTCTATTTTTTTGGGTTTTTCGGCTATTGATTTTGTAATAAATTTTTTTATATTTTTTTTCCGTCCCATTTTTAGAATTATATAAAAATACAATGCGGCAAATGGATGGTGTACGTGAACTTCGACTATTAAATTCATTACAATTACTATTACAATTGTTACCAAATGCAAATTATCGATTATTTAAAGATATTATAAAAATGCTTAATCATACGATAAAATTTGAATCGAATAATAAAATGTCAGCAAATAGTTTAGCAACATTATTTACACCGCATATTATTTGTCCGCGAAAGGTAAGATTACCATAGCTCTTTATAATTATCAACCAAATAATTCAGTATATAGTTATATTACAATTAAAATTGATATATTTACCTAATAATATTAAAAATTTAGTTAACACCTGAAGCATTACATACAATGTCACAAGCAATGTATGGTATTATTAGTTTTATGATAACAAAAGGTTTAGCCATCTTTGAGATTCCCACAAAATTATCAACCGATATACGGGCATATTTTATTGAACAAACGCGTAAACGAACAATGTCCCCCGAACAATTCCTAGACGAATCGGTTACATCCGATTCAACGGCAAACACCGTTTATACATTTGTTGATCGTGAAAAAACGGCTAAAGCGCATGATTCAAATCCAACGGATACGGCATTGGCTCAATTATATGCGCACATTCAAAGTTTACCAGAATCATCGAAAAAACGTAAATTAATTAAACAATTTAATAAGGAAAATGGACAAGGTAAATAATTTAAAATTATTAATTAATAATTAGTTAGTCCCATCTATCTTTAGAAAATATCCTCTTATTCTTCGTTGTTATTTTAAATATTTGAAATTTTCCAATTTTTTTTTTTTGTTTTTTTTGGTTTTCCTCTCTTGTGTGTGTGTGTTTTTTTTTGTTTCCAGTGTTACATAAAAATGGACATCTTTCAAAAAAAAAAAACACCAATAATCGATAAACATTAAATTGTACGTATTTTATTGTGTTAATATTGGGTTAATTTTAAGCACCTCCTCCTCCTCCACACATTTTCTTCCATAATATTTTTACTGTACTATATTATTCTCTATCGCTTATATCATTTTTTTTTCTTTTCATTAAAAACTATTTCATTAAAAAAAAAAAAAATTTTATTCTTTTAACCAAAAAATAAAAAAAAAAAAAGGTACACCGCTTCAATTTCAAATATCACATCGTTTAAAAAATTCAACAAATTATACTAATATTAATGGTAACAATAATAATAATAATAATAATAATCCAACATCATCGACGAGTACTAACAATACAATTGGAGTAAAATCAGCTAAATCATTGGGTGATTCAATAAAAAAGCATATATTTTCAAGAGGACCAAAAACACCAAAGCAACAACAACAACAACAACAACAACAACGACCAATATTACAAACAACTAATAATAATAAAAATAATCAAATTAATGATTTAATTGGTGGTACAACATTAAAAGGAAAAGGAACACCATCCGGTATTGATAGTACATCAACAACAACAACAACAACAACACCATTTGATGTAAGTTCCAAATATTTACGAAAAGTTATCAATGGTAAAATTCGAAAATTAAAATGTAAACGTCATTACATCGTATGGCACAAACTTTTGTCCTTTCTACCGCTTTTAATACCGTTACAAAATAAACAAAAAAATGGAATGTAAACTAATTATAATTTTTTTTTTCTAATTGTAAATAACAAATTGTTTCCGATGATTCCTAAACCAAAACCGAATTGCCATTGTGATAACCATTTAATATTTATATATATATATATTTTTTTTTTAAATTTATTTTCATAATAATTATGCATGTATTTATTTATTAATTTTTTTCTTCTTTCTTTTTTTTTTTGGCTATGTTTTATGTGTGTGCGTTATTATCTTTCTGCGTTCGTTTGTTAACACAATACAATTAAAACAAAAAAAAAAAAATAATATAAAAATATATCATCATACCAGACACCAAATAATCGAAGAAATATTAATAAAAATTTAAAGACAAGAGTACTATTTCAGAGTCCATTATATAATATTAATAAATCATCCGAATCATCATCATCGCCGTCACCACCACCACCACCACCAAAACTACTTCATCAAGTACCATCAACATCGATGGTAACCAATTCAAATGATAAATTAATAACAAAATCACAACAAAATTTACTCACCCAATCAAATTGTTCGGGAATTCCAATGACAAATGATATGAATACAAATCGTGATGATTTAATTGAACTAATCAATAATAATAATAATAATGGAAACGATAGTATTTTAAATAATTATTGTAATGAAATTGATGACTGTGCTGTTAACAGTGATCATCCTATTCAATTGACAATAAATACACAAAATTTTGATTTATTAAAAAGAAAATCATTATGTAAATCCGAATCGTATTTAGATAATTTAATTGAATCAAATGAAATGGAATTAATTATAAATGAAACAATGACTGATAATAATCAAATGGATCATCAAATAAACAATAACAATAATAACAGCAATAATAATACAAATAATAATAATGATAGTAATAATAAATTATCATTTACATTAAAATTACGACGTGCTATTAGTTTAGTAAATTTAGGAATACCAAAAATGTCATTTCATAAATCAATTATGAAAAAATCTCTATCATTACAATCAAAATATTTTGTTAAATCATCATCACCATTAATATCAACATCAGCATCTTTAACATTGTCATCAACATCACAGCAACGACGACAACAACAACAACAACAATATCAATTATCCAAAGATGATCGTATGTGTTCACCATTAACATATCAGAAAATATACGATTATAATTTAATTACTAATCATAATAATAATAATAATAATACTAATCATAGTAATTTTGATAATGATCATTTGAATAATAACAGTAACAGTAGTAATAGTAATAGTAATAATAGTAGTGATAATCAAATTGAAATTAATCCAATAAATAATAATAATAATAAAACATCACCAGTTTCGCCAATAACAAAATCAACACAACGTATGTCTAGATCCATGCAGGTAAATATAAAAAAAATAAAATAAAATTGAAACACTTTCCTCCGTTACACTTTTGAGTTCGATGTTATTCCATTTATTGATTGATGATTGAAATTCAAAATGGAACCTAATATTTAAATTAAAATTTCTTTTGTTTGTTTTGGTTTTGGATAGGAATCAATTATGACACCACGTTGTCGTAAACCGGTAATGTTTTTCAGTACAATAATGGGTTCATCGGCTGAACAACAACAACAACAACAACAACATAATCATGATCATAATAATTATCAAAATACACATTCAATATTTACAAGTGTACGTGAATTAGATGAACAACCACAATATTCGTTAACAAATGAAGAAGATTCTGATCCATCTATTTTAAATCAAATGAATAATCAATCGGCAGCAATTTCATCTAGATCATCTGGATCCTCATCCGTCGTAACAACACAATCACAACCCACCTTATTACTATATAAATCAAAAAGTGAAACTGATTTATTAAATGATATGCATCAATATGATAATTATAATGATAATAATGATGTATTTAATATGATTAATGCACAAAAGGAATCATCATCAATAACACAATTATCGCAACCGTTTAGGTAATACAAAGAAATTTTTTATTTTTTTATTTTTTATCAATCGCATATTATTTATTATACCGTTATTAATTTCCTCTCATTACTCCATATTTTTTTTTTTTTTGATTAGAGAATATCTTTGCAATCGAAATGTATTAATGACGAGTCCTGTTGATTCATCATTTTCTAGTCATCCAGATGATTTCGGTTCAAATCATGATATACAAAATTTAAGTGAAACGGATATGAGTGAAAGTCTATTATATTGTTTAAATGGTAATCGGCCGTCTATGGTAACAACGGATGATTCATCATCATCGTTATTGAGTGGTGTCGTCGATGACGAACGAGATGCAGGACAACCACCACAACTGCCATCTGCTGCACCTACACCTGTACCGTCATCATTCACGAATAATTTATGTTATAACAATAATAATAATACACATATTGGAATTGTTGATAATTTAAGAAAACGTCATCATACAATGGATGATGATGATGATGATGATGATAAATTATTGTTAACGAATAAAATTACAGATCGTTTAGCAACGACCACAGCAGTAACAGCAACAGTAACAACAACAACAACAACAACTACAACTACAATAGTTGGTGGTGATGAAAAAATTTATGGAAAAAAATCTGCTATTCATCAACATTATTCTAATCATTTGAATCAACATCATATTCGACATAATCATCATCAACAACATCATCATCATCATCATCATCATCATCAACACAATAATCATCAATATTTACAATCAAATAAACAACAACAACAACAACAAAAACGATGTGATTTGAACAATTCAATTGGTGAAACGTCTTTATAAAAATAAATATAATTGTTTTTTATTTATTTTTTTTTATTAATATATTGGATTTTTGTTTGGTTCGGGTGCGGACTGCGGAGATTTATTGAATAGAAATTTGATGTAGTAGTTGCTGTTGTTGTTGTTGTTGTTGTTGCTGTTGATTAGATTTTATGGTGTGAATTATTTGATTAATGTAAATAGAGCGAATTTTTGTAATTATATTGATGATTAATTATTTTAATAATGATTTTTTTTTTATTGGTCATCAAAATTAAAATTAAAAATATTATTATTATTTTCAATTACATATTTATAATTATAATTAAAATTAAATAATTAACTGTATTATATACACATATTATATATATATATATATTTAAAAAAAATAAAAAAATAAAAACAAAATATTCAGAAATATTTAATAGTTATGTCGTTTTCGATTGGGAATAAAAAATGTTGCCTTCTGAAAAGGTAAACTTTTTTACATTTTGACTCGTTTTGCATGAGGTTGACTTTAATTGCAATTACCAAACGAACACGAAAATGAAAAAATTTTCAATACTTTTCGTTTGATGTTATTATGTTGTTACACCTTATAAGTTTGAGAGGTTATTTTGGTTTTGTTTATTATACCAACCAAATCAAAATCAATATTAATTAAATTATTTTTTAATTATTTATTATAAATATAACTTTTTCGTCTTAAACCATGAAATATGTTCGATTAATATTTTTTTTTAACATTTTCTTTTTCTAAGGGCCCGAGCAGAATTAAAATACGTAGACGTACGCCTGCGTACGCCGCAGTTAAACACTGCAAATTAAATAAGAATGAACACAATAAAAACGTAGACGCACGCCTGCATACACGTACGCCGAAGTTGACCAAATTTTATCTTCTACGTACGGGCGGCGCATTTTGACAAATATTTTATCTACTGTTCATTGAATTTCAAAATAAATAAAAATAAACAAGAAAAAAAATGAAATAAAATTAATCGTTGAAATAAAAAAAATCGAAATAAAAAAAATAGTTTAAAAATCAATTTATATTTATCTGTGGGCATTTTCGTTTATTCCACTTGTGTTAACACAAACGCACAAGTGACACAAATACGTTTTTTTATTGCACTTGTGTTACTTGTGTTATATGACACATGTTCGAAAATACCTCTACTTAGCACTTGTGTTGACACAAATTGCCCTATCTATTTTGTAGGAGCACCATCGCCCTGTGTGAGATTGTTGTTGCTTTATCGTCACTATAACATTTTCACATATAAAACGCCATTTGTAAACAAAATTAAACACAAGACTATTTTATAATATCCGAACACAGAGCTAGCACATGTAAATGTTATATCGCGCTCGCATGTTTGAGAGCGCACAAGTGCATGAAATAAGAGGAATAAACGAAAATGCCCTGTTTATATTTATATTTATTTAGTTTGTATTGTCAAAAAACGCAAAACAGACAATCTATTGTGTTCACTATTTTAAATTCTGCGTACGCGTACGCAGGCGTACGTCTACGTATTTTAATTCTGCTCGGGCCCTAATCAATTTATTTGACAATTATTTATATATTTTTATGTTTATTATATTGGTAACATTGTCAAAATTGTATGTTGAAATTCTTGAAACTAAAAAATTCATGAGGCAAAAAAAAAATAAAATAGTCAACAATTAATTGCAAAAGTAAGTCCCAAACGAACATAAAAAAATAAAGGGAATTGCCTTTTTTTTACCAATCGAACACGATAATTGCAAAAAGTTGCAAATTGTCACAAAAAAGTCAACATTTTTTTACCAATCGAAAATGATATTATATTAATTGGCCGACAATAAATAACGACGACACAAAACGGAAACATTTAAAAAAAAACCAAGGCCGATCAATTTGATGTTGGTTGGGAAAAAACCTAGTAAAAATACAATACAAAAAAAAAAACAATGTACTAAAAAAACCAATGCCAATTGTCATTACACAGTTATAAGGTTTTTCTATTAACAATTCAAATTCAACCAGATTTTACCTATGAAATCAGGTTTTTTTTTTGATGATTTTTTACTTTTTTTTTTATTTTATTTTCATTTTCATATTTTCTGCGTGTGCGTGCGTGCGTGAAGAAACAGTTGTTTTTTTTTTTTATTTATATTTTTTTTTCAATGTTGAAATTTTGTTTTTTTTTTTGATATAAAAAAATAAATTTTTTCTCTTAAAATTTTAATTATTATTACATCAGTTATAAATAAATAAATAAAAAATAAATTAATAATCAAATTTATTGTGAAATTAATAATAATTATATAGCTTGAATATAAATTGAATAGATAAAAATAAAACAATTAATAATAATAATAATATAAATATTTTTTTGAAGCCGCTCCGAAATTAATGGAATTGTGTGTTAAATAAAAAGAAAAAAAAATCATTTTTTTTTAGGTGTAGTTTTTGCTTTTAATTTTTTTTTTTTTTTTAATACAAAACTCCCTTGCGATTTATTTCTAAAATATATAGAGTATATTTCTATTTGTTTTTCTTTAAAATAAATTAATAAAAAAAATTAAATTATAGTGTATAGTTAAAAAATAAAATCAGAAATTATTCAAAATGAATTCTATAATTTGGCAACAACAACAAAAGATAATTTATGGAATTAATAAACAGTATTTACACATTCGACGTAAGTAAATCAAAAAAAATAAATAAAAATTAAATATTTCACGTGTCCATATTTGTCTAATTAATCCAGTTTAACTTTGTGGGAGTGTGGAATTTTGTTTTCATAATTCATCAGAATCACCTATTTTTTTTTTCCATTGGACAACTTTTCCAATTCATTGAGATGATGATGATGATGGTGATGATTATCATACGATTTATTTTGTAATGATTATTATTATTATTATGATAAATTTTTTGTAGTATTTTGTTGGTGGTGTTATTTTCAACAACCAACCAAATGATATCTGTTTTTTTTTCTTTATGTATATTGCTGATGATTACGTCAGTTTATCACAAAAACAAAAACAAAAAATGAAATGTAATGATTGTTTTTTTCCTATCTCTTCGCAAAAAATTGTTTTAATAATATTATTATTATTATTATTATTAGTATTATTAGTATTATTATTATTGTTCTTACGTAATTAAACATATGATTTAATTTTTTTTTTATATATAGTTTACGGTCAAGTTCTTACAGTATAAAATAAACCATATATCACATCATTCAATCGGTGTTATCTCTGTTATTATTCCTTTTCATATCATCTAAAAGCTATACGCACGCACACACACACACACACATAAAATCAATCATGAACAAGGTATTCCGATAATGGTTTTTTTGTTATTTTGTGTGTATTTACATTACACTATAATTTATATATCATCATATACAAAAAAAAACAAATTATTGTGTGTTGTGTTGATGCCATCCGATGACCTTTAGTCTATATTTTTTTAATTTTTTTTCGTCAATTTTTATCTGGGCAATTATCCAATTTATATATTTTAAAAGTTGTCATAATGCATCATTGCGTTGGGGCTTTATAACTACCCAAAATAAAAATCGCAGTCATATACAGAAAAAAAAAACGCGGGCGTTTTTGTTGTTAAAATGTTAAAATGTTAAAGATTATTTCGGAAAGGTGCCGAAGAAGGGATTCCGGCTGAAGTACAGTTTAGCGGACCTTGAGCTAGGACATTGAGGATACCTCCAATCGAAAGCCTATGTTGCACAGCCAAAATAACCGTTATAATTTTTTGGCGGTCATCCCCCTTCCGGAGATCATCATCATCATCATCATTTCAGCCCATATCAATCCACTGCTGGATGTAGGCCTCTCCCAATTTCTTCCATCGATCACGGTCCTGAGCATAATGCTTCCAATTACTTTTCAAGCGCTTAATATCATCCGTCCATCTAGCAGGAGGTCTTCCAACATTTCTGCGTCCCCCTCCCGTCAGCCTCCATTCCATCACATTCTGGATCCAACGATGGTCTGTCAATCTCGCAATATGACCAGCCCAACTCCACTTCAATTCGCATACTCGTTGTATCACATCTGTCACCCCCGTCTGTTGCCGTATCCATACGCTGGTCTTTCTATCCCTCAGACTTATTCCCAGCATAGATCTGCCCATTGCCCTTTGGGTCACTCGCAGTCTGTGAGCAACAAAAGGAGTCAATGTGACAGTCTCCATACCATATGTATAATAACTGGCAGTACACATTGATCGAAAATTTTCCGTTTCAAACAAATTGGAAATTTTTCTCTCAATATATATGCTAGCTTTCCAAAAGCCGCCCAACCCAAATTAATACGTTTCTGAATCTCATACCTTTGATTTTCCCCGGCCCATAACTAAAGTATGTCCCAAATACTTATATAGTTTTCTACCCTCTCAATGGTTGAATCATGCGGATGCGGATGCAGGCTGCAAATCTTCAATATTTGACATAATCTTTGTTTTGGAAAGGTTCATTCTTAAACCAATTTTCTGAGATTCAGTATTCAGATCTTGTATCATTGCAACTGCCTCTTCGTAAGTTCTTGCTACGATCAAAATATCATCGGCAAATCTCAAATGATTAAGCCTATTACCGCCGTTGACATTTAAGCCCTTGTTAGTCCACTCAAACTTTTTAAATAGATGTTCCAATGCGAGAGTGAACAGCTTCGGTGATATTGTATCACCTTGTCTAACACCTCTTTCTAACTTTATTTTTTCAGAGTGTTTTCATGCAATCTAACCTGTGCTGTTGCGTTGCAGTAGATATATTTAATTAATTGGGTATATCTAGAATCTATGCGGCATTCATCTAAGGCATTCAATATAGGCCACATTTCAATAGAATCGAAAGAACCTTCTCATAATCAATGAAGATTAAAATCAATTCCATGTTGTACTCATTGCATTTTTCAATGATGTTTCGAACCGTGTGCAAATGATCCATGGTACTGTAACCAGAACGAAATGCTCCCTATTCCCTTGCTTGATAAAAATCAAATTTGTTATTTAAACGCCTTGTGATTATCTTTGTAAAAAGCTTGTACACGTGAGATAACAAGCTTATTGGGCTTCCCGAGATAGGGAGGATCAAAGTTTGATTATTTTTTATAGAAAAAAGCCTGATTTGTGATGCAACCTGACGGGCGATTTTCAAAAGTAGACATTCAAAATAAAGGTATTTTTATTATCTTTCATTTAAAATGACCCCGGAATAAATCGGAAGTATATAGGCGTCAGGGGCTGGGAAAATGTGGTTTTTTTACATTTTTGGAGGTCTGTGGAACCGGTCTGTAAAGGGTTAAATGAATTTTCCCAGCGGCAAATTTAAGTTAAATGTAAGATGCAACCAACCCTCTTGTTCATTAACCCATATATGACATACACAGTGAGCCGTTTCGTATCGTATCAAACCAGTGATTTGTTTATAATTAAAAAGCAGTCCCCCCATCACCCAGGAGTTATGTGTATAAATGGGGTTTTTTTATATGTTATCTCACATAGACCTATTACATGAGTTTTCAATAACTTGCTATTTGTTCTATATTCATTTTAAATATGAATTAATGTCAGCGTTTGAAAATATGCACTATACTAGAAATTTTCCTTTTAAAAAAGTACGAATTAAAATGTTGCACCATAAAAAATCAAACCATTACCATTAGTAAACCAATAGCAGCTGGCAGGTTGTATAAGCCGTTACCCCAGAAGATGATACACCAGAATAAATAGTAAAAGGTTTTTCAATACCCATGCAATAGAGTTATGTGAGATAACATTTAAAAAAAAAATCATAAAACGCACAGCACTTGTGTGATGTGGAAAGTGCTTGCAATATAGCAAATCACACGTTTGATGCGAAACGACTCACGTATATGCCACATATGGGTTAATAAACAAGTGAGCTGGTTACATGTTACTTTTAGCTTTAATTTGCCGTTGGGAAAATTCAGTTAACCCTTTGCAGACCGGTTCCACCTACAAAAATGTAAAAAATCGCATTTTCCCTCCGCCTGACCCCTAAATATCTCCGATTTATTCCGGGGCTGTTTTAAATGAAAGACAATGAAATGAATACCTTTATTTTGAATATCTGCTTTTGAAAATCCGCCGTCAGGTTGCGTCACAAATCAGGATTTTCTTAAAAAATAACCAAACTTTGACCCCCTCCCTATCTCCGGAAGGGGAGTGACCGCCAAAAAATTATAACAGTTATTTTGTCTGCGCAACATAGACTTTCGATTGCAGGTATCCCCAATGTCCTAGCTCAAGGTTCGCTAAACTGTATATTCGCCGGAATTCCTAAAACATCTTCAATAAACAAACAGAATAAGAGGGTACAAATCAATAAGGTACAAAAAGTCTTTTTTGTCCAATTTAATCTTAGGGACGGCAATTCCAATCCTATGAAAATATAAATCCGACTACTAAAAATTAAGGTCTCAGTTCGCACAGTCTCTAAAAATGCACACACAAATAATTATGTAAATATATAAATAATACAAATGATTTTAAAAAGTTTGCCAATAATTTTTTGGTTTTTTTTTTTTTTTGTATTTGTATGACGGACGACCTAAAAAAAAGTCTTTAACCTCTATTTAGGCTACTCATAATAATAATAATAACACCAACAACAAATTGTTAAATTTTACTTTTTTCTATTCCTAATCTATTTATTATTATTATTATTATTATTATTATTATTATTATTATTATTATTACTTTTTTGTATATGTTTTTTTTTATCTTATTTAAGCCGAATTGAAATACTCTTTTCTATTCTATTATTGTTGTTGGTGATCGAAATTTTCCATTCATCCATATTGATGTGAATGTGCGATATTTTTTGTCTTTGGGTTTTATTTGTAGTATTTTTGGAAATTTAGACGAATATTTTTAAATATTTAGATCAATTTTTAGATCATTTTTTAGTAATACATATTTAAATTAAATTATAAAGAATTAGAATGGCAGAAGATATTAATTAGAAGTAGATATTACGTAGAAGTAGAAGTAGGAGTAGAAGTAGGAGTAAAAGTAGATATTAATTGATATCATGCTGTGCAATTTGAATAGATATCATGCTTGTAAAAGCTTCACCACATTGGATTGAATATTTTAATTTTTTTCTTGGATGAAGAAATCCATTTGGAGACTGTCACCGTGTCAGGCTTCCGTCACTACGACGTTCTACCGACTAAAATCTATCCCTCCGGGTTTGAATTCAAGTTACCCAATTGCACCGCTACCATTAAGGCCGGTTGTCATATGAGGAACGAAACCCCGGGGTCCAGTGAAAATTTAAAGAAAAACCCTTGAGATGATTCACCACACATAAGGGGATTGTGTGCGAACTTTTTTTTTTGTATGTTTTTTTTTGTTGTTTTGTTATCGGTGATTTATCAAGAAACGCAATTTTATTTATGTAAAAAACGTAATGAATAATTTGAATTTGTTAGTGCGATGAGGTGTAAAAAGTAAAAATTAATTTAACTTTTTATTGAGCGCGTGGTAAAAACCCGCGAGTAAATTTGTTATTGTAATTTACATATGTAAAAATAAAAACTCGCACCTCAACCCCTCATATGAAACCCAGCCTGACGTTCGCACAAAATCCCCTCATGTGTCAATCATCTGAAGGGGTTTTCTTTAAATTTTCACTGGACCCCGGGCTTCGTTCCTTATGTGCCTTATTCCTTTTACTCATGAGCATCCTCTACGCATGTGTAAAAAGAATATAAGCTTTTACGCATGAGTCACCAATTGATGACCGCTTTTAATCGCAAAGTTTTTTTTTATCCACTTTCACTAAGAAAGTCTTTTCCTAGATATATTCATGTTTATTTTAAAGAGGTCTGGCCATTTTGCGAGTTTGTGTTCCATATAGTCTCACTATCCTTATTGCATAATCGGCATTGCTCATATTTTCAATTAATACAATCGTTTTTGAGATGGTAGTTACACGGCGCAAGTGTTGTTTTCTTTCTGATTGCACCTATTTTGATCGCGTATATTTCCGCTTGGAATACGGTTGCATATCTCTACTTAAAGACATGCAATGAGAAGATAGCCCATGCCGGCACCAGGATCATATACTCCTGCACCAACTCCCATGCATGTGTTTGACCCACCCGTCAACCATTTTTAGGCATCATCACTTAACCGTTTGCTTGTCAGGTGCCATTCCCCTATTTTTTGGATACATAAACGTTATTTATGAACAAAGTACATATTTCCTTTTAATTAGTCATTATATGACGTCACAGGCATCAGCATATCTATCCCCTTTTATTAACTCTAGATGACCCTTTAGATTTCCTTCCATAAAGTTCATCTCTTTATGTAACGCCACTAATTCTTTGATGGTAATGTGAATAGGGTGGTAAACTGGTAATAGAAATACTAAATTTTCGACCGTTTTTCAGATGTTTGTCTGACGGCGTTTTTTTTTATCCTGATACCTAAACAAACAATCATCAAATAAATAAGATTAAACGAAAAAAAATTAGTGCATCGCAGACGATCACACACATACATATATGATAAAATTCATATTTAATTTGTTTTTTTATTTCTTTTTTTTTTCTATTTCAGATAATTTATGTACCGATCAATTATGGAAATTAAATAAATTAAATAATTGTAAAATAGATAAAAAACAAAAAAAATATTTATCACAATTGCAATGTATTGGAAATAAAATAATGGATGATCATATTGGATCAATAGCTTCTAATCACAATACAAATCGATTATTAAACGAAAATTATAAAACATCATCATCATCATCATCACAATCATCACAATCACCACAATTTAAAAACAATTTATTATATAACAATAATACAGATTTTACAAATCATAATTTTAATTTTAATAATCATCAATTTTATGGCAAACGTAATTTTTCAATGAGTTCTGTAAAATATGAACAACCATCGTCAAAAATTGAAGAATATGTAAAAAATTTACAAGAAAAAAGTAAAGAAACAACGACGACGACGACGACGATTGCTAAGGAAACAACAGATAATGCATCATCAATGGGTAAAAACAATAATAAAGTTATATCGGCAACGACACAAACAACACAATCAACGGAAACCGGATCATCATCAACGGCAACGGCGGCACCCGCCAAAGTAATTGTAAAAAAATCACTTAAACAAAGAATATGGGATGAATTGGTACATTATTATCATGGATTTCGTTTATTGTTTATCGATATAAATGTGGCACGTCAATTAATTTGGAAGGTATTGAATGGGAAAACATTAACCAGACGTGAATATCGTCTATTGATACGGACCACCGGTGATACATTTCGTTTAGTACCATTTTCTGTATTTATAATTGTACCATTTATGGAATTTGCATTACCATTGTTTATAAAATTTTTTCCCGGTATGTTACCGTCTACATTCGAAACGGCCAAAGATAAAGAGGCTAAAGCATTAAAAAATTTAAAAGTTAAATTGGAAATGGCAAAATTTCTGCAGAAAACACTAGACGAAATGGCCGTACAACATAGTGATCATAATTCACAAGAGGCAAAAGAATTTGTTGAATTTTTCAATGGACTACGTACATCCGGTGAACGTGCAAATCCCGAAGAAATTATGAAATTTTCAAAATTATTCGAAGATGAAATAACATTGGATTCGTTGAGTCGTCAACAATTAACGGCATTATGTAAAGTATTAGAAGTGAATACCTTGGGTACAAGTAATTTATTACGATTTCAATTGCGTATGAAATTACGATTGTTGGCCGCCGACGATCGTATGATCCAAAAAGAAGGTATCAATTCGTTAATGTTAAGTGAATTACAGGCAGCATGTCGTTCACGTGGTATGCGTTCCTATGGATTGTCCGAACAACAATTACGTGATCAATTACAAGAATGGATTAGTTTAAGTTTAGATGAAAAGGTTCCGCCAACATTATTGTTATTATCGCGTGCGATGATGTTACCCGAAGATGTACCCACATCGGAAAAACTAAAAGCAACCATTTCGGTGTTGTCCGAAGCGGCTGTTACCCAAACGAAAGCGGCCATTGGTGAACGTGAAGGAAAAATTGATAATAAAACTAAAATTGATATTATCCGTGATGAAGTGCGTAAAATTAAAGAAGAATTTGATGAAGAAAAGGATACAGTTATTGATGCGGCCGCCGCCGAAGGTAAAGATATCCTATTGGATAAAGCACCAATTTTGAATGCAGAGGATGTCTTAATGACAAGAGCGACCGCAGCCGCCACGACAACGACGACAACATCATCACCATCTTCGGCAACAACAGCGGCGGTGGCTGCTGC
The DNA here is from genome assembly GCA_958336335.1 of Dilophus febrilis. NCBI lineage: Eukaryota > Metazoa > Arthropoda > Insecta > Diptera > Bibionidae > Dilophus > Dilophus febrilis. Next base: position 20,055,855 of record OY284472.1, read on the forward strand.
TATGGCCGTTCCAACACAAACTCAATTGACATCAAAAGATATTGATATTGTTTGTGATGCATTGGAAGCTGTTGCTAAAGAAAAAAATACATTACTAGTTGAAAAAGAAGAAATACGTGACTTAAAAGAGGAAATTGCTGATTATCGTGAAGACCGTGAAGAATTAAAACAGGTTTTAAATTGAAATTATTATTATTTTTTATATATTAATATAATTATAAATTTCCATATTTATTGGTTGAATTTTAAGGTTGTATTAAAATCGGATATTAAAGTTGATATTAAAGAATCGGCAGCCGCAAAAATGTTATTCAAAAAAGTTGATAGTATGATTAGTAAATTGGATAAGGTACTAACCGAATTGGAACATAAAGAGGCGAAATTACAAAAGCACATTGAGGAGGTGATCGTTGATGGTGATCAACAAGAGAAACGTGAAGAATTGGTTCGAATTGATGAGATAATGGTTGCAATGCGAAAGGTAATAATATAAATATTTATAGGTTTTTTTGTTTGATCGAATTCTAATTTAGTTTTTTTTTTTTTCTTTATAGATGCAAAAAGTTGCTGATGAAGCAAAAGTTGAACAAATTTATAATATGTTGGGTAAAATTGATATTGATAAAGATGGCCAATTAAAAGTTGATGATGTTTTAAAGGTAAAAATTGATGCAAATCAATAGTTGAGATAAATTTTGTTAATTAATTATTATTATTATTATTTATATATTTTAATTTAGGTCATTGAAACAATCGGTAAAGAAAATGTTAATTTAAATGAAAAACAAATTGATGAATTAATTGAATTGATTAAGAAAGAAGAGGCAATTGAAAATGAAGAGAAAATTGAAAAAGCATTAGCTAAAAGTTTAGTTGAACGACAACAAAAAGAAGCTCAGGAAAATAGTAGTAGTAGTAGTAGTACCATTAGTGGCAACGTTATTGATGACACTTTGACTACTGCTACAGCTACTGATAAAAAAACAAATGGTACAACTTTAAATGTTAGTGATAGTTTATTTAGTAAAGATAAAAAGAAGAATTTACAAACAAGTGAACAAGAAAATCAAGAAGAAGCAGAAGAAGATAAACATATATTAAAATCTCCAAATGATAAATCAAATAAATTATCAACATCATCATCATCTGGTGTATCTGCTGTATCCACTGCTGCCGTTACTGCTGCTGCAACACCAATTCATGTTAAGGTTTGTTAAATTTTCACATTCAGAACATAAAAGTTTTAAAAAAGGTCCAACAAAGGGGGGCACAGGTCAAATTGAACAAAATTCAGAGATTGACGTGTGGGGGGGGGGGGGGTTACGGGAGCAAAACGCACCACGCCTACAACAGCGCAAGAAGCGGAGCTTCCTCCACCTCAGCATCTGTTCATTAAGATGAAGCAAGGAAGATATTACACGCAACTATGGTTGCTACCGAAGGAATAGCTAGGGTGGCTAAGAACCACCAGTTCCACCAGTTGATGAAATCCGAAGAAATGATGTAATTCTTGGTATGCAACTCGTAGAGGGCATTCCTAGGGTTCGACATGACTTCGACCAAAAACTTCTCGGTTGTGTTTCCCAAAATGGAAGATTGGACGGGGAATAAGATTAGGTTCACAGGAAACCTGCTAAAATTCTATATGGATCGATCTAAGACCAACCTATGGTCTGGCTCCCGGGGTACATGGGACTAATCCAAGAATAGGACTTAGGGCTACTCTGGATTGCTATAGCACCGTATTCCAGGCGGAAATTCATGGTATAGAACTTTGCTTCAGATCAAGGATAAGGGGTATAAAGACCAGCGGGTCTATAACTTATCAGATAGCAAAAGCGGCCCTTATGGCCGTGAACTCTCGAGAGATCGGTTCGAAGCTCGTGCTCGACTCTCTAGGGATACTGAAGGAGATGCCAAGGGTAAATAAAATCACACTAATTTGGATACCCGGACATAATGGAATAGAGGGTAACGAGAGAGCAGATGCCATCGCTAGAAAGAGCTCTACTGCCTCCCCAGGCACTCAACGTAGTCCATTTTGTGATTTAGCTAAAGCAACTATTAGAGCAAGGATGTAGGAACTCGGGAGTCCCAGAAACACTGGAGTGACACCGATAGCATTCTAAGTTTTTTATTCAGGCATTAAATTCAAAAAAAGGACTGACGGAACAAATTCTCGGCCTAAATAAGACAAATACTAGATTAGTATTCGGATATTTAATCGGTCACCATAATCTAAGACCTCATCTATACAGGATTAAAATCGTAAGCTGCGATAGGTGTAGGCTGTGCCACACGGAAGAGGAAACTGCGGGACCCATTCTCTGTGAATGTGAAGCTATAGCAGGTAGCAGACTTGGGATCATTGTTTCATCCTTTTTTTTGTTCGTTACTACGGCAGAATCGGTTTAGCGCCCGTAAAACCTCGGAATTCTATTGCCGTGAGCCCGTAACGAAATCACTTAATCAGGTGATGAATCTTAGATATATTGAATACATTTAAGTGATTTTTTGGGTAGTTAAACTTTAATTATATTGGGATTAATTTATGAAATTTTGAAAATAAAAGCAAACATATGAGAGAAAATAAACTTACATTAAAACGAAGTAAGAAAAAATCACTCATATGTTTTCAAACAATTGTACAAGTTGCACTTTTGGTGCATATTTAGGAATTATACTCTAGAAGCGGTCTTATAAAAAACCTATAAACTAGTGCTAAATTTACAGAATTGAGAAATTCTTTCGATCTTCTTAAAAATCCAATGCGACTAGCCGCCTTTTTATCTGCAACTATTATATTATTGTTCCATGTAAAGTGGTATACTATCGTCTCCATAACAGTGCATTGGATTATCTGTTATCGATAAAAGATCATTAATAACAATTAAAAAGAGGGTGGGCGATAGAGCACAATCCTGAGGTACCCCAGAATAACCCGGATAATTCCATCTAGTACAACCTTAATCTGCCTATTAGCTAAAAAGTTGCCAACCCATTTACAGAATGTGTCCCCTAATCCAAATGAATGGCATTTGGATAGTAATGCCTTATGCCATACTCTTTCAAAAGCCTTAGTAATTTCTAGTGAAACCACTTGTGTTTCACCAAAATTTGCAATACTATTACCTATTTTATTGGTTAAATAATTTAGCAGATCACCTGTCGATCTCTTGTGCCGGAAGCCATATTGGCAATCACTAATAAGTGGTTTCTCATCGAGATATTGTACAATTAATCGATTTACTATCTTCTCCTTTACCTTAGAAAGTAGTGATGTTATGGCTATTAGGCGATAATTGGAAGGATTGCTTTTAGTAGGACCCGCTTTTGAATTAGGTGTAATATTAGCAATATTAACAATTCGAAAATGATTTGTGAAAGAGTTTTGCATATTCTTTTAAAACAATTGGCGGAAAAGCCATCTGGTCCAGTGCAGTTTTATGAATATCTATACCTCTAAGTGTTTTGTAAACAACCCTATCTCTGAACTATATATTTTTCATTTGAAAATTCGTATTAGAGATATTTGGAATAGGCATATTACTATCATTGATGATTATATTATACAATGAAAATATGCATGCGGATGCTAAAAGATTAGCCTTTTCTTATAAGTCGGTCGGGGTTAATATAGTTCCACTATTATTAATCAATGGTTCAACTGAAGATTTTTGAACAAAATTACCCGGAATAGATTTAACTAAAGTCCAAAAATATTTCGTTCCCCTTGTATTGTACTGTAATCGTATCTTTAATATTGAGACACTGCATTAAAAATGTCGATTTTTTGGCTTGAAACTGGCATTTATTTGTTAATATTAACCAATATATTGCCCATCGTTAGGTATGACTTCCTCCCATCTTTTAGGAAGTTTGTTGATTCCTCGTTTGAAGAACTCCTCAGCTTTTGTCGCAATCCATTCATCGAAAGCGTACATCTGTCAGGCTTACCTGCATTGATCTGAACAAATGGTAATCAGAAGGAGCAAGGTCTGGAGAGTACGGGGGGTGATCAAGATGATCCCAACCGAGCCTCTTTATTTTTTCTTTAACGATGTTTGCACGATGTGGTCTGGCATTGTCATCGTGCATTAAAACTTTGCGGTGTTTTCGAGCTATCAATGGTCGTTTTTCGTTCAATTTCTTTGCCAATTTGCCCGGTAGCGATCAGATGTAACCGTTTCATTCGGTTTTAACAGCTCATAATACACGACACCCTTCTGATCCCACCAAATGCACAGCATAAGGTTCTGTCAATGAATATCGCGTTTTGATTGTGTAGTTGATGGTTGGCCGGGATCAACATATGATACTTTACGTGTAGGGTTGTCGTAATACACCCACTTTTCATCGACAGTGACAATTCGACTCAAAAGACTATGCTTTTTGTGCTCGGCAAGATGTTTATGGCATGTATCGATTCGTGCTTTGAGTTGATTTTTATTCAGTTGATGTGGGACCCATTTTCCTAGCTTTCTGATCTTTTCCATTGAATGCAAACGTTTAGAAATGGTAGAGGCATCTACATTCAACTCTAATGCAAGCTCTTGTTGCGTTCTACACGAATTTTCATCCAACAATGCCTGCGATTCTTCGTCTTCAAATTTTTTTGGCTGACCTGGCCGTTCTTTGTCTTCCACTGCAAAATCACCACTTCTGAAGCGTGCAAACCACCGTTCACAAGTTTTTTGAGTTGGAGCATGTTCACCGTAAGCTTCTACCAACAATCGATAACTATCAGCAGCGGTTTTCTTCAAATTAAAGAAAGTTATTAAACTTCCCCGCAAAACAACTTTTTCAGGCATGTGTTTCGACGTATTCGAAGCAAAAAAAAGCTTTGTTGTTTACACTTCAATGAAATGACATATACTGAAATTTATAGAGTAATGACAGACAAAAAAAAAAGAATATGGGCGCGGTGTGCTCCGAGGCACACAACGCTAGTTACGCCATATGTTATCTAAATTGACATTTTTTATGCAGGGTCCCAATATTTTTATTGAATAAAAATTTTTCATGGGCTATATTGAATTGCAAGAATTTCTTGCAACAATTTAATTATTTCTATTAATATCCGTTGGAACCGATTTAGATAGAGAAAAAGCTCTATTTTTTTTTATCAATCGCTATCTTCCTTTTCCTAGAAAATCAGCTTCATTTGTAAGCTCTTACATTTAGGGTTACATTTAGGGCAATGGTTAGGGACAAATGATCCACTTCGATTGCTGTATCGTTAAAATAAAATAATAAATAAATTTTTCGCTATACAACCAACAATCTGGTTTTAGCGTCCAACAACAGCCTTCTGTTGTTATTTACTTAATTTGTGTCTTTTACGGTGTCGGTAATTAGCCGTACGACCAACCGCAAGCGGAATATACAACTCTGCGTTAAAATTCAGATTCGAAAAATAACCGAAAACACAAAACATATTTTATGCATTCAGTAGGATTCGAATCCACGACCTCAAAATTCCGTTAGAATTTTAGGTTGGCATTTTTAACATTTACACCATAGAGTTAGTATCGTTACTCTGGTATAATTCTGGACTTCTATATAAAAAGAACATAAATATGTTACTGCATTTTGTATCTGAAATTTAATCCAGATAAAGCAAAATTTAGTACACATGATCTTACCTCAAAAGATATCGTACGTGTGAATGGCTTGAACAATTGTATATGTGCTTGAATTCAATTAAAATTTGTTTTCGGTACGCGACAACTTATTGCCATTTAAGGTCATTTTCTATGTTTATAAAATATCGGTAAAACAATGACCCCATCAGAGGGTCAAGTGTTTATATGGGATTGACGACCCAGCCCAATACAAATAGAATTCTAATTCCAATTCTAAAATTTTATTATAAAATATTCTATTAAATATTATTGAATTTTTTTTTATTTTTTTTTTCTAAATAGACCATTGAAGAACGTATAAATCAAACAGTTATAAAAAATGCAACAGAAGCTGCTGAACGACAAAAAGATAAAATATTACCATTATCACAACAATCAACGGTGAATAATAATGATGGTGATGTTTCAAATCCTGTACAATTACCAACAAGCAATAAAAATAAAGGGAATAATAAAACAACAAATGATAAAATGCTGTGATAAAATTTGGTAAAATTTGTTCCAACAAAAGAGATCATCACAATTTAAATAATCAAAAACAATTTAAAAATCCACCCGCTCCTGCACCCACCACTCACACACAAGCCCCAAATAATAATAAGAATAATAATAATGAATATTTTCTGGTTAAAGTGTACAATAAATAATAATTTCAAAATGTGTTTGTGGGTGCGGGTGTGTGTTTGTTTGTTTGTTTGTTTGGGGTGACTGCACATAAACCTTTTTTCTTTTTTTTTTTTTTTTTTTAAGTAAATGGAAAAGATTATTATTTTTTTTTATTATGCGTCTGCTGAATGAATGTCTATGGTACTGTGCGTCTGTGCGTTTAAATTAAATTAAAAACGAATACAAAAAGAAAAAAAAATCGATTTAAATATATTTAATAAAAAAAATAAAACTATTGTTAATTTATAAAGAAAAAATAAAAAGCAAAAAAAAATAAAAAATTAAAATGTAAAAATTTTTAATTCAATTTCAATCATCAATTTCAATAATTTATAAATATTACCAACAAGAATGTTCCAATGAAATTTTCAAATCAATTCCCTATTAACTTCACGCTTATAATTAAAGAAATTCTTAAACGGCACATCCATAATCTATTAACTTTTTTCGAACCAATAGATTTGGAAATTCGCATTTTTTCCCAGTACATTAAGATTATGGAACAGTCTCCCAGAGCTAGTATTTATGGCCCTTCTTATGACTATATCAATCAATTAAATTAAGCATGTTATCCTATCTAAACCATTTCCAAGCGAAATATCAACTACGGATATGATATGATATGCTTAAATTCCTTTGCACGCCGCTGCATATAGATCTCCCGATCCAAAATATTGATCCGCGGAGGTTACTTCGTAAAGGGCCCATAAGTCTACTATCATGCTTTTCAAAGTTATTTGAAAAACTTCTTTTACAGAGACTAAAACCAATATTGATACAACAACAAATAATCCCAGAACATCAGTTCGGCTTCAGAAATGAACATGCAACGATAGAACAGGTACATTATAGAATAACAGATGTCATTCGGAATAATTTGGAAAACAAACAATACTGTGCAGTGCAGTGTTTCTGGACATCAACCAGGCGTTTGATAAGATTTGGCATGAGGGATTGTTATATAAATTAAAACAATCACTACCGCAACAATACTACTACTCTAAACCACTATTATATCGGACAGCTGCTATTTTATTCGTATGCTCGATTTTGAGGTGCCGAGAAAGGACTTAATTTAAACAATAATTTTTTAATCCTTCTAATTTTATTTCATAAAATGATGGTTTTAGTTAAATAATTGCGCAGACAGAAGTGACAAAACTTTTAAATTCAATTAGTTATGGAATTTATTTCAAAATGATTCAATTTAACAAAAAAAAAATTTCACGATTATAATATCGGACACTTATATTATACGCCACTAATCTCCTTTGTAACACTTTATTTGGCCTATATGACAGCATCCATTCTCTCTTAGACGTGGTATTTACTAAGTTTTTGCATTCATCCGGTGTTTTTGTATTCCTCATTTCAATGATCTTTCCTTGGAATTCTTCACTCCTTCAATCATATCTTTATTATAATTTTTTAACTTTGTTTTATTAATGTTCACAATGATTCTATTGGACTTAAATCCGGACTGAAAGATGTCCATTTCTAAAAGTGGATTTCGTAACCCATTTTTTTAGCTTCCAACCAGTTCTTAGTTGCTTTAGCGGTTTGTGGTAGAGCAACATCTTAATGAAATTTATATTCGTCATTTGAATATAATTAAATAATCGATGGAAAACGGTATAGTAACTTAATATATGAATTCATTTTTGGGAGTTAACCGTACACTAAATGAAATGTAAATTAATAAAATTAAGTAAGTAAATTAAGAAAAATATACGACTCCTTTTGAAATGTAAATTATAATAACTGGCTAAAAATTTTATTTTCATTTTGTGTGTGAAATTACTCGATTATCGGAATCACCAACAATCAAAAAATTTACATTCATCATTAAAATATAATGCTATTCCATTGCCGCAGAACACAAAAATTGTTTACTGTTTTGTTTTTTGCAAAACAATTTAAAGGGACTTCGATTTGTGATAAAAAATTATTAGGGGTGATTATTAGGAAAAAAACATTGTTTAATAAAGTATGTTTGTATTTTTATCTTATTATTTTATTTTATCTTTTATATAGTTCGGTTTATGAATCCATTGCCTTGTCCACTTTCGTGCGACCACTTTTTGGATTGCTGTTGACCATTTTAAACTTATATCACTCATAGCAGTTCTCCTATTTTTTCGCAGTTGCGGTTATCACGATCAGTAACATTAGATTTTATTTTCTGTGACTTAAATGAATGAACCGTTGAACGATATTTTATTTGAATATCTGATAAGGTAGACTTACAATTATCTGCATTAAGTTCTTTATGAATATTTCGTATTCTTGTAATTAAGAATAAGATTAAAAAGCACCATACAGTCCCGATTTAAGTCCAATTAAATTGAATCATTTTGAAATAAATTCCTTAACTAATTGAATTTAAAAGATTTTTTACTTCTGTCCGCGCAATTATTTAACTAAAACCATCATTTTATGAAATAAAATTAGAAGGATTAAAAAATTATTGTTTAAAGTCCCTGTTTGGCATCTCAAAGTCGAGCATACGAATAAAATAGAAGGTGTCCGATATATAATAGTGGTTGGAGTAGTACCTATTGCTAAAATCATATCTCACATACATATATATTTCCTATAGTGAAGCATTGAAATGAATATACAACATTACGTGCGACATCAAATCGGGTGTTCCACAAAGTAGTGTAATGGGGCCGATATTATACCTTATATATACGGCGGATCTGCCAACAAATAACCAAACAACGGTCGCAACGTTCGCCGATGATACGGCAATACTGGTGTCAAATAAGAACCCTGAACGGGCATTACAAATGCTGCAACGGAGTTTAAATAACATCCAAGTATGGTTACAAAAATGGAGAATCAAGGTTAATAGTTCTAAATCAAACCACATAACATTCACAATGAAGCGTGAAACGTGTCCACCAGTTGTATTAAACAATCAAGCATCCCGCGGGTACACTCCATCAAATATCTGGGTATACATTTAGATAGGCGACTAACGTGGAATAAACACATACAGGTCAAAAGAACCAAACTTGGCTTGAAAATAAACAAAATGTATTAGTTGATGATGGGCCACAAGTCCGCTTTGTCAATAAACCATAAACTGCTATTATACAAGGTTGTACTTAAGACCACTTCTAGAGTATAATTCCTATATATGGGCTGGTGCACCAATTACTACACTGCAGTTTAGTGACAGGATCCAAAAACACGCTATTTCGCTGATCAGAAATGAAACAATAACCAATTCCATTGAATTATTGGATCATAGACGTACAGTAGCTTCATTGTGCAAATTTTATAGGTATTATTACCATGAATGCTCTCTTAAAGCTAATTCCTGAGCCAATTAACTTCTCTTATAATTCGAGAAACTCACAAAAGGCTCATTCATATTCTGCCTGTATCTATTAGTTTTTTGCGAACAAATAGATTTGGAAATTCATTTTTCCCAAGAATATCAAGATTATGGAATAGTCTCCCTGAACTAGTATTTCCCCTACTTTTGATTATCAGTCATTTAAATTAAACATTTCATCTTATGTAAAAACTAATCCAAATGTGCAAGTGCAACTTGGACAATGGTTTGAAAATATATGAGTGATTTTTTCTTACTTCGTTTTAGTGCAACTTTTTTTTATCTCATGTTTGCTTTATTTTCAAAATTTCATAAATTAATCTACGCATTATAATAGATTTACCAACCAAAATCACTTAAATGTATTAAATGCATCTAAGGTTCATCACCTAAGATTATGTGCGATTTCGTTACGGGCTCACGCGGAAATAGAATTCCGTGGTTTTAAGGGTGCTAAACTGCGATTCTGCCGTAGTAACGAGCAAAAAAAACAAAACATCAATAAATAATTTAAAAGTAAAACGAAACGGTTTTTTTTTGTATATTATTTCGTTTATTTGTATTACATTAAATTTTTATCACTTAAATCAAAAAAAACAATTTAATTTCTTTTCTATATTGCAAAATTAATTTTCATTTCATATTGCTTTTTTATTTTGTTTATTGTTGCGAAAACGCGCGAACTAACGGACGGAAAATTCTTTTCTTTGTATATAATAATAATAATAATTAAATAATTAATAATAATTAAATTAAATATAAACCTTAAATTCAAATTTCTTTCTTTCTTTCTTTCTTTATTCTTCTTAACATCAAGAAGTTGAAGAAATTAATTTTTTAAATGATTTGATTATAAAAAAAAAATGTAGAAGCTAACTAAAAAAAAAAAAAACTATATAATTCTCAGAAAAAGTTATAATAAAAAAAAATAAACAAAATTAAATCACAGTTGTATTTCTGCTATCATCTGCAGTCACATCCAAAGCTGTAAGAGAAATGGCACTACTTTCGCCAATGGTCGCTGCATTTAGTACTAAATTCTCTACGGATCTTGATGATAGACTTTCATTATTATCATTAATAGTATTATTATTATTATTATGACTATTTCTAGTATTTCTCAGTACATGACCAACGCAACCGCTTAACGATAATGTACGTTGACATTGTGTTTGTGGTCTTGGACGATCCATTGTTTCTACTGGTTGATTATTTATCATTGATTGTTCCTGCTGCTGCGGCAGCGGTTGCCGCTGTCGTTGATTCAATAATAATAATTGTTGGTTATTATTTACAGATTGTGTTCGTAATAATTGTGCTACATCTCTAGCGGTTAATGTTCGAGATCGTTGATTTGATTGTCGTTGTACAATTGCCGCCGTTATTCCATCGAAATTATCATTATTATTTCGATGTTGTCTATTATTTAATTCTAATGTATGACTTCTATGCGTATGACTATTATATAATACTTTTTGTTGACCATCATTTTGGATTTGTATTGTAGCTGAATCCGGATCATAACTAAGATTACGATCATCAATATCATCGCCGCCGCCACCACCACCACCACCACTAGATGGATTAATTAATACAGATGAATAGGCTGGGGGTGGTGGTTGTTGTTGTTGTTGTATTGTTCCATTTGCCATTTCCAAATTATTATTATTATTGTGTGTAGTAATTGCTGGCCGTTGACGACGCCCTTGATTATTGCTTGATTCACCCAATATTCTATATTTAAAAGAAAAAAAAAAAAGGAAAATTCTCATATAAGTTTGATTAGTTTAATTGAATTTTTGAGTTAATTGTTAAATTTTTGTGTACCTTCTAACACTTCGTCGTATACTATTTCGTAACATTTTAGCTATCCGGGCACCGGTGGCCGTTGTATAAGACGGAGGCGGTGTATACTTTGGTGGTGCATCATCACTATTCAATTGTTGAACACCTTCAATATTACCAATTGTTGGTGTACTATTCAATGTAATTCCCGTTTGACGTCTATCGTTATTGTTTAACCGTGCCGCATATCTACCAGTTGCCAACGATGATGATGCAGCAGCAGCAGACGTTGTTGATGTTCCCGTTATTATAACATTCAACGATGGTCGGTATAATAATTGTAAACGCTGTGTGCACCCAAACAAATAAACAAACATTATAATTGATTATAAAAAATGATAAATACAAAAAAAAAAACGATCAAGTACCTCTAAAATATCCGGCGGTCCTCTGCATAAATATCGATACATTTGAATTAATGATGTTAATGGGACAATCAATAGAAATGCTATTTGAATGAAAGCACCCAATTTTCGTAACCATAGCTGCCAATAGGTGTTATGACGCCAATTAAATAGTTCACGTGCATACGAAGCCTTATATTCCATTATCGAAAGTATTACCAAACCAATGGGTAGTAAAACGTTCCATGATAGGGCAACAAATGCCGATAGTGTTTGAGTTAATCGTAAATCGTTAACCAATAGATCGGCACTGTACGGTCGTCCACGTACCAAAAATATTGCAAATATTTGGACAATCCATAGTATTAGAATCCACCAAGCACCACCCAATATAACATCTAAATAATGTATTATACTTATACCACTTTCGGTGGCAAACGGTATACCTAAGATGAAACCGGTTACACAACTTAATAGCACTGCAATCGTTGAATGACCCAATATACCGGATACCGGTTTCCACATAGCACACAATTGACCAATGGCAAAAAATAAAAATAATAAATAACCCAATGAACACCAACCGGATGATATTTGATCTTGACCGGCGGCCGCCATTGTAGCCGGAAACAATTCCGTTACCATACGTAATGCTTGATAACCACTTTCACGGCTTGGATTCATACCGGGCCGATAAAAACCTTCGCCCAACACACTCGAATACCGTTGTAACCATTGCGACGGCGTTGATGCCAATTGCGGTGGTAACGGAGCATTTGATGGTAATAAAAATATATACGAATGGATATTTTCTATATAAATTTTTGGATGGTGGAGGGAAAAAAGTAACAAAATTAAATTTGCAAAATTATACATAATATAATGGTTTTTTTTTGCTCTCTCTATATATTATACTTACCATAAGATCCGGGAAAATAAAAATAACCTAAATTATTTAATAATTGTACGCAAATATTTCCCAATACAGCGGCTAAAAATAATCCAAAAAATGTTATCAATACAACAATGAGGGCATCACGTCTTAAATGTAAATCAACACCACCATCACTACGATTTGAATGATCTGCTGTTGGTATTGTATCGGCACCATTTGGTGTTGTTGTTGTTGTTGTCGCTGTCGTTTTACTAAATATTGATATTATTGATGATCCAAAAAGGGCCCATGTTAAAAATGTTTCTTGGGCCGCCGACAACCAACTTTGTGAATTTATAAAAAAATCTTGCCAATCCGTTGCCGGAAATATATTCTATATAATATATAAATAAATATATAAACTTAATGCTCTGAGAAAGGGGATGCTATAAGAAGATTTGTTATTACAAACCTTTAATTCATTTAAAGTAATTAACGTTAACATTTTTATACATAAAGCTGTTAATCCAATTAATGGTAATACTAATAATCCCAAAACAATTTTCCCATACGATCGTAATCCTTTACATAATACAACAAAAACAATTATCCATAAAACAGCCAAATTGAATGCTAACTGCGCAAGAATATGTTTGGAAAAAAAAAACAAAAATATATTAATTTATTTTTTTTTTAAGCAAATTAATATTTAATTGGAAATGGAAACACACACACACCTGAAATCGTAAAGGGCCAATACCATTATTTTCAATATAACCATTGACACCAATTTGATAACGTTGTAATACAACACCACTAAAATAATCGGCTACAGTTTCGGATAATTTAATAATAACTGAATCATTATCAGCACCACTACCCTTTTCTGGTCCACGAAATAATTGAAATGTATCTTGCCAACGATATCGTAAATTTCGCGATACAAATGAATCACGAAAATATACCAATATCCAACCGATACTAACCGAAGTGTAAAATGCAATAATTGCTTGGGCAATCACTAGTGCAATGCCAATACCCTTTGATATTGGACTAATACGCCACATTGTTATTGGACCACCTCGGATTTTTGAACCCAAACACATTTGTAACCATACCATTGGAATACCAAATATTATTGATAATATAAAAAATTGTACAATAAAATTAGCTGTGAAAAAGACAAAAAAAAACCAACTGTTATTAAACAAATTTTGATTAATTGCTTATAAAGAACAAATTCCAATTTTTAACATACCACCAAAATGAATACTAAATATTGAAAATCTTGATATGTTAAATATTCCCAAGGTACAAGAAGTAGCTGCCAATACCCGACTAAAACGATGTGGCCATTGTTTATTATTTTTCATATTATTTTCATCACCATTACGATTATTATTATTATTATTAGTGGTATCATCATCGATATTGTCTGATGTAGAAGCCAATGTTGGACGATTTTGATGTTGTCTGTTCAAAATATAAAATTAAATACATTTATTATAAATGCAAGTTCTTTTTTGAATTTTAAGGGTGGCGGGTATCAAAAACCAAAAAAATTCAAAAAAAAACGCCAATACCCATGTAATCCGGATAAGGAAGAAATGATTGCCACAAGCATATTATATTTTATTTGAAAGAACTTTAACTTTAAATGAATATAATTTTATCACACCGTGCGAACTTCCTCAACCTGCGCGAATTCAAAGCATTTTTTTTTTAATATGCATTGATATTAAAAATATCTGATTTATTTATTTATTGTTATATTCCATTTAATATCCGCAAATTATATTTTATTTGTTGTGACCATATCCGCCATCCGTTGCATAGAAACAAATATAAATATATATATATATATATAGGGGATTGTTGTGGATGGACACAACCTAAAAAGGATACTTGATATATTTTATGGATAATTTGTTGTTGGATTGTGAGTGTGTGTTTGTGTTTGCTTTTTTTTTATTTAAATATAATTGGCATATATTTAAATAAGTAAATATAAATAACCCAAAGAGCCAAATATTACTTGGGTAATAAAATTACGATTACGTTTTTCAAATTTAGGGTGCCATAGTAGTGTTTTTATTACTGGTAATATTACTGACCATATTTTGAATGGTTCGTAAGTCATTAAATTACCGATTATTTATAACCATAATTAGGTATAACGTATTCTTATGGTAATGTAGAAGCTTGTAATACTGACGTAACCATAAGTACAAGGAAACATTTTTCGGTATCGCTGAGAAAGTTATGAACAAATACTACTTGGGTTTACAAAAAAATTGAACAAAACATATTGTTTACATTTATTAGAACTTCAAAATGTCCGAAGGTTATCGAAATCGGATCAAAGATGTGGAAATTACAGATTAATTAGGGCTCCGCCTCCTCAAAAATACGAAGCGTTTTTGAAAAGGCGTAGGAAAACGCTCCCCACCACTACCAAAAACCATTGTTTGATCTCATTGGAAGTTGCCAAAGATCAAGATATTTGACTGAATATAAATTTTAAAACCTATTATTACATACCTTTGTTGTTGAACGTTATTTATATCACGGCCGGTATCATCATCATCATCATCAATAATCGATGCAAATGCTGATGATTCACTAGTCGATAGTAATGAAACTGGACTAGGATTTCTTGTTGATTGTATTGAACTTTGTTCAGATGCAATAAATAATGAAGATGATAATGGTTCAGGTCGTTGTGTAGTTGCCGACGTAACTGTTTGTAATTGTTGTTGATCAGCCCTCGATAATGATGCGGATGATGTGGTGGATGTAGATGGTGCACTATTCGGTCGCCGATTATGATTTATAATAAGTCGCTAAAAAACAAAAATTAATAATAAAAATCACATCAAACCCTTTCTTTAGTTTCATTGCTTTCGATTACCACGAGTAGAAAGAAGAGTAGATCTACTTCGAACTGTTACACCGTACTATATCGCAAAGAGTAGTTCGGAATAGAAAAATCTACTTTTTTCTACGCTTACCCCATACTCCTGGGTAATCGAAATGGAATGGAACTTTTGTGTCTGTATTATATTTATTTATTTTACTTGATTTCCCAATTCATTAATTTCGGCCGTTATCGATACGATACGTTGTCGATCTTCAGCACGTCGTCCCATTTGTCTTGGTCTAATAACATCATTATTATTATTATTATTATTATTATTATTATGGTTATTATAAGAATCGGATCGATTTAATTGAATTGTATCATCATCGTGTAGTATAAAAAAATTATCTGAACTATTTTGTTGGGCTGTTAAACAATTTAAATATTCATTAGCTAAATCCAGATGATGATGATTATCTGTATGATTAATTGATTGTTCATTATTATTGTTAATTGGTTCACTTATCACATTATTATTATTATTATTATTATTATTATTCAAATGTTCTTCATCAGCATTAATTATCATTTCAATGTTATCATACAGATGATTTGGATCATCAACATCATCATCGTCGATTACTATCGATTGTATTCCATTTATATTATTGTTATATTCTAGGCTATTATTAAATATATTTTCATAATCACTGGTAATTGTCGTTGCAATTGGAGATGATTGTGGTGATGTCGTTGTTATTGTTGATGCTGTTGATGTGAATGTTAATGGTGATGATGATGATGATGATAATTTTTGTGATGATGTTGAAGGTGATGCTAATGTTTTTGGTAATGGTAATGTTTGTGATGATGATAATGATGATGATGAAGGAATTTCATCCGTATTTCGATTTTTATTAACATTTAAAATAGGATGATGATCATGATTCGTTGATTCTAATAGTGATTGCTGATGATGATTTATTTGGTCATCCAATTGATCTGGCATATTCATTGGACATATATTACGCATTGAATTTCGCCGCCATAGTATTTCCTTTTGAGGAGTCATTAACATATCTAAAAGTGGAATGGAAATGAAAAGAAAATGAAAATATATAATTAACAAAAAAAAAATGTATATAAAATATTCATTTAAAATTTAATCATTTGATGAAATGATTTGGTTATATTCAAAAACCATACTAAATTCTATGGAATGCTAGAGGATGAAAAATTCAATTTAGCAAACAATATAAGGAATTTTTTATTGCAAGAATTAAACACAAAAAAACCATTTGGATGATTCATGCGGCAATGAACCATTCTAAAAAATATTCTATTGGGTTTAAACCCGGTTAACTTGTCGAGTGCTTACTTTACCTCCACGTGGTAACCAACGGTAACTGCAGGATTCCTTCTGAATAATTCAGTAATAAATTGTAAGTGCGAATCCCATGCGGTTGGTCGTACGGCCAATTACCGGGACACGACTGTAAAAACAACAAATTATGAAACTAACAACAGTGCCTCGGGCATGACAGAAAAAACGGCAACGACTCAAGCAATGGAAAAAGGACAATTATTTAAAACTGACATCATGGAACGTGAGTACAATACTGCGCGCGAGCGGTTTGAAAACTTTGACCGATTGCTTAAAGAATGCTAAACTGGACATAACTGCGGTCCAGTAAAACACATTGGCCTGGAAAGAACATCTTATCCGGTAAAGAATACAAATTCTTTACTATACAGCGGTAGAAATAAAACAGGGTTATTCGGCACCGGCTTTATTGTAACGGGTATATAAAGCACAAGAATGGGTAATTGGTTTCAACCCCCATAACATAGATGAAAGATTTTGTACATTACAAATAAAGGGAACATTTTTCAATGTGACTTTTATTATGGAATGGTATACATGAGCTAATTGTGCATGTTTGGAACTATGAAGTTCCAGAGGAGTGGAAGTTTTGCTGTAATTGTGCCAATATACAAGAAGGGATACAGGATGGAGTGTTCCAATTATCTGGGAATATCTTTGCTGAATGCAACATAAAAGGTAATCTCTTATGTGTTGCATAAGCGCCTTTTACCACATGCGGAGGAAGTGATTGGTGAATACCAATGTGGATTCCGTAATGATCGCTAAAACAACTGATCAACTGTTCATCATACGACAGATAATGGAAAAGTTAAGGGAGTTCAACGTAGAAACACATCACTTGCTTATTGATTTTAAAGCCGCATACGACAGTGTTGTTAGGCAAAAATTATGGTGCACAATGGAGGAATTTGGATTCCCACAAAAATTGATAGCCATGTCAAAATTAACACTGACGCAAGTTACATCTCAGATACAAATAAGAGGTATCAAATCGGATGCATTTGAAACCATTGACGGAGTACGACAAGGGGATCCTTTGGCTACATTATTTTTCAACGTGATATTGGAAAAAATGTATAAGGAGGACGACCATTAAAACCAACAACAAACAGTTTGTAGCTCATCTGCTCAATTACCGGGCCATGCCGATGGCATTGATGTAGTGGGTAGAAATATGGGTACCATTAAAGAAGCGTTCTTATTGTTGGAACGTGAAGCTTTGGAAATGGAATTAAAGGTAAGTATGAATAGAAAACCAAGTATATAATCGCACCAACGAATAGTAGGTTTACGGCACAACATCAAAGCGTATTAATTGGTCAGAATAAATATGAAACGGCGGACAGGTTTAGTTATCTTGGAAGCAGCATAAACAGTGAAAATGATATAGCTGAGGAAGTTCAATCCCAGTTTTTCTCGAACACATTGAGTAAAATACTGAAAGTAAAGGTATATTAAACACTGTTTCGCCCAATTGTCACCAACGCTTATGAAACGTGGTACACGGCACAGGCTAACGAGCGGCGTCTTGGGGGGTTCGAAAAGAAAATACTGCGCCTCATCTTTGGACCGACAAAGGAAAGGGAGCGGTGGCTTAGGGGATACGACAATGAAATATATAAATTGTATATATTTACCCGACATCGTTCGATTTATTAAGATTGGTCGCTTGCGGTGGTTTGGTCATGTGATACGTATTGATGGCGATCGTATACAGTGATAAATACTGGGCAGCAAACCAGGCGAATTAAGGAGCCCGCGGGGTGGGTGGAAAGATGAAGCTAAAGCGAATCTTCATGCTCTCGGTGTTTCCGGCTGGCTGGCGGACGTTGGCGGTGAATAGTTGGAGAACGCTGTTAATGGACGCCAAAACCAATTGTAGGTTGTAGGTGCGCGTAAGTAAGTAACTGGTCTGAAGAAATGGGAACGATTCAAAACGTATAGTGATCGTATACCGTTCCGATTTCAAGTATTATAATAAGGTTTTTTTTGTATATTATAAAAGTAAAATTAAAAATATCGCAAAAATTGCACTTTCTCTTTCATCAATTTATTTATAAGTTAAAATTTTAATTTTTACAACTTGCATATATGAATATGTATGTTATGTTATTATAATTATTATATAGAATATATTAAATATCATGTACCTTTTTAAAAAAAAAAAAAAACATTGAAATATAAACAAAGTATTAAATTTAAATAAAAGAATATTATTAAATATATATAATAATACATATAAAATACAATAAACAATAATTGAAACGAAAAAAAAATTATATTAAATAAACATGTAATTTAATATACATATTTTTATTTGTTTACATGTTTTTTGAGTACGGCTTTTATTGTTTTGTATGCTAAAGAATTATTAAATGTGATTTATTTATCACGTGGCACTTTTTGGAATGTTTATTAAATTTTATTTTCTATAATAGTTTTTTCGCTCTGTACCTTGCATTATCAGGACCGCACCTGCTATAGGAACGGAATTTTAACATAGGGTAAGTAAAGTAAGGGGCGTTAAATTCGTAAAATAATCAGTTATTAAGAATTTAAGAATTCGTAAATTAAATCAATCCGCCCAAAGACTAAAAAAAATTGTCAATATATCCACAGTTCTTTTCATAGAGACCCATTAATATTATTGTAAATTCAAAAAATTCACTTTATTTTACTTAAGATTCACCCTTAAAATCAATATCATTTTATAGAAATTTCACCCTTGAAATAAAGGTTGATTGTTACTAATTACAATTTAAAACATTTATTTTTATTATGTAAGGGTTGTAGTAAAAAGACCATAACTTTTTGGCAACCCCCTTGAGTTAGTAATAACCTTAAGGAATTCATTCGGTAGATAATTGAATTCTCTAAAAACTTCCCTTACAGAGACAATTCAAATTCTATATCTATAATTCTAAAAAATTATCAGTTTATCCATATTTTTTGCATAGAGCCCTATTAATATTAATGTAAATTCGGTAAATTCGGTAAATTCCGTTTATTTTGCATTCACCCTTACAACTTTATAGAAATTTCACCATTAAAAATTGAAATGATTATACAGATGTTGATTTTTACTAATTAAACAACAACATTATGATTAAAATATTATAGAGGAAAATTTTATAAAATAAAAAAAACCTACCTCGGGTGATGTAGAAATGGTTTTTGATTTATTGCCTTTAACTATTTCTAATAACATAAACATCAGCGACAACCGGTTTTCATGCTATAGCTGGTCAAAGACAAGAAATTTCAAGGGCTTCAAATATTTTTGTTATTTTGCAAGCCTAGAATTGTAGACTTTTAGGTTTATTAGTGGTCGGTTTTTAGGAAAACTGCTTTGATGTTTTAGCTTTAATTTGATTTACACACTTTTAAAATGTGTCAACTTGTTTTTGGAGCTTTGAAACGAAAATAATATTAAAATTCAAATTTTTCAAACATTTATAACACAAAAAGTTATTCAGCTGGCGTACTTCTTTAAGTGCTTGTACTTTTGCAAATGATAAGGATGCAAACCAGCAGCCTTTATTATACGGCAAGCATAGTTTTTACTTACACCAATTTGGGTGGCTGCACGTCTTGTGCTTATACTTCGATTTGCTTCGACCAGATCCATAATATCTACATGCGAGAATTTCTACGTAAACGTTCTTGTTTTCTTGCAAAGGTACCAGTAGTTGTTAGTTTCCTAAATAAGTTTAAAAATGATTTCCTTGATGGTTGTAGTCAATTTGGAAATCGAATTTGGTAATCGGCTTTTGCTTTGCTAGCGTTACCATAACAATACCCATAAACATACACCAATCCTCTAATTAACAATTTGAAAATGACTGCATATTGCTTTAAATTAAACTTACTATACCACTATGCATCTTTTAAATTAATTTTTTTACTGGTCCTTAATTGTTTACATGTGAACGGTAAACACGTTAAAATTATTCTTTATTAATCAAACTTAATTTATAATGATTATTAAATAAAAATAAAGGTTAAGCAATGTAACGTACAAATCATCAAGAGGTGCAGCATAAAAAACAAACGAATTGAATCAATTTATGACTGTAATAAATTTAACTGTTTTTTATTTCTAAGTAACCACTGAATTAACTGCAACTCCTTGAACTAATGTTACCTAGATAAGACGGCAACATTGAATTTTGCAATGTAATAAATGTGTTTTAAATTTTTGAAAAATTTGCATTTCGATGTTATTTTTGTCATATCTAAAAGTTTGTAAAGTTTATCAAATTAAAGCTAAAACATCAAAGAAGTTTTACTAAAAACCGACCACTAATAAACGTTAAAGTCCTACAGTTCTAGGCTTGCAAAATAACAAAAATATTTGAAGCCGTTGAAATTTCTTGTATTTGACCAGCTATAGCATGAAAACCGGTCGTCGCCGATATTTATGTTATTAGAAAGAGGTAAAGATAGTTAAAATAGCTTTCCAACAACGTCATAATTATTAGATTCCTGTTAGTGGTTGCTGAGATATGGTAAATAACATCTACGTACTACCTTGAACTTCAACGAAATCGTATTTTCGGGATAGCTCGAAACCCAAGCGGGATAGACATGGGGTCGCCATACATTTTTTGATTGGAAATGAGGTGTAGAACCTGCTTGTTTCGGGTTGGCACCCTGTACTGGTACACCCTGTATTTATATTCGTTTTCTGTCGCTTCTAATCGTAAATTTATAGGTTGTAAATTTTTTGATCTGGAGGTTTTTGATAAAAAATGGAAAAAACTTTGTGAAAAAATGTTTTTCGTATCAAATCTTATCGATTATTAAGATATTACTAGAGATATCTCATCTTGTTTCTTTAACCAATTAATTTAGGTTTTTATCATCTATTCTCTTCCGTCTCCTTCCTAGGTACAGATTCAAGGGATTATTTAGGATATTATTTATTTTGTTTCCTAAAAAATGTTAAAAAAAAAATAGTTTCGATATGAAGTTTTGATGAAAAATGGGAAAACTTTTGTAGCGGTAACATTTCCGCGAACGCCTCCTTTCCAAATCTTATAGATACCCATCCAGACGAATATTTGTTAAACGCATAGTAGCATAAATTGAATTGCACTTTTTTCATTGTTTGTTATACCGACTGCGTAAGTACTTTCACTTCTACTTATGGTAAAAATATATTAGCCTATATATGTATATAAAAGCAACGATTTTTATTTGTTATTTTTTTTTTTTATTTAAACAAACAGTAAAGTCAGAGGAGTGTTTTTATTTTAAAGAAAATCACGTTATATTTAACCCATTTTAGACTGGTGGTGGTCGTTTGTTTTCCGACCAGTGAACAGTAATGCGATATTTTAAAACATCATAATGATGATATGCGAGTAATTCTTACTTTACTTTTACAACTTACAATTGGTTTTGGCGTCCATCTACAGCCCTGAACCAGCAAACCTGAACTATTCAATCAACGCCAAAGTCCGCCAGCCAGCAACGCCAAAAGCCCGAAGGCCAGCTTAAACCATTATCCTTATTCCGTTACCCGAGTTGTTGCCGTTATTTGTTGTCCTGTCCGAGGCACTGTCGTTAGTATCATAATTTGTTGTATCATACGGTGTCGGTAATTAACCGTATGATCAACCACATGGGATTCACATTTAAGCCTGAATGATACGGAATTAATCCTTCAGTTACCGTTGGCTACCACGTGAAGGTAAGCCATTGATCCGGAACTTAACAGTTACAAAACTGGGTCAACGGCCAGTCAGTGCCTATCCTATATTGATGCCAATTCAAACCAGCGAGAAATTCACACAAATTATAATTGGGAGTATGCTATAATTTAGATTGATCCTTGAGCGTTATAAATTTGTTATATAGACATCATATATATGTTTCAAAAACTAATCGTAAATCTTAATGCATTAAAAAAAATATAAAAGTTCAATATATATGAGGTATTTTTAATTTGTGCCGAATAACATAAAATTCCTCCTTTTCTAATAGCCTCTAATTTTAGGTGTATTCGGATCGGACATCGGCAACGGTCGGTTTTCTGACCATTGTTTTCGATAGGGCCGCTATTGAAATCTAAATCTGATTGTAAATTGACTTTTTTTCATCGTGGTCCAAAATGGGTTAAAATATGCAAAAATCTATATATTTTCGCATATCTAATTTAAGTCATTCACGTATTTACAATATAAATTGTATAATTATTGGTATATGTATTAACCACCATATGACAATAATGATGAAGCTGCGTACTTCATCTTCGGTTATTTACATCAGTTTTGTTTTTTTTTTATTAAATTTGTCCTAAATAAATTTATATTTAGGTTAAGTAAAACAAATGCATTATTACATTAAAAATAATAAATTTATAATAAGAAGTTTTTGTTTTACATTACTTAAGCCGGATGGAGTTTTATTTTTTATTTTTTCGCAAACTTGTATATTTTTTTAATATCTTTTTTATTATATATAAATTTTACTATGTAAAAAATAAAACAAAATTTAAATGCTATTATTCCACATTTGTTTTGTTATTTAATTTAATTTACTTTACTTATATCCATTTACGGTTATGAATTTTTACATATATGCAAACTATTCGAAATATAAAAATAAAAAAAACTCACTTTAGTGAATGTGTGACACAAAATCTCTATATCTACTACTATTATAAAGGGTGATTTTTTAGCTATTATCTTTTTGGCAACACTGGTTTAAACAGCTAACGCAAGTTTCGTGTTTTGTTTCACTGTCAAACATCTTCAGTTTGGTCTATAATTTAACCATGAATCGTCTTACAAACGAACAACGATTGCAAATTATTGAATTTTATTATCAAAATGCGTGCTCTGTTAAGAAAGTTCATCGCGCCGAAATTGTGTTCAGCGACGAAGCTCATTTTTGGCTCAATGGTACGTAAATAAGCAGAATTGTCGATTTTGGAGTGAATATCAGCCAGAAGCATTGCAACAGCTACCAATGCATCCAGAAAAAGTCACAGTTTGGTGCGGTTTATAGGCTGGTGCCATCATTGGGTCGTACTTCTTCAAAGATGATGCGAATCGTAACGTAACTGTGAATGGTGAACGCTACCGTGAGATGATATTCAACTTTTTTTTTGCCCAAAATGCAAGAGGTTGACTTGCATGGCATGTGGTTCCAACAAGACGGTGCCACATGCCACACAGCACGCGCAACAATGGACTTATCGAGAGGCGAGTTCGGTGAACATTTTATTTCACGTTCGGGACCGGTCAATTGGCCGCCTAGATCGTGCGATTTAACGCATTTAGATTTTTTTTTTGTGGGGCTATGTTAAAGCTCATGTCTATACAGACAAGCCCGCTTCAATTGACGCATTGGAAGACAACATTGAATCATTTATTCGTGAGATACCGGCTGAAATGTTGGAAAGAGTATGCCAAAATTGGACTAAGCGGATGGACCATTTGAGGCGCAGTCAAGGTCAACATTTGCATGAAATAATCTTCAAACAATAAGTTATATGGACCGTACTATCGATTCAAATAAAGATTTCATGCATTTTTCTGAATTTTATGTGTTTTTTTTTTTAAAACTTTCCTATAGCTCTTAAAAAAATCACCCTTTATATAGACTTAATAATTTTATAAGAATTATAATTTTTAAATTAAAAAACGTTACTTGTTTGTGTTTTATTTATTTATATATATATTTTCTTTATAACATATACTATATATGACTAATATAAATTATATATCCGGGGGAATTAAAATTGCATATATTTATATACGATGAATAAATAAGTAAATAAATATATAAAATAAACCATAAACCATAAACCATAAGCAATATTGCGTTTATAAATAGATAAAATTGTTTATAAATTATTCATATACAATTAAAAAAAAACGAATTAAAAATAAAAGAATTATATATGGACATACGCATCAGTGAATCTGAATATATATATATATCTCTATAAAATAAAGGTATATTGTTGTTAAAAGAAGGTTTATCTTATTTATATTTAGTTTTTTTTTTTTTATGTAAAATTAAGTTTAATTTATGACTATTTTTTATTGTGACTTTTTTATATGCTGGTTATTGTTTTAAATATTACATTAAAAATGGAAAAAAAAAATGATGATGGTATATGATGAATTGTTTTTATATACGCGCAGATAAATTATCAAATTTCTGAAAGGATATTGCACAATAATTTTGTTTTTATGCGCTAGAGATTAACGTTGTTTTTTTTAGTTGTGTTTTGTCTATAAATTTTTCATTTATAAATAATTATTTTAACATTAAATAGGTAAAATTTTTAAGGTAAAGTTTTTTTTAAGGTATAAACTTACATTAAACCGGAAATATTTACATAATAATATTAACCTTTTTTATCAAGACCTTAAATAAATCTGTAGATTAAAAGGTGAACGTTGCTAGTGAGATAATTAATTGAACTCATTAACCTTAAAACAATCGTTTTTTTTTGTGTTTTTGGAATGATTTTTAAACAGAAAAATTGTTTGCAATTTTTATAAAAAAACGAATTAATAAAAGAATCGATTCTTACCCTAAAAATATATAAATAAATTAAATGTCTCTGATATTTATAATTTCAAAGGTATATAGAGATAATTGTTTTTTTTTCCATATGAGATTAATCTATTCCAGCTGGAAAACCAAAAGAAAATTGTGAAAATTGTCTGTATATAAAATATATTGAATTTCAATGCTATAGATTAACCGATAAATTTATATAGCTTTCTAAGGACCTATTAAAGAGTCTCGGCAAGCCCCATGAAAAAATCGCAAGTTTTCTGTACCTCGATTCTTTAAACTTTTATTATGCCAAATGGTTGGTTATAATGTCCCAATGATTGCTGCAAAATTGCAAATTAAGCAAACGTCCGGTTTCAGAAATAGTGGGGGTCAAAGTTGACAATGTACAAAAAAAATTACACCTGTAGCACCATATTTATACTACAATAAAACCTCAATAACAACATCTGAAAATATCAACCGACATGTTTTTTAAAAGATTTTTAGCCGCTGATTCCGAATCTGATATAAGATATGCAAAATTCAAAATAGCGGATCCAATATGGCCGACGAATTTAACAAAATACATTTGATGTACTTCAAAACTCTTAATTCGGTAATTTTTTTTGGTTGTACGAGTAGGAATCTTTTTTTTCAAATTTTCAAAATTCAAATTAATATATCTAAAATACATCCAACAAAGGGAAAATGTAATTTGTAATCCAGTCAAGTCGTGACATTGTTAAACAATCCCGCCAAAAGAATCAAACAGCATAAAGTAGTACATTGATACCTTTCAATTATGATTTGTGTGCACACAAACGCACATAATATTATTACACATGCACACATACAGGGGTATTAAATGATAAATAAAGTAATCTATAAGCAATAAAAGTGTTCTATGACGTAAAACTCGTACGCGCTCCACCCGTATATTTGATAAATATTTTTAAATCAACAATATTTCAAGATTTTTCAAACGGGTACTACTACTTTATTACATGCGCGACCGTTCCATACAAATAAAATGCTATATAATTATTTCTATTATTATTTCAAGCTATAAAAAGTCACATTGCGGTTTTTAGAAGATCCAAGGAATTTCTTAATTCTGAAAATTTGGCACTAGTTTATAAACTCTTTTATAAGACCACTTCTAGAGTATACAATTCTTACAAATGGGCCGGTTCCCCAATTACTTTTACTATACAGTTTAGCGACGGGATCGGAATGGGTTTTCACTCAGACCAGAAATGAAACTATATAACAAATTCCATTGAATTATTTGATTATATACACGCTCACAGTAGCTTCATTTTCATTATGCATATTACTACCACGAATATGAAATTTTCAAGGTAATTCATTTTTCCCAAGAACATTAAGACTATGGAACAGTCTCCCAGAGCTAGTATTCCCCCCCCCCCCCTTCTTATGATACTATCAGTCATTTAAATTAAGCATTTGTTCCCATATCCTAAGACGATGATGAGTTATTTTTTCTTAATGCTTTTCAATATAAGTTATCTTTCTCTCATATGTTACCTTTAATTTTCAAAATTTCATAAATTAATCCACATATAATTAAAGTTTGACCACCCAAAATCACTTTAGTGCATTCAACGCATCATAGGCTCAACACCTGATTAAGTGATTTCGTTACGGGCTCACGGCAATAGAATTCCCAGGTTTTACGGGTGCTAAACCGATTCTGCCGTAGTAACGAGCAAAAAAATAAATAAAAAACACATGTTAAGTATATAAATACGAATTTTTTATTTCAATCATAAAAATGGGGTAAACGCAGACCTAAAAAAAATGTTTAAATCCAGGAAAAGTATTCAAATATATTTTTAATATGGTTATATATAAATAAAGTGCACTTGATGAATTATTGTTTACAACATTTTTTAGAATTTCCCCATTGATTTTCACTTATTATGGAAAATTCAATAGGAAAAAATCATTTAAAAGTTAAACAATATTTGAAAATTCGAAAATTCGCATACAAAAAAAAATGTTCAGAACCATCTTTGGGGGTTCAAATCACATATATGAAATGTATAATGAATGTTATAAATTGTTTCGTCCAATTTTTACTCGATTTTACCATTGGAAAATTATATTGGGACCTTGCATTGATAATGTCGATTTAGATAACAGATGGCGTAATTAGCGTTGTGTGCATCGGAGCACACCGCGCCCATTTTCTTTTTTTTTGTCTGTCATTACTCTATAAATTTTAGTATATGTCATTTCATTGAAGTGTAAACAACAAAGCTTTTTTTTGCTTCGAATATGTCGAAACACGTGCCTGAAAAAGTTGTCAATGGGAAAAATCAGAAAGCTAGGAAAATGGGTCCCACATCAACTGAATGAAAATCAACTCAAAGCACGAATCGATGCATGCCATAAACATCTTGCCGATCACAAAAAACATAGTATTTTGAGTCGAATTGTCACTGGCGATGAAAAGTGGGTGTATAACGACAACCCTAAACGTAAAGCATCATATGTTGAGCCCGGCCAACCATCAACTTCACAATCAAAACGCGATATTCATTGCCAGAAGCTTATGCTGTGCATTTGGTGGGACCTGAAGGGTGTCGTGTATTATGAGCTGTTCAAAACCGAATGAAACGGTTACATCTGATTGCTACCGACGACAACTGAGCGAATTGGCAAAGAAATTGAACGAAAAACGACCATTGATAGCTCGAAAACACCACAAAGTTTTAATGCACGATGACAATGCCAGACCACATCGTGCGAACATCGTTAAGGAAAAAATTAACACGTTGACGGACAGTAGAAACAAGTGAAATTCGAAAATTGACACTATATGTTTTTGTAATTTTTAGAATATTAGAAGTATAGTTTTACTCTTTCTGCTTAAATACACTTAATTTTGATTAATTCAGCACCTTTAATTAGGTTGCGGCTACAACCGTCATGGCGCCAGCGGACTCTAGACACTATGTAATGGGACGATGGCGGCTATAACAGCCAAAATTTAAAAACGTAAATGACAGGTTTAATGACTGAAATAAGCAATTTTTTGTGAGCAACAAAGTATTTTTGGGAGTTTTACACGAAATGTTAGCCTTGCATACTAAATTTTTTTTCGAAAACATGACACTAGGCTTCTACTTGTACGCTGGTAAATGCACATTTGTGCTGCTACAGCCGCAGTGTCTAAAAACGACCGTTTCGTATTGGACGGCTATTGCCGTCATGTCACATAGTGAACTTGAACTTGACGGCTATAGACGCAACTGTCCGTCAACATGTTAAGAAGCTCGGTTGGGATCATCTTGATCACCCCCCGTACTCTCCAGACCTTGCTCCTTCTGATTACCATTTGTTCAGATCAATGCAAGTCAACCTGACATATGTACGCTTTCGAAATGCTGAAGAAGTGCGAAAATGGGTCGATGAATGGATTGGGACAAAAGATGAGGAGTTCTTCAAACGAGGAATCAACCAACTTCCTAAAAGATGGGAGGAAGTCATAGCTAACGATGGGCAATATATTGGTTAATGTACTCAATCATTTTGTTATACAAATAAATGCCATTTTCAAGCCAAAAAATCGACATTAGTAATGCAGGGTCCCAATATAAGGTAAAATTACTTAAAAAATTCAAATAATCAATAAAAAATCTTTTCACAAACATTTATATTATTTCTTATTTTTGTTTTTAACAAATTTCTTAAATATTTTGAAATCAAAATTATCATCATTGGTCATATATAAATATAAACATGCACAACACGGGCACAGCAGATGATATTATTTTTTTCATCATCAATCTTTGAGAAAAAAAAAATCAATCAATCACCAAATTCACATAATAAATATAGTTTTTTTTTTAAATTCATTTAATATATAAAAAATGATTAAATTTAATTAAAATTTTTCTTAATTTTGTTTTCCCTATAAATATATATGCATTTATTTTAAATGTGAAATTTTCAGATATTATTTGCAGATAAAATATATCGGGTTAAGGTTAAAATTTATTTATTTGAACCACAAATTATGAAAATTAAACGTATATATATATATTTCAAAATTTTTATAATATAATTATTAATAATAATAATAGGTGTAATATTTTAATTAAAGGTATTAGGTTTTTTGTTTGTGAATTTGTATGATGACAGCAGGTAAATCAATGATTCAGATAACTATAAAAAAAACCTGCACAATATGATTAATAAAAGCGCGATTTTTTTATCATGATATTTTTACACTCATATTTTTTCTTTTAATTTTTTGTATTAATTCATTTTGTGTGTCTTTCAAAATTACGTATATTTTATTGTTAATAAAAGTTATAGGTCCATTCGGTTCGATACGAAATAGCTTCGTAGAGACATTAAAGTAGGGGCCTCAACGAAATATATCAGGGATACACTGCAGAAGTATGGGATAATACGTGAGACAACAATAAATAGATGCAGTGGAGGTTACCCTCGAAATTTATTCATACCGGAAGCACTAACCACATCGAGGAAAAATATTTCTATAGAGGCGGCAAAACAATTGGCACTGGAAGTTATACATACATAAATACACGAATATCCAGATATACACAGATGCATCCCTAAAACAGGAAAGCACGGGGATTGGGATTTATGTACAACACAAAAACACAAAAACCAAGAAATATCGATGAGGATAAATGACGGGATATCAATTAAAACTGCGGAGATTTACGCTATATTTTGGGCAATCAAAACGGCGGTAAGGCAAGGGCAGGGAGAAGAAATCGTAATATTTGCCGACTCAATGAGTTGTTGTAAGGCAATTGAAAAAGGCAAAGAAACATCCAAAGGCTACTATGAAAACGAAATAATAAGGTTATGCAACAACAATCAGCACACAAAGATAACCATACAGTGGATTCCGGCGCATTGTGGTGTAGAAGGTAATGTAAAGGTGGATCAATTAGCAAAAGAAGCGACGGAGGAGCAACAAATAGAAAAAATAGCATTACCACCAGACCAAATAGTGAAAAGCGTGAGAAGAGAATTATGGATAAATTGGCACCAGCTATATCTAGTGGAAACCCAGGATAGGGGAATTTTCAACAGGGAAATAAACAACAGCACACCGAACGAATACCCATGATTTCGAGGCATAAGCATGTCGAGCAAGGAAATAAAAACATTAAATACAATAAGAAGTGACGACACTTACGATAACACGTTTTTAGCGTTGATTGGGAAAGAGTGTAGAAAAACTTGTCAAATATGCAACATGCCGGACGACTTTAAACACGCTCTCATGGAATGCAAAAAGTTTACCAACATGCGAGACAAATATAGAAAAATAAAGCGGGACATCATGGAAGTATTTAAGAATAAAGAGGAAGCGACGTATAGGGATATTTTGAACTATTTAAAAGAAATAGAGATAAATATTTAAGGAAAAAAAAACAAAACAAAGGATTTAAGGCTTAAGTCAAAAGGCAAATTGAAAAAAAAACATACACAAGATTACACAAGATTATAAATACAAAGACAGGACTCTATATGGTGCTTAAGCGCTGGGAGTTTAAACAAAAAACAAAAAAAATAGCTTCGTAAATGAAATTTTCGTATTTTTTGACAGAAAACAAAATATACAAAACTTTCGTAAATAAAAACATGTTTTTTTGTAAATTTACGCTTCGTATCTTCGTATTGTATCTTCAAAACAAAAATACGAAGCTTTCGTAAACAAAATAAAATAAAACGCGCCCACCCGTGACCCTTCGTAAGTAAATTAAAATAATTTATAATAATTATAAAAATAATATTTAAAGCAATCGAAGTGAATGGCCCTATTAATTAAATATATATATCTACGTAAAGGAAATACCCTGTTGTATGATGTATATGAAAATTAATTTTTTACCATAATTAATTTCAGATTTTTAACAAAAAAAAAAAAAAAAACAAAAACATATGGAGATTTTTTTTCCAATATATTTATTAAATTAACCTTAATTTATATAATATATTAATATAAATTTTTTAATTAATTGTAATTTATATCAAATTTATAAAAATACAAATATTTATTTATATTAATATTTTTAGTATATAGTTTATTTTTGGAGAAGGTCAAGTCAAAAATTAATAATAATAATAAAAAATAAAAAAAAACAACAAAAAGATATAAAATTAATTGATTTCACGTTTTTAAAATCTGTTTTAACTAAAAAACAAAAAAATAAAATATAAAATGTATAATTTAATGATGTCATTTAATAAAATTTAATATCATTTATACAGGGTGTCCCAGTACAGGGTGCCAACCCGAAACAGGCAGGTTCTACACCTCATTTCCAATCAAAAAATGTATGGCGACCCCATGTCTATCTGCCTTGGTTTTCGAGCTAGCCCGAAAAAACGATTTCGTTGAAGTTCAAGGTAGTACGTAGATGTTATTTACCATATCTCAGCAACCACTTATCGGAATCCAATAATTATAACCTTATTGGAAAGGTATTTTAACTATCTATAACTGTTTCGGATAACACAAACATCGGCGATAACCCGTTTTCATGCTATAGCTGGTCAAACACAAGAAATTTCAACTGCCTCAAAAATTTTTGTTATTTTGCAAGCCGAGAACTATAGAACTTTTATGTTTATCAGCTGTCGGTTTTTAGAAAAACTTCTTTGATGTTTTAGCTTTAATTTGATGTACAAACTTTTAAAATATGTCAACTCGTCTTAGAGATATGACGAAAATAATATTGAAATATGACGAAAATAATACAAATTTTTCAAAATTTTGAAACACATTTAGGATTACTTGGGGAGTCGCGTTTGAGTAGTGAAAGAGTGATGTTATGTTGTGTGTATATAAAATATAAAATAATAAATAATAATATAATAATAAATAATATATAAAAATTAAATTAAATAGAATTTAATTAAAAATAAATTTAAACAAGTGATATAAATACGAAATACTAGATTATTCAATAAATTAACAGAAATATAGTAAAAAACAATTAAAAAAAAAAAATTATCATTATAAAAAATCAAAAAAAAAAAATATATAAGAATAAAAATAAATAATTAACAATATTATTATTATTTGTAGACCGTAATAAATATTCCAGAATTATACAGTAGTGATAGTGTATATAGTAGTGAAAAAAAAAAAAAAAAAAAAAAAGGTGGGTGAGTAAAAATGAACAATAAAAGGGATAGGTCGATGGAAATGGAAAAGATAGAGCAAGTGTTTGGAAGGAGTAAGAGGGTGGTAAGGTCACCTAAATTAGTATTAGAAAGTGGAACGGATTCGGATAGGGAGCAAAGAGGAGATGAGGATATAAATGAACAGGTTAAGGAATTAAGGCGGTTATTTATTGAAATGATGAGGGAAATGAAGGAGAATGTGAAGGAGAGTAGGGTGCAGAGAGAAAGCGCTGATAGAGAGAATAGGGAGCTGAGGGAGATGGTGATGGGGTTAGGAATGGAATTAAAGCGGAGAACGGAAGTGTGGGAGGAAGAAAAGAAAGAGTTGTGTCAAAGGATGGTAAAATTGGAAGAGAGAGCAGAAAGGGAGGAAAAGATGAAAAGGAAAAACAATTTAATAGTGAGAGGAATGGATCAAGGTGAGAATGGGAAAGGTAGGGCAGAACAATTTGAGAAAATGGTAATGGAGCGTATGGGGGTTAGGGTGAAGGTGGCTAAGGAGGTGGATATAGGAGGGAAAACGGGGAAGAAGATTAGATTGATGGAAATGGAAACTTTTGAGGAGAAGATGAAAATTATTAAGGGTAAAAATGTGTTGAAGGGGACGGATATATATATTGAAAATGATTACACAAGGGAGGAACGGGAAGTTAATTCGAAAATAAGAGGGATTTATATGGCAGAGCGGCAGAAAGGGAGGGAGGTAAGAATGGGGTATAGGAAGATTATATTGGAGGGAAAAATTTGGAACTGGGATAAGGAGATAGATGGACTAAAAGTGGAAGGGGGCCAAGGGCTGCCAAAAAACGGAAAGTAAAGGGAAAGAATAAAAATGATAATAATAATAATTATAATAATAATAATAATAATAATAAAAATAATAATAATAATAATAATAATAATAATAATAATAATAATAATAATAATAGTGATAATAATAATAATAATCATAATAATAATAATAATAATAATAATAATAATAATAATAGTGATAATGATAATAATAATAATAATAATAATAATAATAATAATAATAATAATAATAATAATAATAATAATAATAATAATAATAATAATAATAATAATAATAATAATAATAATGATAATAATAATAATAATAATAGTGATAATAATAATAATAATAATAATAATAATGTGGTTAACGATAAGGATAGGTATAGGAAAAAGGAGATGGAGATGGGAGGGAATAGAATTGTATGGTTGACGTTGAATGTTAGGGGATTGAAAGGATTTGTAAATAAGGGGAATAATTTGGAGATGTTAGTGGGAGTGGACGCTTTTGTGTTCGTGGAAACATTTGTGGAAGAGTCGGCAATTGATTGGTTTGAAGCTAGGGTAAAAGAATTTGAATTAGGTTGGGTATGGGCGAAAAGAAGAAGTAATAGAGGAAGAGCTAGTGGTGGAATGGTAGTAGGTATAAGGAAGGTGGAGAGGACAGGGATGAATATGATGAAGGTAGAAGGGTTGTATGCGGTTAAAATGCTAACGGGACAGGGGGAGGTGGTTATGATACCGGTATATTTGAGGCAGGAGGAATGGGAGAGGGATGTGGATATAATAGTGGAAGTTGTGCATTCAATGAGGGGTGTCAGATGGTTGTTGATGGGTGATTTTAATTGTAGGATAGGAGGGGAGCAAAGGATTTTATATGGGGAAGAGGGGTATATGGGGAGGATCGAGGGACTGGAACGGTGCTCAAGGGATGAGGTTGTAAATGAGAGGGGTAGAAGGATATTGGAATTGTGTGTGGAATGGGATGTAGTGGTGGCGAATGGGTGTGTAAAGGGGGATGAGAGCGGTGAATATACGTATGTTAGTGAACGGGGGTGTTCCGTGATTGATTTGGTTTTGATAAGTAGGGATATTGTGGATTGGTTAAGAGGTTTGAGGGTTTTGGAGAGTGTTGGGTCGGATCACATGCCAGTGGAGGTAGTAGTGGGGAGGCCGGTGGATGAGGTTGTTAGGGCAGTGGGAAACAAAGTGCTATGGAGATGGAGGGAGTGTGAAAAGGAACTGTATATTGCAAGAGTAGAGGATAAGATAAAAGAATATGAAGGGCAGGAAAGTAGTTTGGATAGGATGGTTAAAATATGTATGGAGGTAGCAGAGGGGTTAGGGTGGAATGTGGGGTCGAAGAAAGGGAATTGGAAACAGGAATGGTATGACTGGACGTGTGAGAAAAAGAAGAAGGAAGTAATAAAAAGATTGAGAAAGTGGAAAAAAGTGCGTGGTAAAGAGGAGAGGGTGGGATATGTCAGGTGTAGAAATGAGTATAAGAGATGGTGTGGAAGAAAGAAAATTGAATATGAGAAGGATATGATAAGGAAGGTAAATGAGTGCAGAAATGGGAGTGAATTTTGGAAGTTGGTTGGGGCGTTTAAGAAAAAGAGAAGTGGAGGAGAGGTGTATGGGATTGAGGAGAGGGTGTGGATTGAACATTTCAGGGAACAATATAATAGGGTGGATACGAGTGGGAGGTTAGAGTTTGTGGAGCCGAATGTGGTAAATGAATGGATGGATAGAGACTTTGGATTGGAGGAGGTAGCATGGGTGGTTGGCAAACTGGGTAAAAATAAGGCACCGGGGCAGGATGGGATGCCGGGAGAGTATTTGAGGACGTTGGGGGAATCAGCAATGAGGTGGATGGTGAAAGGGATAAATGAATTGTGGAACGAAAAGAAGGATTTGCCGGAGGGGTTTAAGAGAGCGGTAGTGTACCCGTTGTTTAAAAGGGGGGATAGGAAGAGTGTAGAAAACTATAGAGGTATAGTATTTCTGGATGCAATGGAGAAGGTGTTGGCAGGTGTGTTGAATGGGAGAATGGTGGAATGGTTGGAGGAAGAAAGGATATTAAGTGAAAGTCAGGTGGGTTTTAGAAGGGGGTATTCGGCAATGGAACATATAAGCAGTTTAAAGGGGATTGTGGAATTGAAGATGAAGGCAAAGGGGACGAGGGTGTATGCGTTTTTTGTTGATTTGAAAGCGGCGTTCGATAGTGTTGACAGATGGTTATTGTGGTGTAAGTTGTATGGTAGTGGAGTCTCGAGTAAAATGGTGAGGATGATAAGGAAAATGTATGAGGATGTGGAGGCGTGTGTATGGGGAATTGGTGGGAATTCGGGATATTTTAAGTGTGAAGGAGGTGTGAGGCAGGGGTGTGCATTGAGCCCAACATTATTTAATATATTTATGAATGATTTGTATGAGGAAATTGGAGGTGGATTAAGGATTGCGGGAGGAAACATAAGAATTTTGGCGTATGCGGACGATGTTGTGTGCTTGGCGGAAAATGTGAGGGCAATGCAGGGAATGATGGAGAGATTAAATAGTTATTGTAAGAGATGGAAATTAGAAGTAAATTTAAGTAAGTCAAAAATGATGGTGTTTAGGAATGGAGGTAGAGTAAGGAAGGATGAAGTGTGGAAAATGGATGGAAAGATAGTGGAGGTGGTCGGGAGATATAAGTACTTAGGGGTGGAAATGACGGATGGAGGGTCATGGAGTACGCATGTAAAAAATAAGGTGTTGGAGGCAAAAGCGGGTGTGATGCAGGTGTGGGGTGGTATGATGACAAGGACGGATGTGGGAATAGAAGCGAAGTTAAGAGTGTTGGATGGGGTGATAAGGAGTGTTTTAGGATATGGGTGCCAGGTATGGGGAGTGAAGAGATATGAAGAGGTTGATAGGTTCGAGAGGTATGTGTTGAAAAGAATGTTATGGTTGAATAGGTCGGTTAGGGAATGTGTGATTTATATGGAATTGGGGAGGGTGCCGTTGTGGGTGCATTGTTTCAGACTGCACGTGAGATTTGTGGTTCGGATGTTGGATAAGGGAGACACAAGGTTGGTGAGAAATATTTTATGGGAAATGGTGGAAAAGAATGTGGGTTGGATAACGGAATGGAAGAAGTGGGCGGAGGTAGTGGAAATGCAATGGAATTGGGAATCAAGGGATGTGGAGTATTGGAGATTAAGGGCGGAGCTGTTGGTAAGGAAGGTAGAGGATAAGTGTATAAAGGAGTTGACAAGCGAGGGAAGGAGACGCAAGGAAGATTGGGTGTATCCGGGGCTAAAATGGGGAGAAGGTGTGCAGGGGTATTTTAAGGGAAATTTGAGATTTGAGGAGCTAAGAGTGATAATGAGAGTGAGGGGAGATGCGATGGGATTGAATGCCAGAGGATGGGGGAGTGAGCAAAGGTGGGTGTGCTCAATGTGCAATATGGGGGTTAATGAGACGGGTTGGCATTTTGTTGGGGAGTGTCCGGTGTTGGGAGGAGTGCGGATGAAATGGATCGGGGTAAGAAGTTTGTTAAGGGATGAGGTGAAGAAGTTGTTGGAGGGGGAGTGGATGAAAGAAAATGGTGAGGTGTTTGGGTGGAAGGGTGTTGCGGGCGTGTTATTGGAGATGGAGAGATATAGGGAAGGTTTGGTTAAGGAGTATAATGGATAGGTGATGGACTAGATATAATGGATAGAAAAAACGAGACTCGGGGCTACGGTCAATAGACCAGGCCGCTTGGTCGAGGTCGTTTATTTTCTTTTTTTTTTTTTTTTTTCTGTTTATTTTTTGATTTTTGTTAGGTTAGTATTTTTGATTGTATGTTTGAAAATGTAAATGTAATAGAAAAAATGTAATGTTATATATAAAAAAAAAAAAAAAAAAAAAAAGAAATAAATGAATTAGATTATTAAAAAAAAAAAAAAAATAGTAATCCTAAGAAGAACTTATTCTTGAATTTTTTTTTTATCGATTTACACTTATTTCTATACTGAGATCTGTTCATTGGAATGTATTGAAGTTTTACCAGAAAAAATTGGTTTTTTATAATGGAAATGAAATTTTTAATATCAGAATAGTCGCAAAGCTCTTTCCATTTCCAAGTCATTTCCAAGTTCCGCGAGCCCAAAAACGCGAAAAAACCCCCGTCCGGCAGATGTATGGATGGTTGTCACCACGCGATAACTCTCGAACGGAACAATCTATCGAACTTATTTCTTCACAATAGGGTGGGTGCTTCCGTAAAAGTAAGATTGAGTTCGTAAATAAGCCCGCGTAAATGGGCCCGACCCTTTCGGTGCCCGCGCCATACAAGAATCCCATAAAATTCGAGTTTTTCGCATTTTAAGATATATTATGCAATATTTAGCAACATTAAAGCATATTATGTAACATTAGTGGCCCCACAAAACAAGGAAAGTAACGTCTGTTCTGGTGGCGGTACACTAGAAAAGCCGTGAACAACTATAGCGGGCCAAATGTAACCATCGTAAAGATGAGAAAAGAGAAGAATCCCCGCATAATCTCGTTTAAATATATAATATTCATTATATGAATCACCTAAACCCAAAAATTGCAGTATAATAACTTTTTTGAAGAGCATCCTCTGTATATACCATATATAATTACTATATATATAAAATAATTTTTATTTTGTACTTTGTAAAAAAAAAAGCATTAAAAGAATATCTTTAAAGACATTTTAATTGGTTTCTTAAAAACTATTGTGTATTTTTTAATAGATTATTTTAAAAGATATACGCGATATAAAAAAAAATAAATAAGTGTTATTTGTTCTGCGAAAATTTAATATATAGAAAAATATTTAGTTAAATTACTTTTTTTAAATATTCTAATATTTAGTATATATCAGTGACGGATTATCGCACAAGTGATAACCAACCCGGTGATTGAGGCCTCAGCTTCTAAAGTTCTTCCTAATCTTCCTAATTTATTTTCTTCTTTTTTTTTTTTTTGATCACATTCTATATGTGATCATTTCATTTGTCTAACAAAATCTGCGAAATTAAATTAAATTGGGTTAGTTTAGTTTAAATTGGGTTAGTTTTGCCAATACGGAAGAAGCAATTTGAGATTCTCCTCAATCATTAGTCGACTCGAGCTGACGCAGTATCTACATTAAGATAAAATTATCGTTGTAGAAAACTTTCGATCCGTATTTCTTAAAACCAATTACCAAAATAATAAAAGCACAGATTTTGTCCATAAAAATGTTCAGATTATGAGACAGTATTATTGATAATATTTTTGGATAAATTGGCGGAATAAATCATTACAGGAAAAGCTTTTTATAATATTTTATTTCAATCCAGAATACTCGAACCCTTTATTGAATCTTTTTTTAACCGATTCGCAACAAGCGACAACGCAAGATAAAAATCAGAAAAAGAAAAAAAAACAATTCGGCGATCGAAGTGCTATAATGAAGCAGTTTTCACGAATCAGCAAAATTTCACGAAAAACATTCAAAATACGCCACCCGCTATCGCTCGGAAGTCACCATGACGTGGTGTGAGACCTTCGATTGCAATGAACCGAATGGCTACACTGATAGGGACACTCGTGTCAGAAATGCCTCCAGGTTCCCAGATGATACCGGGCGCCCTCTGGAAGTATCAATCCGCAATTACAAAACTAACAGTACATGGGATCCAACAAAGCAAAACCCAATCAGAGTTATGCGTATCTAAATGCATCAAATGAAACAACAGTAATTAACCGTTCCACCCCAGACACCGCATATCGAGAAGATTTTGATTCTGGTGGCTCTCAGAATCGCCGGATCTGTTGAATCAAAAATAACGTTAAGCGTAAAAAACCCTAGTCCATCGGTTCATATCTTCGAACGCAATTCCGATTTTTTTTAAATACGATATAATGATATTCGAGGAGTACAATAGATCCTATGGGTCTGCGAGGCGGTATAAATGGCCTTAACGGAGAGGTTTTAGTCGGTAGGACGTTACATTCGGCAATGAGAGTCTCATTATTTATTGCAAAAAATAAAATTTAAAAGATCTAGAAAGCTCCGCAAAGAATTTAAAAATCGTAAACATCTTTTGTATGTTGTATTAATTTGTTGAAAAGGGATTTGGATCTTCACCACCCTTCAGAAATACGTTAGCCGGGCCTTGAAAATACAAAGTTCGCCGCTGTATAGGAAAAAAAACATAATAAATAGAATTGACGAAATCTTGCATATGACTGAGTGAGTGTATGGATGTTTTTCAACATTTCTAAAATATATTATTATATCTCATCTGCGTATATGCGGTCTCTCTAATGAATGTTAAATAATAACAATAATGTATAAGTACAATAAATATACACCATTGAAAAATAAAGTACAATAACTCTTATTATTATATTAGCATTATTAGTTATTACAATTAAAATTGAATGATGAAATATGATATGCAGAAATTGAATTTTTGGCTAATAATTATAATAATGGGTTAAAATATATAGGGAAATATTTGTGATTATTAATCTGTCTGTATATAGATATGATATATTATAGTTAATTATTTAAGGTAATATTTGCTCCGTAATATTGCACCGCTCGATATATATATATACATAACAAAATATGATTTATTCCATTTCACGTTAATAATAAATTCATTGTTAATTATATAATAATAAAAATGTACTACAAAAATCAACATACAAAATTTACACAACTTATAGCATGTGATATTTTTATATTTTTTTTTTTCGATCTCTATAAATTATAATAATCTAATATTTAATTATCTTTTATTTTGTATTAGTAGAAAAAAATAAACGTAATGTATGAATAATATATAATAATATAGAGGAATTAACCCTTAGCGAACGAATGCCGCCATATACTCGCGACATTTCAAATCTTTAAAACATGCGCCCCTTCGTTAAGGGTTAATTATTTTAAAAGGATTCTGTATAGCAAAGATTCTGCTGTTGTATCAATTTTACTTATATATAAGGAATATTTGGAAAAACTATGGACAAAATTTCAATGTAGATAAATTCTAAAGATTACTGTAATCAAAACCGAGATAAATCATTAAGATTTTCTAATAAAGGGTGATTTTTTAGCTATTATCTTTTTGGCAACACTGGTTTAAACAGCTCACGCACGTTTCGTGTTTTGTTCACTGTCAAACATCTTCAGTTTAGTCTATAATTTAACCATGAATCGTCTTACAAACGAACAACGCTTGCAAATTATTGAATTTTATTATCAAAATGCGTACTCTATTAAGAAAGTTCATCGCGACGAAATTGTGTTCAGCGACGAAGCTCATTTTTGGCTCAATGGGTACGTAAATAAGCAGAATTGTCGATTTTGGAGTGAATATCAGCCAGAAGCATGGCAACAGCTACCAATGCATCCAGAAAAAGTCACAGTTTGGTGCGGTGTATGGACTGGTGGCATCATTGGACCGTACTTCTTCAAAGATTATGCGAATCGTAAGGTAACTGTGAATGGTGAGCGCTACCGTGAGATGATATCCAACTTTTTTTGGCCCACAATGCAAGAGCTTGACTTGCATGATATGTGATTTTAAAAAGACGGTGCCACATGCCACACAGCACGCGCAACAATGGACTTATTGAGAGGCGAGTTCGGTGAACATTTTATTTCACGTTCGGGACCGGTCAATTGGCCGCCTAGATCGTGCGATTTAACGCCTTTAGACTATTTTTTTTGTGGGGCTATGTTAAAGCTCATGTCTATACAGACAAGCCCGCTTCAATTGACCCATTGGAAGACAACATTGAAGCATTTATTCGTGAGATACCGGCCGAAATGTTGGAAAGAGTATGCCAAAATTGGACTAAGCGGATGGACCATTTGAGGCGCAGTCAAGGCCAACATTTGCATAAAATAATCTTCAAACATTAAATTATACGGACCGTACTATCGATTCAAATAAAGATTTCATGCATTTTTCTGAATTTTATGTGCTTTTTTGGTTTTTGAAAAACTTTCCTATAGCTTTTAAAAAATCACCCTTTACATATCAAATATTGAGGATAAAAAAACAGTTTTCAATTCCTTCATTCGTTCATTTTGTTTCAATTCTTTATAAAATATAAT
The DNA here is from genome assembly GCA_958336335.1 of Dilophus febrilis. Classification (NCBI taxonomy): domain Eukaryota; kingdom Metazoa; phylum Arthropoda; class Insecta; order Diptera; family Bibionidae; genus Dilophus; species Dilophus febrilis. The sequence continues at coordinate 20,097,456 of OY284472.1, forward strand.
TTTTGATTTACCTTTACTATTGTGATGATCATGATGATGATGATGAAGTTTGTTTCGATGTCGTTGTACTCTTGGAAATGTCCGATCATTTTTATTACCCGTATCACTAGTATTACAATAATTGATTGTATTACGTAAATGTTGTCCACGATTAAATTGATTATTATTATTATCAATTAAATCATTATCGGTAGTATTTGAATTCATTCCCACCGCTGCTACTAACATTTCATTTTGATTAACACTATTATTTACATTTTCTTTAACACAAATATGATCATTTAATGTATTATTATTGCAATTGCACGTATTATTATTTTTAATTGTATCATTTAAATTATTATTATCATTTTTATTTTTATCATTGTGATTGTCTTCATTGTATTCATCATCATCGTCGTCGTCATGGTCATCGATGTTATCAAGGTAAGCATCCAATTCAAGTAGACAGTCTTCAACCTTTAAAGGGTCATTCCAATAATTAACAATTTCTTCTTTATTAATCATTAGTCGATCACCATCACCACCAGACGATGATGATTGTTGTTTTTTTTGTTGTTCTTGTTGCAGCAATTGATGTTGTTTTAAAAAATTTAATTTATCAATTTGTGGCTGCTGCTGCTGCTGCTGTTGTTGATTCGTTAATTTATTTGTTGCATTCGTTCTCATTGTACAATATGTTGTTAAACGTTTAAAATTTGGATAGAATTTACGATTTCTTTTTAATGACATATGACGAGTGATCGATAAATTTTTATTTGAATCATTTTTTGTATCTTCATCATCAAAATCATCCCGATTATCTTTTAATCGATTATTATCATAAATATCATCATCATCATCATCATCATCACGATGATTATTTGATGACGATGATAATAATACATTATTTTTTAATTTTAATAATTTATTATTGATTTGTTCTAATAATGATGTATTTACAGCTTCAACTTCGGGTATTTCTAAAATAGCTAACGGTGATGGTGACGATGCAATCGATTCAGATTCAAGATTTATATCGGTTAAATTTTTAAAATCTATTAAATTTGAATAATTATTATCGGTTCTGTGATCAATTGATATGTCATTATCATAATCATCATCATTCGAATCATATGAATTATTGAAATCATCATTAAATTCATTTTCATGTATTATTAAATCATTTGCATAATCATTAACATCATTATCATCATCAATTAAAATATTTTCTAATGAAAATGATTCTTCAAGATGATTATATGGAACATTTGTACTATTTTTATTATTATCTGTATTTTTATTATTATTATTTTTAAATTTTTCCAATATATTCAATTTACCACTTAATTTTGTGGATGGTCCATTATCATCAACAGAATTACTGTTATTATTTTCATTATTTGTGGTGGTAGTCTCAGTAGTAGTAGTAGTAGTAGAAGTAGTAGAATTATTTTTTTTTCGTTTTTTTCTATCATCACGTAATAATGTACAAAAATGTACATGTTTTTTTTCATTTGTTGGTGGTTCTTCCAAAAGTAGCTTCTTCGTCTTCCTATTATTTGTATTTCTTATTGTACAATAATTTGGAATGTCAACATGATCATTTGATGATTGTTTTTTATCAATTTTATTATTATTAAATGTGGAACATGATAATGCTGTTGCTGATGAGGGGGGTGATGATGATGATGATGATGTTGGTACTTGAACTGATATCGAATCGGATGATTTCACTGTTGAATTATCCATAATAATTATGGATTGGATTGCGTGATTTCATTAATTCAATATATATACGGATTCTTTTCTGTATTTATTCACAACTAGTTTTTCCTTTTTTTTTTTTTAATAAATTTTATATTCACAGTTCAACAAAAACTATATAATATAAATATATATGATTCAGCAAGAACCAGAAAATATATATACGATTAAAATTAACCACACTCAAAAAATTAATATGATCGTTACAATCATAAAAGTGAACAATCATAATATGATAAATATTTATGTTTGCCGCAAACATACACTTGCACTTAAATGCATAAGGCTTATGGACATTTTGTGTGTTTGCGGAAACCATTGTATGTTCAATACTAACATAAATATGATGTCCAACATCATATTATATGGAGAACCTGAACAAATTATGATTACAGTAAGCAGAGAACTTCGGTTGAGACTACCGTATTATGGTAACGCTAAAAATATTATTATAATTACAATAATCATATTATTATTTGTTCAATCATATCATTATGTTTTTGCCTAACATAGTTATGCTTAATTTGAACATTTGACTTCGTTCGAAGCTACCATAACATGCTCCAACCAAACATATTTCTATTGTTATAATAATCATAATATGATTGTCATAATCACACGATTAAGGTTCGTGCTACCACATGAATGCTTACAGTAAACATGACACGGCATTTGGATCCACTATAACATACTCCAACCAAACATATTTCCATTTTTATAACAATCATAATATGATTGTCATAATCGAATGTTTAAGGTTCGTGCTACCATCGGAATGCTTACAGTAAACATGACACTGCATTTGAGTCTACCATAATATATGCAAACAATACACATTTAAATTGTTATAGTAATCATAATATAATTGTTATTTATTAATAATTTAAAATATTTATAAAATAATTATTATTAAATTAAATTAATGTGGCTAAATTAAATGAGAGGTTTTGTTAACCTAAATTCTACAAATGTTTTGCTAAATTTTTAACGCAATCATACGCTTTGTTGCACTTAAAACATTGAAACATTGTAAAAAGCTGAAGTTACTTATATTATACTTAAATTAAAATTAAAGTTATATATTATTCTGCTCCCGTTCAATACCAAGCAGATCATTTGCAATGGTTTCCGTTGCACAATGTATGGTATCAAATTCTGTTTTAATATTAAATAGATGTTTTTGTAAAAATGACCATGCCTCGGCTGAATAATTAATATTAACTGCTAAATAAACAGACATTACACCTTCTACGGCTTCATAAGGATTGTCTAACAAGTATCTATGATCCGTTAGGTATATAATGGAGCACGTTATTGGAAGTCTAATAAATGCAACTCTGGGTTGCACTACAACGTTTTTTTTTTAGACATTTTACATTAAACTCCCTTTCAGCATTGTCAGCTTCACAATTATCCTAAAATGTATAGCATATATCTTCCTTTAATTATATATATATATATGAAATTATAAATTAAATGATAGTAGCACTTACAATATAATGGGATATAAAATATTCCTGTGTTTCTGCTTTTGATAATTTTATTGATTTTTTCCCTCAAATTTTGGTAACAGGGAATATATAACATATGCTAATAATACTAATACTAAAATACGTCTGTTTGCTGAAAATAAAAAAGATGATGTTAGCATCCACAATTTGAAAATAAAAACTAAAAAAATATATTGAAAAAATAAAAAATACCATCAGTAAGATCTTCATTAATATATTTGGCGATTGCTTGACCACCGGTCCGCTTTAATCTTTTAAATTTTTCAAGAAAGCCGACAGCGAAATCTTTACTTATTGTTAAAACCGGCCTCTTATTATACCTTTTTTCCGTGTCAAAATGAAACTGAAATAGATATATAAAATAAAGTTTTGAAAAAAAAAATAAAACCAATATAATAATATTAAATAGTTGCTTTTCAATAATAAGTTAAATTAAGAGGCTTACGAGTTTGTATCCTTCCGGTTGTAAAAGTACTGGAAATTTGTTTATATATTCTGAAGCAGACAACGATTTGTTTTCCAGCATTGATTTCCTTACATAAAAACTGTTGCACCACTTGGTATTAAAGTCCGTTGGTATCCCATCGTTTAGATCTCTAAAATCAAATAATGCGTACGTACGGCGTAAAATTAAATGCGTACAAGATTTGTCATATGATACGCCGGCAAAAGGTTATAAAAACAAAAATAATATGATGCAAATATTTTATTGATAAAATTCACAAAATTACAAACCAAAAAAAAAAAAGAAAATTGATGATGAATTATTTTATTAAAAAAATACACAAAATTAGAAAATTAAAAAAAAATGAATGTATTCCAATTTTAACAACACTATTTCATAAAAATTAATAACACTATTTTATATTTTAACTTTTTATTTTCACAGTTTCACAAATTACAATTTAAATTGATTATAAAAAAATCAAATTACCGATTCACAAGAACATATCAACATGTGTTATGTATTGAAGCTGAATGACGATTAAAAAATATTATGATGCTCTGAAATTATAGTCGAAACAATACAAGAATAATACATGAAAAATATGATTGAGAGTATCATACTATATTTGCATTAAACGAATTATGATTGCAACAATCATAGAATGTTTTATACCATCATACGGTAAAATTATTACGGCTATTATAAGCATAAAAACAGTATAAAGTCATTGTATAGAATTCGATTGTTGCAATTATAATATGATAGTGGTAATCATATTATGGTTGGCTTAAATATAAATATGTTTGGTAGAATTATAATATGGTTAGTGATATCATAATATGATTGAGGGTATCATAGTATATTTGTCTCAAATTCATTATGGTTGTTCATATCATAATTTGATTGGCATTATCATATTATGATTCCTATAAATAAAAATATGTTCGTTGGAATTATAATATGATTGGCGATATCAAAATATCTTTTACAGTATTATAGTATATGTTTATTTCAATTCGATTATACTTGTTGATTGTTGTAAAAGTGTGTTTTATATCATAATATGGTATAAGTTATTATAAATCGAATGGAGAATATGACGCAATAGTAATTCTTAAGAAACTATGTATCATATATACTATGTAATGTAATGTATCATATTATCATATGATATCGGTTAACTTAAAATTAGTTTTTTTGGAACCAAAAACTAAACTACTCAATAAAATACAATTGATTGCTTGATTGTTATGGATATACAAACCAACGCTATAATAAAAATAAAAAGCGCTTTCCGATAGTTGCCAAAAAAATGCATATATAAATAGATGTGTTTTTGATGGTGTTTTACTATTAAGTGCGCACGATACATATTTGTAACTTATAAGTTTAATTTTAAAATTTTGTTTTTTTTCCCTTTTCCAGATTTTTTTTTATCCCACTGCTTTCATACAAATTCAGGAGGTCATTGAAAATTGAGTTAAATATATATAGCACATCATTTCATTGTAAGATTTTTACAAGGAGATCATTAGTAACAAATTTCACCTCTTTCAAGTTATAAGTGCTTTCTTTTTTAGGTATTGTCCTATAGGCATTTTTTTTTATCTATAGTTTCTTTTTCATTAGTACTTTTTTTATGTATGTTATATGCATAATAAAAACAAAAATAGATTGTTTTCCAAAATATTATATATATATAGTATGATTGGTGTTAGCATAATATAATTAGACAGTCATATAGTGTTATTAATCAAATTGGAATGGTTAATGTAATCATAAATATGTTTTTTACCATCATACTTTACAATCATATAATGTTTATGAGAATCATATTAAGAATATGATTGTCCTAAACATATTTACAAACGAAATTGAACATGACTATTGTTGCCACAAACATTCAAACTGAATTTTATAGTAATACAAAACAAATCTTTTTGACCCTATGGTTAGCACAAATAAATATAGTTGCAGCAAATATAGTGCAATAACCACAAATATATTGTGTTACTCGCAACCATATCTCAATCATATTAATTTTTTGAGTGCAGTTTTATTAAATTTTTATGCATTTATGTTTTACATTTCATAAATACATAACAAACATTTTTTTTTATATATAAACAAAACACTTTTCCGGCACTCACAAAATTTATTTATATTTATTTTGTTAAATTTACTTATAAAATTTTATTCACATTTATTTTATGTATTTAAAATCGCAAAAATTCAAAATTCACAATACGATTCTGTTTTACAAAAAAAAAACAACTAAATTTTTAATAAAATATTTATAAAATATATTAATAATAATAATAATAATTTAAAACAAAAAAATGATAAACAATTATAAAATTATAATTATAAATATATATTGCAATAATATATAATTATATATATGCAATCGAATCGACGAAATTTCAAGGAAATTAATTTTTTTTTTTCCAGTACATTAAATTTGAACTTAACCCACTTTTATTTATACCCGCACAACAGTCACAGACGCAATGGAGTATATTTAAAAAATTTTTTAAAGTACAGTATAATAATAATAATAATAATAATAAAAAAAAATAGTCATAAAAATAATGCCGCTCCCCACCATCACATATTAGAATAAAAATTAAAATATTTACAGGTATATATTTAATAATAAGAGATATAAACAACCAAAAAAAAAAAAAGGTGCATTTATAATAATATATAATAACAAAAAAAAAAAATATATGGTAAAAATGTTAAAAATTACTCTATTATTATTATTATTATTAAGTAATCTTTTTTTTTTTGTTATAAAAAGTGGCTTATTAGTTTAATTTTACGAATAGTACCAATTTATTTTACATATCCGGTGTGAAATAATCCGGTGTAATTACACAGATGAAATTTGTAATATACAGAATTTTCAAAATTGGTACTAGGGTTGAAGGCAAAAAAAAACTATGATAAATTGATGAATTCGTCTTTTGTGTTCACGACAATACACAAATATGACAATTTTGAGGTTAAATTTTTTGACCACATCAAGGGCCGTAACTACATACAAGATATTGGTGTGAATGAACCAGAACCAGGCGCCGTTGTGTAGGAGCGCTGCAAAGAATTAGATATTTTAAATAATATAACATTTCTGTTCTAGAGAAAATTATTGAAACAAGGAACCTATACGGATAGCGTATTAAAAAGATTATGAGATGTTGATTAAAAAAATGCACTTTCCTAAATTACCACATCAAATTCGCCTTTTCTGGGGCCTTTTAGAGAAATTGCCGGATATCTGGCAAGCTTAATAAATTTTTAATTAATTTTTCGCTATACAACCAACAATCTGGTTTTAGCGTCCAACAACAGCCTTCTGTTGTTAGTTTCTTAATTTGTGTCTTTTACGGTGTCGGTAATTAGCCGTACGACCAACCGCAAGCGGAATATACAACTCTGCGTTAAAATTCAGATTCGAAAAATAACCGAAAACACAAAACATATTTTATGCATTCGGTAGGATTCGAACCCACGACCCCAAAATTCCGTTAGAATTTTAGGTTGGCATTTTTAACATTTACACCACAGAGTTATAGATCTGGCAAGCTTAATCACACTCAATTTACCAAAAAACTTTGTTCCTTTTCTATAATATATTTTAAATAATAAAATTAACAACAAGTCGGCTAGTGTGGTAAATATATGTCATTCAAAGGCATTCAAAAATTCACAATCACATGGGTATTTAATTGTCTTAAAAACATTTATGCATTTATGGATCATGTTCCAGGGTGCGATAATTGGGGACTTGAGCCCGGCGCATACATGGACTAAAACGGGCCTTCCACAAATAGGAAAAATTTACACAGAATAGCCAAACAGGTTATTACACGACGATATATTGACGCGTAAACTATTATGTAAGTTATTAGTATTGAAATATTGGCGATTCCAAACAAGATCTGTGTAAAAAAGAACTACCCAGTACACATGTGCACTATTGTTGCTAGAAATTTCCTTCGTGAGCTTTAAAAATCCAAAAATCATATTTCAATTCCTTATTCAATATACAAATTCATGGAAAGTTTTGGAAATAAACTGGAGATATAAAGGCAAAATTCAAAAGGATAGGTTTTTTTTTTATCCTTCATTGATTCTCTATCCATCTGTAACAGCGTAACTTCTTGCCGACCTCTATATATAGGTGCGTTGCTCCATAGTAGCATTTTTTGTTTGTTATTAGTTTTTTTTTGTTATAAGCGGAGTTGACAATATTTGTTTGTTTATTATATATGTGTATAATTTTCTTTCAAAAATAATTATATATAACAACTGTTTATTTGATAATTTAAGATTTATATATAGGAAGGTGGTATTTTTTATATATTTAGATTTTTGATTATGTATAATTATCCATTATTATATACCTATATTTGTTGAGCTTAATTATTATTATATTTATAACCTTCCTTCTCGCATTCATTGATATATATATATATATATATATATAATTATTGCAATATTGATTTTTAAAGAAATTCATCGGATTTTATCGTGTTTAATGGAGAGATTTTCTACTTTTACGATATTTCCAAAAAATTATTTAGATTAAATAAATTGGGTTGGGTTCTAAGTCCCCGAAATACATGACCCCTCAAGGTCATTCAGCTACACCTCATCAATCTATTCCATATTCATACATTCATTTGTCCTATGTTCTGCCAATTGAATGATGGGTATGGACATAAATTCCTCAGACAATGGAAATAATTTGTCAATGGTCCAAGGTTTATTATATACTTTCATATATAATATTCATTAATTTGACCCCAATGAATAAATGGTGACTTATTTCATGAATTCAAATTAGAAAAAGCACAGAAAAAAATTTCGGGTCATGGATTTGAAATCGTGCTCACCTGCAATTGGGTTAGACTCTATATACCAAAACGAAACCACCCAGCCACCCATTTCCAATGAGTAATTGATCCAAAAAATTTAAAAATCACATTCAAACACATGTGATGTTTTGTTTATATATAGTTGAACAAAACTTGATATCCACAATTCCATTGACTCATTGGGGTGTTATAATAAAGTCATATCGATAATATGAAACATAATATACAAAAATATTAAAAGTATACATCCTGAAAATCCTCAAATAATTTGAAGAATATATGTATAACAATAGAACAAAAAATAAATTACAACAAAAAATAAAAATATGATTCATACGAATTTAAAATGTGTATTGTTATTAAACTGCTGATAAATAACAAAACAAAAATAAAATAAAACCGGCTGCTTTCGTATATAAACTTTTTTTTATTGGTTAATAAACCATTTATTTTTTTTTGTTTAATATCGCGTATTTATTATTTATAATGTACGTATATAATTGCGACAGGTGTAAAAATAAATAAAATATTTCTTTTCCGGGTGTGTCTCTATATCACATATACATATATATATAGGAAATATAAAATAATCAATAATGATAATGAAATAATAAATATGCGAATTTATTAATACAAAGGAAATTCCTCTCCTTATAAATTCATCTCCTTCTCGGCATTAACATTAATTGTTATTCTTTTTTTTTTTTAATTGAAAAATTATAGGGTTAATTTAACGATCAATTTTAACAAAGGTGAAATTTGATCGACATAATTCACAGTAAAAAGTATTGCAAACGATTATTATTAATGATTTAAAAAAAAATGCGAAAACGAAAATCTTCGGAAAACTAATATTTGAAAATAATTTTTTTATTATTACTTAATGATCCGACGATCATTCCCGACCGACGGGGGAGTTGGTAAATTTGTCCCAACGACCCAAACGGTATAGGCTATAGATTATGAAAGGTGCATACAAAATAAATAATTAATTTTTCGCATTACAAGCGGTTCGGTTTTAGCGTCCAACAACAGCCTTCTGTTGTTAGTTATCTTAATTTGTGGTTTTTATGGTGTCGGTAATGAGCCGTACAACCAACCGCAAGGAAAAAATGCAAATCTGTGTTAAAATTCACATTCGAAACATAACCGCGAAAACTCAAAACATATTTTATGTCTTCAATATAGCATTCGAACCCTCCGGCCTCAAAATTTTGTAGGAATTTTACGTTGGAATTTTTATCATTTACACCACAGAGTGCATGAAAGGTACATATATATACTTATTTAAAAAATTAATTAATTACACAACAAAACATTTTTTCTAACAAAATTTTCCGGGAAAATTCAATTTTTAATTACCACCATCAATTTTCCATCAATTTTCATTTGATCATTGAATCATTTGGAAAACTCATTCTAATTCTTTTTTTGTTACTTTCGCAGACTATCCTACCTTCTAATTTTTTGTATTTATCTTTCAGAATATCCCACATATATGTATATCGTTTGGATTGTTGTGAAACATTTTCTAATGACCCTGGACACAGTCATATGAAGAAAAAAAAAACAACCAATTATGAGCAATTATATAACAATCATTTTGCGGTGGAAATAAAGCAGAAAATATTATTAAAATTTTCCCGCGGAAACATAATCACATTTCGATTCTATTCTAATAACTATAAAAACGTTTACAAAATACCTGGATAAAATCCCCCAAATTTGGTTACAAAAAAAATAATGTAAAAATAAAAAAATAATATGTTATTATAATAAATTCTAAACAATTTTCATCTATTATATAAAAAAAACTTATTGAGAATAATTTTGAAAGTGTATAAAATCACGGAAAATTCTTTTGAAAACTTTAAAATTGATTTACTATTTGAACAATAATTATTATTCTATTCACTTATTGTCTTTATAGAAATTTTAATATACGCGATAATAAAATTATAAATATATATATATATATACCTTGACACCTTCGCATACATTATAATTGATATAATATTTACTACACGAGTGTTGTAATTAATTAAATTGTTATTTTATTTTTTTTATAATAAACTCCCATTATTTATATATACAGTAGACTCGCGATGTCAGGAACAATTGATTGCAAGGGGGTCATTCCCAATTTCGAAATTTCCTTATATGGAAGATTCCGTAAAAAATCTTAAAATAGCTTTATATCTATCAAACGTCGGAAAAGAGGTTAAAATCAAATGATATATATTCAATTTAAGCAATTATTTTGAAAAACAATGGGAAAAAGAAGTGTATTATTTGGTTGGAACTGCAAACCAAATAAAAATTATGTATATATTTTGTATATAAAATGCCCATACCCAAACCATAAAACAAACAATACATATTTGTGAAGTGAGTGATTGTGAGAGATAGGATATATATCCTAATTTCATTAAAATACTTTCAAATACATAATTTCAATAATTTTGAATACCAACACGTGAATAAAATACACTAATCGCTCCTTATATCGAGGTTTTGATTGATTTTGATTGCAGAGTATTTATTCAAGGGTATCTTATATCGCGAGTCTACTGTATATAAATTATTACACGATGTGCATAATGCATTTATTATTATTATTATTATTATTATTATGATTGTATAACATATTTATTAGTGTGTTAATTTTGTTAAAATTCACATTGAACTTCAAAAGTAAAAAAAATAAAAAATACATATAATTAAAATCATAATCTATATCTAATGAATGGATTTTAATAAGTATGATTAAATAATCAGAATAATCAATTATATATAATAATAAATTTTCGCATTACAATTGATAGTCCGGTTTTAGAGTCCGACCGAACAGCCGTTGATGATTTCATAATTTTTTAAGGTGTTGGTAAAATTAGCCGTACGACCAACAGCATGGGAAAATATACGAAATTCTATGTGTGAAAATTAAGATTTGAAAATAAAACCGAAAAACACAAAACATATTTTATATGCGGCTTCAGAATATTTGGGTGGGTGGTGAATGGTACGGTAATAAATAATTTAACGCATTTGTTATAAGGTTGGAAACATTACAAATGCTTCTAAGCAAGGTGGTAAAAACAGTGAGCAATCGGGTTTAAGGGTGAATGCAAAAAAAAAAACAAAGCCGGCAAACACTCAAGCAGGGCGGCCACTACATACATGATATTGGGACGAACGAACCAGCCTCCGTGGTCTAGGGGCGCTGAAAACGATTGGATGTTTTATATTTATAAGATTTCTGTTCTAAATAAAACTATTGAAACAAAAACCCACGGGCAGAGTATTTATAAAGACGGAAATTATGATAGATATGGATTAAAAAACGAACTGATCAATTAAACTCCATTCAAGAAAAAAACTTTGATCCTTTTATATAATATATTTAAAGTAATATAATTAACAATAAGTCATCTCATGTGGTAAATACTTCACTCAAACGCATTCACACAACGCAACGGGTTCACAAATTTAATTGTCTTAAAAACAATTACACATTTACGGACTATGTTTTAGGGAGCTATATTTTATTATTTCAGACAGGCGCATAGCATACATGGGCTAAAACGGGCCTGCAAGTCGATAACATTCTAATTGAAAAAATGTCGCAATATCAATACCTCGGATGTTTGATCAATGAAAAATTGAGTGGTTCCCATAAGAAATCAATTGCAGAATTGCGAAGCGTTTCGTTTCTTAAAATGAAAAAGGGATGGTGACTATTGAGACCTGAGTGTAAGGCTTCAATTAAGGTTGCGATTACTCTTGTATCGGGTGGAAGCATGGACGTTAACCGGAGGCATGTGTTAGAAAACTAACACATTGGAAATGTGGACCTACAGGAGAATCCATTGGAATGCCAAAATAACTAAACGGTGTTGAAAATGATTGGTAAACCAGTATAATCTTATAATTCAAGACAAATTTGAGGGTTCACGGCTACTGGGTCGTAGAAAAATATTATAGCTCCGAAATCTAAAACAGTGGGATGAACTCAGCACACGGTGATTATTTCGTACAGCGGTTGATAAAATACGAATTAGCAGCCAACGTTCAATGTGCTCAGGAGGACATGAAGGCAACTGAAGAAGAAGAAGAAGAAGTTGACGTTTTTATCAACTACACCCCGCACAGAGTCCCTTCAACGCTTCAATCCATTTATGCATTTCCAATTTTATTCTTTTTAAGAAAATTTCGCATCTATAGCAAAAAATTAACATATACATAATATAAATAATTTTCCGATTGTTTTTAATTTAATTTGAATGTCACCGCATCATATAATTTTTTTTTTTAAATCGTAACATTACGCAAATAATATAAGAATGACATAGAAAATTTAATTATTATATATAGATATTTATATTGCATTATTTTTTCAAAATAGGTATTATATAAAAATATTACAACATTTAATTGTTTTTTATGATATTGTTTTTTAACATATACAATATAGTTATAAATTTCACAATATCTATTTTAATTTGTTTTTTTTTTAACAATATTTTAGTTCCCCTCTATATAGAAATAGATAGATAATTTATTTATATACAAAGCAACAATAGAAAGTGAGTCAAATGATATTTAGTATAGCTGAGCAGTGTCTTTTTAAATTAATCATTATTACATAAAATATCAAGGAATTTGCAAATTAAATACTCTTTTTTTTTGTTTTCTTTCTAACAATCAATCATATATAAATGTTGGAAAAAAAATTATTATTATTTTTTATAATTTTTACATTGATTATAATTGTAAAATAATAAATTGTGATATTGATTCGCATTTATTATACTATATATATATATATATATAATTAAAATTATATATTTGTGAAAAAAATAAGTTTATAAATCTATATGTATAAAGAAAAACCTTGTACAAATTAAATTCATCCATAAATATTTTCTATATCAATTTTCACAACTAATAACCCTTTGCACCCGAATGGCGCCTCGCAAGCGCCATCCAATGTTTTAATCCGCAAGCATTCATTCATATAAAAGGCTTGAGTGAAAAAGGGTTAAAATATAAGAACATTTGAATTCATTTTGTATATAAACGTGAAAATTCTATATATTATTGTAAGCAAAAGATTCTTGATTTGATTCATTGATGAATGTTCTTATTTAATTCAAAAATATATTCCCCGACCTTGCGCTCTTTTTTGGTTTAATACAGATTTTCCCGGGCTTTTTTTGCATAAAATTTCTTCATAAAAAGTCATTTAAATACCGAAAATCGTTTGCGTAAGAAAATTCTACATTTTTCTGTGATCGCCAAAATTGGATTCTGTGTTTATATAAGAAAATTTTTCATCACGCAACTAATTCTTTCTTTGAATGGAAAAGTAAATCAACTATCGTTTTTTTATTGTATAACAAAAATTCTGATCCATCATGACCAAATGTTTCTTTGAATATATTTTTCTTTGAACTGCTGACATAATTTTCCTTTTACCTTTCGTTCGCACTGAACTATAGTACCGTAAAATGGGGTGAAGTGGATCGAAAATTTTACATTTTTCTTAGCTGTGACTTTTAATGATTCCGGAAAATTTCGGGAAAAATAATTCGGGAAACGAACTTATTCTTGTGTCCTTTTAAGTTGTAAATTCAAAGAAAAAAATCTTAAGTTTTATGGAACCGGAAATAAGGGCACTGAAACACCGATTCACTTCGCCCCACATGATGGGGTGAATTGGATATGCTTTGGTTTTATAACCATTTATTGCTGGAGGATCGAATAGTAATATTTTAGATTGCATTATATCGATAAACAATACGAACTTAATGAAATTCGCTAGATGAAATGTGTTAGTATTCATTTCTAGACCGTCTAATTAGCTATAGCAATGAATCGTTTTTAACAAATTTATGCCACTATAAAAATGATTGATTTCGTTAGATTTTTGAAATGCGACTGAAATCATTTTAAAGAACATTTAATTATATCAAATTTATAGTTTGTTTAAAATTCATTTGATTCTGAATAGAATCAACAAAATTTATCGCATCGTATTAGTTACGCTTCCAAGGCACTACTTCCAATACACGCGGCATCATCCACTCCCCCCCCCCCCCCCCAATTATATTTAACATTACACAATTTTATTGTTTTAAATCACCTAACTAACTAATTTTTTTTTTATATTCTACTTTGATGCACACATTGGCTCTTATCATAATACATAATTAATACATAATTAATAATACATAATTAATCATATTGTAGCATTTTTCAGAGTAGCTAAGCCACAGGTTCTTTAATGATTTTTTGAGGATTGACTGTTTTAGAAAAATATTGTTGTATTTTTTTTTAATTGGATAAAGGAATTAATGTATATTTAGAATATACATCATTGTGAGAAATTAACTGTAAATTTGAATTATGATTTATAAAACAGGAATTTTTTTTAGAAATTTTTTTAGATATTTGAAAAATTATACGAAAAAGATTGAGGGATCAACTTCACCCCCCTGTATCCACTTCACCCCAGTTTACGGTACATATTATTTAAAAAATAAATCGCCTATCGTTTTTTCTTATAAGCGAATTTTCCTTCATGGAAAATTTTCCTTTTAACAGAAAATTACTTCTCCAATACCAGTTTAATATAAAAAAAAAAAAAGTTTTGGTTGGTTTTGGTTTTGGAACCAGAAAGTGATTCAACTATCGTTTTTATAAGCCATCAATATAATCGGTTCTTTTGAACCGAAAATCAATCATCAATCGTTTTTATACAAGAAAATTTGTCTTCATAACAAATTTTTCTTTTAACAGAAAATTACTCAATCAAAATCGGATTAAATTCAACAAAAAAAAATGGACATTAAAGATTAATTTTTCCGTGACCAAAAAATGAACTAACTCGTTTTTATAAGACACAAATTTACTTCAGGAAACATTTTTCTTTTAACTGAAAATCAATCGCGAATCGTATTTATAAGAAAATGTCCCGGCTATACAAATTTTCCTTTGAATTAAATCACAGATCGAATTAATATTAATAAAAGAGGTTTCAAAACTTTTCATTGACCTATGCAAAAAATTAGGCAACTATCGTTTTTTTTTATATAAACGCATTTTCCTTCATTGCAAATTTTTCTTTGACCAGAAAATCAATCATCAATCAATTCTGTAAGGAAATTTTCTTTTGAACAGAAAATCTATTATCAAACGTGTTTTATAAGCAAATTTTCCTTCATTACAAATTTTCCATTGAATTCACAGAAGGTATTCAAACCTTTTCGTGGACCAGAAAGGGAGCAAACCATCCTCTTTATCAGGAGGTTGGCGTTCATTGCAAATTTTAATTTGAACATAAAATCAATCATCAATCGTTTTTTTTTATAAGAAAATTATTCTTTAAACAGAAAATCAATTAATTGTTTGTATATACGGACATTTACCCTCAAAACATTTTAGGCGTTGACCAAACAATGAATAAATCATGAATTCAAATCGTTGGTTTTCGTTTTAACTACCACACAATCGCGCAAGTGTTATAATATATCACAAATCTCGAATAACTCAATTAATTAAAGATTCTATTAAAAAGAGATTTTACAATTCATTTCCAACAGAACAAATTTCATCGTATATCAGATAAATAACTAAAATTAATTACGTTAAATTTGGAATAAATCAGGAGAGGTGGTTGTTGTCCATTTAATTTTTACATAAAATTAATTATAATTATGTTGTTGCTTGGGTGGTTCTAATACTATAGTAGTATATAAATATAATATAATTTTATAATTTTATATACACAAAATAATAAAATATACGCGCAAACTGCGGCAGTATATATAAATAATTGCGATTATAAAAATCGTATATATTTTAGTACAGGCAATGATAATGTAACAACGATAATGATAATGTATAATTATATTATCATTGGTACAGGTATATTAAAAAAAAAAATCTATGCTTGTGCATTCACATAACATATTACGATATTACCATATATTACCGTTAATATTCCGTTATTTCTTGTTGTTTTTTTTTTACCTTTTCTTGTATTTTTTTAATCGAAATTATATATCTTTTTTTTACACGTAATAAGTTCGTATAATATATTTTTATTTTTATTTTTAATACAATAAAAGTTTTATATATTTTCTATAGTAATATAAGTAAAGTATATATACAATTAATTATAATTATTTAACTATAGATATATTTTCATGTGATTTTATATAATATAGTTTTATATACATATAATAAATATTTGAATTACTCTGCGCTGGTTTGAAATTAAAAAAAAATATATGACTGTGATTTAATAATGCTGATTGTTAGTTGGTTTATATATGGTTATAATAATTCAACGACAATAAGAAGAATAGAATATTATATTCTATATTTAAAATAAAACAAATAATGATTAAAAGATAATTAACTCAATGTGATTTTGCCTTAATTCATGTATATAAACGGTAAAAAATATTGTTCAGATGAATTAAATTATAAATTTACATTATAAAATGACAGCGTAATACGACGAGAAAAATTATGGCGGACTATAGAAGAACTAGGTTTTTTACAAAAATTTATATAAATATGTCAAAATTAACACAGATTATGACTCGCAGGAATACAAGTAAGGAGTATAAAAAATATCAAACGTTTGAAACCATTACGACGGAGTACGGCACGGTAATTATTTTGCCCATTATATATTCTTCAGTGTATTCAGTATTATATTGGAAAAATGTATCAAGAGGCAGAGCCCGAAGCTTTGGTTGTTCAACGGCCCGACTTGCCGACTTAAGCCGAACATATTTTGCTCGGCAACTTTTAGAAAAATATGGCGACTTCGGCGGGTCGACTGGGCTTAGTACGGTTGAAACAAGTATTAGCTTGAATAATTTTCTTATAAATAACATTTTTTTTGCCTTGTATTTGAATGTATGAAGACGTTATATTTTATTTCCATATTAAAGGAGTGATTCCCAGCTATCTACGGTCATATATCATATACGATATATATACATCAACACGAGCATAAAAGATCAAATAATACTAAAAATAAAAAATATTCGCCAACAGGAAACGGTAATAGATTAAAAAAATTTCAAGTCGGCGGCTAGTTGATGTAAATTGAATGAGCTGGCTACTTGACTGCAAATCGATGATGAGCAAGTCGGCGGCGTCTTCCAATTTACACACCGACTTCAAGTCAAGTCGAATCGACTACGGGCTCTGTCAAGCGATTCTCAGGTCATGAATACCAGCAACTTCAAAAATTTTAACCTATATCCACACAATTAGTCGGTTATGCTGATAACATTGATGTGGATGGTATAGAACCACATAAATGTTATTTAAACGGGCAGCTTTGAAAGTCGGATTAAAAGTAGATAATTCGAAGACCGCATCAAATATATGATTCGAAAACCGCATACATTAAGAGCACATTTAGAACACAAAATCCGCAGATGACAAACGCAATTCGAAACAGTTTTTTTTTTTTGCCAACCAATAATTTAACAGTGATAATGCGATATTATATCGCAATGAAGTTAAATCTATTTACAGGGTGTCCCAGTACAAGGTGCCTCATTTGCATTCAAAAAATGTAGGGCGACCTCATCTCGCCTGGTGTTGTTTCGAGCTAGCCACAAAAAAAACGATTTTGTTGAAGTTCAACGTAGTACGTAAATGTTATTTACCATACCTCAGTAACCATTTATCGGAATCCAATAATTATAACCTTGTTGGAAAGGTATTTTAACGATCTTAAAACTTTCTAATATAATAAAAATCGGCGATATGTTATAGCTGGTCAAACACAAAAAATTTCAACGTATTTAAATATTTATGTTATTTTGCAAGCCTAGAACTCTAGTGCTTTTATGTTTATCAACTATTTTAGGAAAACTTCATTGATTGTTGAGCTTTAATAATTTGATGTACAAACTTTTAAAATGTGTCAACCTGTTTTTGGAGTTATGACGAAAATGATATTGAAATGCAAATTTTTCAAAAACCTTGAACTTCAATAAAATCGTTTTTTCAGGCTAGGCTAAACTGAAGCGAAATAGGCTGGGCTGTTTGAACACCCCCCTTAATTTTCAACGTAGAACAACTTTCTAATGCATCACAACACATGTTTTCATAGAGATTTAGCGAGTTTTCGCCCATTTTCCATTAGATGGACAATCCGCATTTGTGGAAAAATTCCCCATGGCAACCCCACACATTATTACATTTTTTTTAACTACTCGTCACGCCCTTCAAAATAGGCGAAAAAATAAATATAGGTTTACATTTGATTTTCCAAAGTTGATATCAATTGGGCACATAAGGGTTAACGTGGGGAGGAAAGGGTTAACATAAAAATGTAACCAAATGTAATCCAATGGGGGTCCACTAACATCATATTAGTGATAACTCCACTGTTTTTGAAGATAGTGGGTGGATAACGTTAGCTGGGACACACTGTATATGATTCGGAAATGAATTGTTCAAATGAATGAATAACGTCTCAGGAGTTTTGAAAATAAAATTCTACGAATCATCCATGGCCCGGCAAGGGATAATAATGGACGATGGCGTAAACGGTATAACGTAAAAAAAGCGGCTTTATTCACAGCCATATAGACATTTTTCAACGAGTTAGGTCGTGGCTAATGGCATGTGGCACGCATGCGGGGGGCGATCATATACCGTTAAAAATGTTGAACCCCGCGGAATGACAGAGTGTTGGGAAACCACGGGGTAGGTGGGGGGATGACAACGAAGACGACAACGACTACGGGTATTTTAGGATCTTGTAGGTTTTTCAGACTGGCGTTGAATAGGCTCACGTTTGGAGAAGGCTGCTAAAACTAATTGAATATGCGAAAAGCCCGTTTAAGTAAGTAAAGTATTTAACCCCTTAAAAGAATAACATTTTATAATTTTATTGGTATTAATGAACCTTTCACCTTTATACAGTTTACTACAAATTCTATATACTAATCAAATAAATTTGTTTTTATAATTAAACATATATGTATATGATAGTAAGATAATGATATTTAGAAACGTTTTGAATAAATATAGTTATATAGTTTATAAATGGATGGTATTTTTTTGAAAAACATTTTGAATTCATATACATACCATTTTAATTTTTGTTATTTGATATAATTAGTTCATATATACAATTATATTTTATTTTATTATAACAATAACATTTAATTATACTATTAATTGTATACTATATTTTTATTTTTTTTTACAAAAGAGATAAGGTTTTACTATATATAAACTTATTATTCCAATTCATTTATAATTAAATGGTGTTCTCAAAAGATATATAGGTAACAATATATATATATATATATGTTATATATAAAAGATATAAATTAACCGCGTTACCATATTATAAAAGAATATATATTAATTAAAAAAATAATAAATAAAAAAAACACCCATATTCATATCGCAGTGTGTTGCGTCTATATAGATACAGATAGTTATATACAAAAATAAATTAAATATATAGGCAGTTTATTTATTAATATAAGCGCTCAGATAATTGACAAATTAATACAAATAAGTTAAATTAATAATATAAATGTCTTTATATGTTTCTATCTATATATTTATATGTGAGGAGAATGACTTTTGTATATACATAAATTGTAAATATAACTATATAACAAATAAAATTGTATTAATTTATATCAATTTATTTTATATCATTTTTTGTTGAAAATTAATGTTGTAAAATTGAATTTATATATGAAGATATTTACTATACATAGACGTTTCCGTTTTGTGACTAATAAACAATTATATCGAAGTAAGTATTTATTTATAACAAAAATTGATCGCCGTTATAAGCCCTTTTATATTACATAAGATAATTTTTATAAAATATCCCCACCGTCCCATTACAACGATCGATGATCGATGGGATAATATACAGATAAAATTTTGAACATCTATACAATTTTTTTTTGGTTGATTTTCTCGGAAAATTCCTGTAAAGAAAATTCAGATAGTAAAAAGGACATTTCGGCTTATATATACATATTCATGTTTCATGATCTTTCTATAAATGATACAATAATAATGTTTTTTGCAGGATTATCATATGCGGAAACTCTCTATGTGTATAATAAGTATAATGTCGATTTTAGCCTCCGCTTAGTCCAATTTTGGCATACTCTTTCCAACATTTCGGTCGGTATCGCACGAATAAATGCTTCAATGTTGTCTTCCAATGCGTCAATTGAAGCGGGCTTGTCTGTTAAGACATGAGTTTTAACATAGCCCCACAAACGATTCGCATCATCTTTGAAGAAGTACGGTCCAATGATGCCACCATCCGATAAACCGCACCAAACTTTGACTTTTTCTTGATGCATTGGTAGCTGTTGCAATGCTTCTGGCTGATATTCACTCCAAATCGACAATTCTGCTTATTTACGTACCCATTGAGCCAAAAATGAGCTTCGTCGCTGAACACAATTTCGTCGCGATGAACTTTCTTAACAGAGCACGCATTTTGATAATAAAATTCAATAATTTGCAAGCGTTGTTCGTTTGTAAGACGATTCATGGTTAAATTATAGACCAAACTGAAGATGTTGGACAGTGAAACAAAACACGAAACGTGCGTCAGCTGTTTAAACCAGTATTGCCAAAAAGATAATAGCTAAATAATCACCCCTTATAAAGAACTACAGTACAATCTCGGTAATTGCACATCTCGGTAATCGCAAATTTCAATGATTGCACTGTCGATAATTTGCAAATTTCCAAAAATTTCAAATTATTTTGAATGTAACTAAAACCATAATTGTACTTAAATTCACAAACAAAAATATTTATGTATTCCTATTATTTAATAATGAATGTGTTCTTATTATTCTTAATAATAAAGGGGTATTAAAATAAAGTATACGATTGTTTTGTATTTATTTCGATAATTGCACCAATTCGGTATTTGCAAATCGCTTGGTTTTATATCAGTGCAATTTTCGAGATTGTATTGTAGTTTTATATATATAAAAAAAATATCTTTCTATTGTGGTTTTGGTATAAATATTCGTTCATTAACTGCATATAACGATATGTAGATAACAGATAACTATATATATAATAAATACAATAATTATGAAAACAAAACAAATAAAATGGATGCAATTTATATAAAAAAAATATTTAGAGCATATAAAAATAAATAAAATCATCATATATAAAGATAATCTTTTCTTTTTTTTTTTGTTTAAGGTACCATAACTTCCATTTCAAATTAATTAAAGCTTTTTTTAAATAAATTAATTCTGACAAAACCAAAAATAATAAAAAAATTATACCAAATAAAAGAAAATATTACGAAATAATTTGAAAATGATCTATGCGGTATGAATATAAATAAAAAAAAAAACATAGCTGAACAATAAAATGAAAAACTAAAGAAAAATATACATATGTTATATAAATAAAGAATGTAAAAATGTAAAATGTAAACTTTTTTTTATGATATACGCAGATAAACCTCACAATTGGATCACCTGGCGAACCGATTAAAAGTGGCCCGATTCGGGAGGTGGTCCTATTATAGAGGTGATGTTATTTTTTTCAAAATGAGACTACTACTCTAACCACTATTATATCGGACACCTGCTATTTTATTCGTATGCTCGACTTTGAGATGCCAAAAACGGACTTTAAACAACAAATTTTTAATCCTTCATAAAATGATGGTTTTAGTTAAATAATTGCGCAGACAGAAGTAAAAGAATTTTTAAATTCAATTAGTTGTGGAATTTAATTCAAAATGATTCAATTTAACAAAAAAAATTTGACCATTATAATATCGGACACTTATATTATACGCCACTAATCTCCTTTGTAACACCTCCTTTGGTCAATATGACTGCATACATTCTCTTAGACGTGGTATTTACTAAGTTTTTACATTCATCCGGTGTTTTTGTATTCCACATTTCAATGATTTTTCCTTGGAATTCCTCACTCCTTCAATTGTAACTTTCTTATAATGTTTTAACTTTGTTTTATTAATATCCAGAATGATTCTATTATGGGCTTAAATCGGGACTGTATGGTTCTTTTTAATCTTATTATTAATAAGAATAATACGAAATATTCCTAAAGAACTTAATGCAACTAATTGCAGGTCTACCGTATCAGATATTTAAATAAAATGTGGTTTAACAATTTTTACAATTTTACAATTTTATTATGAAAAAGGTGAAAATGCAACGCAGGCACATGAACAAATTTGTGCAGTTTACGGTGAAGGAACTTTATCAAAATTAACAGCCTATAGATGGTTTGCTCGATTTCGTTCCGGTAATTTGGATGTCAAAGATGCACCTCGTTCTCTCGGTCGACCAATCACTGAAAAAGTCGATGAAATCATATCAAAAATTGAAGAAAATCGACACGTAAGCAGTCAGATATCGCTAAAGAACTAAACATCCATCACCAAACAGTTTTAAACCATTTGACAAAGGCTGGATACAAGAAAAAGCTCGATGTTTGGGTACCACATGAATTAACACAAAACAATTTAATGAACTGAATTTCCATACGCTGTTTAAAAGGAACGAAATCGAGTCATTTTTAAAGCGAATGATTACAGGTGATGAAAAATGGATCACATACGATAATAATGTACGAAAAAGATCGTGGTCCAAGAAGGGTGAAGCTCCTAAAACAGTAGCAAAACCTGGATTAACACCAAGAAAGGTAATGCTGTCTGTTTGGTGGGATTGGAAAGGAATCGTTCATTATGAATTACTAGCACCCGGTCAAACCATTGATTCCGATCTCTATTGTCAACAATTAACAAGATTGAAGCACGAGATTAAAAAAAAACGTCCAGAATTAATCAATCGAAAGGGTGTTGTGTTCCATCATGACAACGCCAGACCACACACATCTTTGATGACTCGGCAGAAACTGAGAGAGTTTGGCTGGGAAGTTTTAATGCATCCACCATATAGCCCGGACCTTGCACCTTCAGATTATCCTTTGTTCCGGTCTCTGCAGAACTCCCTTAATGGTTTAAAATTAAATTCCGCAGAGGACTGCAAAATGCACTTGGAACAGTTTTTTGCCCAGAAAACACAGAAGTTCTACAGTGATGGGATAATGTCTTTAACAGAAAAATGGCAAAGGGTCATCGATCAAAACGGCGGATATTTGGTTTAATAAAGTTCATTTGAAATATATAAAAAAATCGTTTGAATTTTGTAAAAAAAATTATCAATACTTTTTAGACAACCTAATACATAATTTTAATTGAGTTATTTGAGTTGTTCTATATCATATCATATTTTATTGTATATCAAATTTGAATTATAATTAATACAAAAAATGGTTTTATATAAAATATGGTTTAAGTTACACTGTGAAATATCTTATATAACGTCATTACACATTAATTTATACATACGAATATTTTACTATTTAATTTCCTTATCTACAAATATAAATAAAAAAAAAAAGGTCGATAGCATTGAGTTTTTTGTTGAGAATACACAACAAGTTCTATATCATACATATATAAAATAATAAATAAACAAATATTTATATATAGAGAAAAATGGAAATAAATAACAAAAAAAATATCGGAATAAATACGAATAATACATTTAAGAAAAATCAGACACAAAAAGAATAAAAAAAAAACAGAGAATCTTTTACTTGTTTTATAAATATTGTAATATATATGGATTATAGGTGTAATATCATATACGTATATAAGAAATTGTGTTTTTTTCTTCTTTTGTTGATTTGATTTCAACACCGGTTTTTACTTATTCTTATTATTATTTATATACTACACGTACTTTTTTGTACGTATATATAAATTAAAAATAATTGTGAAATATTTTTACTTGAATTTATATAACTGATATATTGAAAATTATATATTGTAAAATCCTTCATTTATAAATTTTATTTAATCGGTATTTTATAATAAAAAAAAAATTGCCTATTTTAAATTTTCATCACACACAAAAATGTGTATGTGGGTATTTAATTATGCAATTTTCTTTTGGTATTGTTCAATATCAATTTCCGCATATAACACACAGCAGTCAATAAGTTTGTAGAATGACCTATATATATATGGTATATATAGCTCCACTATATTGGTAAATGATCTATATGATTTTTAGGAAGTACCGAACCGATACGTTGCAAAACGTTTTATAACAATCCGAGACGTTTTATTCAACAGTTACAGTGGTGGTTTTAGTAATGCGGTACTTTTGTATAATTTTTAAAAATGAAAACATCTGAATTGTGCGTATATCAGTTCAGCTGCATTTCTTTTTAATGCGGAAAATTACCCGTATAAAGATGGATTTCCTTATGCGGGAAAAAATATCCGCGACAAGTATTTTTAATTTTCGCTCACATACGATTTCCATTTATGGATACAAATTTTTATTTTCTATGTATGTATTTTTGAAATTCCAATTGAATGAATGTGTTAAAAAATCTTAAAAATCCCCGAGAGCGCGGGGAAAAAGTTAAAGTTAATTTAACTCACGGGTAAATTTCCCCAATGGGGAAAAACATCTCACACGGGAAAGGAATTTTATATAGGAATCGATATTTTTTCTCACGCAGCTCGCATAAGGACCTATAAACAAACCAATGGGTTGACAAGCGTTATTACCCCCTTTCCCACTTCTCTACCATTTCGACAATTGGTAGAGTTTGTTTCTGATTCGTCATCCATATTCGACAATTGTTCCTGAAAACATAAAAAAAAAACCAAAAATGTAAATAACACACACACATATACACATACATACATAGATAATAAAAAATTTTACCCACAAATTGAAATCTTGTGTGTGCGAAAATTAAAAATACTCCCACCGTCTCGGGTATTTCCCCCATAAGGAAATCCACTTTAAAGATATCAGAGAAGCAGCCACGGTTTAGGCCAAATATGCGCCTCGCTCCAATAATAAAATATAGCGTCCCAACAAAACATGATCCAAAAATGCTTAAATATTTTGAAACAATTAAATCCCCGTTTGTTAGTTCATTTGTACGCGCGTTTGATTAAAATATTTATCACATTAGCTGACTTGTTGTTAATTTTATGATAGAAAATATATTACAGAAAAGGAACAAAGTTTTATTGGTAAATGCAATTTAATTGATTAGTTGGTTTTTTTTATCCATTTTATCTCGTAATTTCCCTCTTTATAAATACGCTGCCAGTAGGTTTTTGTTTCAATAATTTTATTTCGAACAAAATTTTTATATTATTTAAAATATCTAATCATTTTCACAGAGGCCCTGACAATGGAGCCCGGTTGGTTCGCACCAATATTTTGTATGTAGTGGCAGCCCTGGCAGAGAATGCGCAGTGTATTCACGATTTTGCTTGAACATTTGAGCATATAAGAAAGTTATATATGAAATGAGTAACGCTTTTGCTTTCAGTCGATCAAAAACAACAAATAAACGATTCAGAGAGCCGTTATGAAACTGTTTCAGTGTAATAAAACAGAATTTTTTCATGTGGTATATGTGAAATAATTGATGAAACATGGAGTGATGAAACATTGATCCATTACTACACTCCGGGGTCAACAAATTGACAGTCAAGTGAGTGGACAGCTAAGGATGAAAAGAAGATTAAAGGGTAATTTGAAGTCAAAGTAAAATCGTTGTACAAACAAATTTATTGAAATGTTATAGAGAAGCGTTTGAATGAACGCGAATCACTCTTGAATACGAGACTATAAGTTAATGATAAAAGCTGAATTTTGCCTTAAATTTGATGTTTTATTAGTCATAATCATCTGCGAACTTATTGAATGATGTGTCAATACAATGTGTGCCAGCTAAGTCAATCCCGCCAATATCTTCGAAACCTGCATTGGAGTTATCACTAATATGATGTTAGAGGACCCCCATTGGATTCCATTTGTCTACATTTTTATGTTAATCCCTTTGTCCCCACACTAACCTTTAATGGATATCAATTTTGGAAAATCAAATGTAATCCGATATTTTTTTTTCGCCCATTTTGAAGAGCGTGAGTTTTCCCTTTAAAAACGGTGGGTGTGTGGGACTTGGGGTGTTTGGTCAGAAACACTTTCCACATGTTTTCATAGGGATTTAGCGAGTTTTCGCATATTTTCCATCAGATGGACAATCCCTATTTTTAAAAAAAAAATTGCACTGGTTTCGAAGATATAGGATTACGTGGAGCACCCCGTATATTATAAATTTTGTGTGGTTCGAATGGACAATTTATAATACTTTAGAGATCTAATATAGATGTTGTAAATTCTATAAAGATATTTCAAGGCATAATTGAAAGTTTACCGCGGTAACAATTGAATTTCTGAAAAATTATTATACTTTCACCATAATCGTGCTGAAAATTCCTGCAGAGATATTCTCGATGGGGAATACAAAACTGTTATTTTACATTTAAATATTATAAATTAACGATAAAAATTCCAAGTTATATGATCATCTACAAAAGATAAAATGATTGAAAATTTACCAGTACTTTTTCTGATTTATATTCCATTTTATTTATATATTTTTAATAATGTTTTTTTTTTTCGTTTATATACAAAAAAAAAACGCTACCAGGCAAACACTTGTAACAAGAAGTACGTATTGGTGGCCAGGTGGTAAGGGGGGCTTAAATTTATCATCATTCAACTCCTCATAAAATTTTAACATAAAATGATGTTCAAATTCATTCCCAAGAACTGGATTGGATTGGATTTGTATGGGAGCTCCTCGGTGGGATAGGATTAGAAAAAAAATTTAATGATGCAATTTTGTAGAGAATAAAAATGAAGCATGTAGAAGCTTGCTTTGTACATTTCTTCTACAAACCTTGTAGAGGAAATGTTTGGGCAAACTATAACCATTTCCGAGTAAATCCCAACGGAATTTATGGGAATGGATGGGATGGGATGAGAAAATATTCCCCGATTTTGCATCAAACCTCCAGATCCCAAATTTCTAGTCAATTGGTTAGAAACAGAACGTGATAATCCTTATAATCCCTTGGATTTGTATGGGAGCCAATGAATGGGATTGGATCAGAAAAATTTCCGGGAATGTAATTATTTGTATTTGATATATCTCAGTGAATTTTGAAGATATACCAAAAACAAAAAAGTCGGAAAATTCGGAAAATGTGTAAGGGAGGGGGGAGGAGGGAAGGGATGACATACCCCACCTTGGAACTTGTAAAATTTTTCGCTAAGAAAAACGTTATGCTGAAAATTTCAGCCAAATCGGTCCAGTATAGTTTCCAAGAAAAAGTGGAGACAATCGCGAGCGAGCGAGCGGGCGAACGAAATTTTTGCGGAAATTTTTTAATTTCATTTTTATCGATCAAAAGTTCCAATTCGTGGAGAAAAATGATAAAAAGTGGGGGTCAAAATTTTTTTTCGAAAACGATCATAATAAGTAGCATATATTGAAAATATACGTACTTAATATATATATATATAAGGTGTGCCATCGCCGCAACCATTCAATTTTATTTAAATTAAATATATATGAATTTATGCATATTTTTGTTTTCCAACCAGAAGAAGAAAAATATGTAATTATAAATAAATTTATGTTGATTTTATATAGTAAATATTATTTCCATAATTATATTTATTTTTTTTTTTTAATTTACAACCGCAGAAGACGAAGAAGAAACGGATTGATATATAATAAATATATATAAATAGAATTATGTTATGGTTGAATTAAATAAAAAAAAAAAAAAACAGAAACAAATTATTATATATTTTTCTTTTGTTATATGTTATGTTGAAAATCATTCCGGTGTATAGAGAATTTTTATTTCTTGTTAAAACACAAAAAGCTACAAAATAATAAATTCAAATAAATATAAAGAAAATTCATATATCGCACCACTACACGGTTTGTATAAAATCTTATATGTTTTATTAACGTGTTATGTTGTGTTATATCAAAAAAAAAAAAGTTATAAAAATTAAATTTTCCGGATTTTAGTTATTAGAAATGCATATTATTTTTTTTTATTATAAAAGATACCTTTATTATTATTTTCTTTTGTGTATAAAATATATGAAAATAAGTGAAGCGCTCAGCTATTATATATATATATATAGAAGATATAATAAATTTAATTTAAAAAATATATATGTATATTACGAATAACATAAAAAATATATTCACTAATTATTTCATTTTTGTTTTAATTATTATTAAATTTTTATGAATATATTATAAAATATATATATATAGGAAATTCATTCACTATATTATTATTATTATTATTATTTTATGGTAGAAGTAATTGATATTTTATTTTATGAAGAAAACCCACTAAATTGCATATTTTTGTATTATATTCACTATTAAATTTTACTTTTATAAACATTTTGTAATTTTAAGATTAAAATTAGTCGATATGCTCCAATATATGTATTTATCGCGAACCCACACTTAAATTCGCATTCGATTTTAACAATTAATTATAACACATCAAGGTTTTTGTTTTTTTTTTTTTTTTATTTATTTTATTTATATATTCATGGTAAAAAAATTTTCATCATCACAAAAACGAGTGTAACTTTTTATATGAATAACTTTTAATGAATAACTTTTATAAAAAAAAAAAAAATAAAAAGCAAATAAAATTCCTTTTTTTCTAATTTTTTATTTAATATTTAAAAAAACTTTATCACATTTTTTTTATTTTCTATATATATTAAAAGAATATTATTAAATACGCACTCCATATATAATTAAAAACAAAAAAAAAACGCCACATAGTACAAAATGTTTTTTTCTTTCTTTTTCTTAATATTATTCTGATATTATTTATACGAGGCGTCGTGCGTTAGTATGTGTGTAAAAAATATTAAATTAATTTTTTTTTTTAAAAACAAAAAAAAACATTTTCCTTAAATAAAACACAGATAGAAAAATAGGAAAATTATCTTTTTTTTTATCAAGATAAAAAAAAACTATTCTATATTTATCTTTACCATAAAAAAAAAAAACTATATATATCACTAAAACTAAATTAATTTTTAATGAAATAAAAAAAAAAAAAAGAAAAACTGAACTGTGCTGATGATGATTTTTAATTGAATTTGAATGTATCACTACTATACTATACTTTAGTTTAGAATGAACTGACTAAAGACGTACAAAACTCAATGTAATTCTTCATAATATATACTGTTGCTTCTACTTGCTTTGCTTCTACTACTAGTTATACTACATATGGTTTTTTTTTGTTTGATTATTTTTAATTTTTGTTTTGTTTAACTTTTTAACATATTACAAGTACACGACGCGTCATCAACATCACTATATATATATATACAATATACATATATATAACAGCGAGTATTATTAAGATTATATATATATAGAAAAAAAAAACAATACTTTATGCATCACCATCAGAGTATAACTTTATGATTCTTTTTTTTTTTTTTGTATACATTACATATTTACTATATGGTTGGTATCCCCAACCTAAACTATATATATATATATATACATATAATAACTGGTAAATGTATCCACCACTCCTACTATACTAAACTAAATATATATATAAACTTATAAATACGCACAGTCAAACCTTTGTAAGGTGATCACATGATCATATATATATGCCGAAGGGGTTCAATCAAAAATATAATCGGTCAACTCACAGTGATCAATTATCAGATTATATAGAGGTTTAAGAACCAAAAAAATAAAAAAAAAAACAGGGATACAGGGAAAACAGGGAAACAGGGAAAATTTCTGAAAACAGACGCACAGAAAACGCGAATTGAATGATTAAAATAAGAACTTAATGTAATCGGTTAACATATCAGGTGGGCTGAATAGTTCTGATAGGATAACACATAAATGGCGCTACAAGCATTAAATCAATATGAATTTTAGTTAGCCCTATAACCAGCAATAGATACGTGCGTATACATTTGACCGCTATCAAACTATTAGCAACTTATTGTGTTAGTTCAAAAAAAAAAAAAGGATAAAAAGGAATTTCTTGATTGATGAAAAAAAATACTGTTGAAGTCAAGGTCTGGCTGCTTGATAAACATTATTTGGACTCTTCACCAGGAAAATCAACCGTTGAGAAGTGGTTTGCTAAGTTGTTTAAACGAGGCGAAATGAGCACACAGGACGATGGAGACCCCAAAGAGGCTGTTACCGATGAAAACAACCAAAAAGTTCACAAAATAATTTTGTTAAAGTGAAGTTGATCGAGATAGCTGATACTCTAAAGATAACAAAGGAACGCATTAAACATATTGTGGATGATAATTTTGGGTATGCAAAAGCTATGTGTACAAAGTGGGTGCCGCGCGAGCTCACAATCGCCCAAAAAACAACAATGAAAATGATTGCAAATTGGGCTGCGAATTGCATCCACAGGTATTCTCCAGAGCAGAGTGCCACCAACAACCCTTTTTTCCTCTTCTCAGACCTAGAAGATAATGAAATTTAAATTTATGAAGAGGTAATCGCCGAAACTGAAGCTTATTTTGAGGCTATAAATACAAATCGTATTATAAAAATGGTATAGAAAAAAATTGTATGAACGCTATAACGGTTATATCGCCCTTGAAGTCAACTATATTCAATAATAAAAACAACTTTTATCAAAAAAAAAATAAAATTTTTTCTATGTTAGCATACGAAGTTTTCAGCCCAACAACTGTTATATTTATCAGAATGCGTTCTATTCAGTGTCAACATTCTATTCAGTGGTGGGATTCAGCCGATTCGATAGAACCGTTTCGTAAATGGTTCTCAAGGCCGGTTCTCACATGAGAAACGCAATCCCCTGGGTCCAGTGAAAATTTAAAGAAAAACCCCAGAGATGATTCACACATGGGGGGATTTTGGGCGAACGTTTTTGTATGTAGTTGTTTTGTTATCGGTGATTTATCAACAAACACATTTTTATTTATATAAAAAAAATGAATAATTTGAATGTGTTAGTGAGGTGGGGTGTAAAGGGGTAAAGTTAATTTAACTGTATATAGAGCACGGGAAAAATAGGCGCAGGTAAATTTGTTGTTGTAATTTACATGTAAAAATAAAAAGGTCGCACCGTCACCCCTCATGTAAGAACCAGCCTTCAATCATCCATGAATTTTTATGTCGACAAATTTTCAGAACTGCATGGCAAAGTTGGCAGGCTCAAAAAATTTTAGTATTTTTTACCAAAATGTACGAAGCTAAAGTACAAAGACTAATGGTCTTCTATATTGCACACGTCTTCTAGCCTAATGAAAGTTTACCTTGATGACGGAGATTTGGTTAAGATATTCGGAACAACTGGAAGGTATTGAAAGAAAACGTTATATAAATAAAATTCATATATTTCAAGAAGATCCGTATTTGATGAACAGATACTTCCACAAAATATTTCTGGTGTCGAAATTTACAATTATGTGGTAAATGGCAAATCACATTACACATCAAGTGAATTTAAGACATTTAAATCGTTGGAAGCATACCGATTCTATATATATTGTTTTCAGAACAGTAATGTTTAAAAATATATGATAGGGTAATCATGAAATTGAAGTGTTCATTTAATAAATAAAGTATATGTTTCAATAATACACAGGTTTTACATTCCCAATCCCTGAATTTTAAACCACAGAAAGCTTGCATTCATCTAGAAAAAACTAAAGAACTTTACTTTGCCCCGATCCCTATCTGCTCCCATTGAACAATTAACAACACAACACTTAACCGGCATTTTTATCACTATTATTATTTTTATACGTTTAATATAAGATAATTAATATTTAAAGTACAAAAATATATTTTTTTTATCAATTAAAATATGTGAATAAGGGCGGATCGATAATGATCCGGTCTAACAATGAAAAAAAACCATTTTTTCGTTCTAATTTTATTTTATTTCTCAACATAGTCACCTTTTAGCTCTAAACATTTATTACAACGATCTTCCAACTTTTTTATGCCATTCAAATAACACGATTTCGAGAACTTCTCAAAATACGCGTTTGTTTCATTGATTGCTTCTTCAGTTGATGTGAATTTCTTTCCTGTGAGCCATTTTTTCAAGTTTGGAAACAGGAAAAAGTCATTGTGGGTGCTAAATCTGGACTGTAGGATGGATGCGGTAACAATTCGCAACGTAATTCATTGAATTTAGCCATTGCAATTGTTGGCGTGTGCGCCGATGCGTTATCTTGAAAAAATAACACTTTTTTCTTTTTTAAATGTGGTCGTTTTTCTTGATTACATCGGTTAATCCTTACATCGGTTAATCCATCAATCTAATCCAATCAATCAAATAATGTAGCATAATAATTTCCTGTTATGGTTTTTCCTTTTTTAAGGTAGTCGATGTGCAATATACCGTTCGCATCCCAAAATACCGTCGCCATTACCTTATCCGCTGATTTAACCGAACCGCCTTTGCCTTCTTTGGAGCACTTCCACCTCCTTCTATTCATTGTTTCGATTTATTTTTTGGTTCAGGTGTATAGTGATGAATCCATGTTTCATCAACCGTTATTAATCAACGCCAAAATTCATCTGGATTATGCTGTATTTTGTCCAAACATTGTTTTGAAGTGATCACACGATTTCGTTTTTGTTCGATTGTGAGTAAACGCGGCACCCATCTTGCTGATAGCTTTCTCATATGCAAATGTTCGTGTAAGATGTTGAATACACGTTCATATGAGATGTTTACGATGTAAACAATCTCTCTCAACTTCACTCGACCATCACTCAAAACAATATCATGGATTTTGTCGACCATTTCTTCAGTTATCACCTCTTTAGATCTGCCCGCTGATGGTATTGTTTCGGTGCATGTACGACCACGTTTACATTCAGCAAACCAATAAATTACGATTGAATTCACTGGAGCGGGTTTTCCATGCAAAAAGTAATGTTTTATCAATGCAAGAAAAATCAAAAGTGGTCTGCCGTTTACCGCTCCCAAACCAAAACTAAATAACGCATCGCTCTAAAAATTTACAGGGAGCCTACTAACAGATTATATTTGATAGAAAAAATATCCATTTGATTACCAGTAGCACCATATCTTAGAAACCGGATCAATATCAATCCGCCCTCGTATTATCAAAAGAAAATAATTAATTAATTGTTTTGTAAAACTTTGGGAAATTGAGCATGCGATCATCTTAGCAGATTTAACTGTAATTTATTGATACCATTTTCTGTGTTTATGTATATTTTTTTTTTAATAATAATATACTTGTTGTACGAAAAACGGCAACAAACAAACAACCAAACATAAAAAAATGCAAAAGATATTCTATTTTCATTTTACAAGTAATGCAGAAAAGTACAACAAATATGCGCGATAAGTTTATATATAATAAGCATTAAGTGCACAATAACTTATTAAAACTATATATATATATATATATATGAATAATTCTATCAGGTATAACGGAATGAAATGAGCGCCAATGGACACAAATGTCTAGATAGGGGAGATTTATGTTGTGCACGAGTCTGCATTTTGTTTATCGTTTGGTATTTGATAGTCATCAAGTCATTGTACAAATAATATCATATTTTTTCATCGTATAGGAAAAATGTCGAATTTTGTACCAGATTTGTGGAAAGCATTAATTTTTTGTTTTAATTTGAAAAAAAGTGATGCGGAATGCTTGTCCGAGGCATATGGAGTGGTTTCAACAAGGGTGACCAGACGCCCCGCTATTTGGGGGCCATCCCGATTTAGGCTACCCTATCCCGACCATCTCCCGTCACCATAAATTGTCCCGATATTGGACTATTTGTCGGGATTTTTCCCGATATTATCACCCAAAACCATCCAAAACGTGTTAAAATGGATGTTTTAAAATCACAAAAAAACGCTCACTTCATCCCGATATACCTGCGATATATCAAGAATTATGTAAAATGGGGGATTGAAAAATTGAATTTTATTTATAAAAAAAAATTAAAATTCTGTTAAATTTTTGAACATATAGTTGTTTGTTTTAAAACTAGTTATTTTTTTTATTTTTTTAGTTGGTTGTTATCGCATTGTTTTTGTTTATTTAAATTAAATTCTTTTATAATTTTCGATGCACTTATTCTAATTCTGGTTTTTCTTATTCTTCTTCTTCACCTTCTTCATCTTCTTATCGATACAAATTTATATATTGCTTTCTATAGATAATTTCTTAAAATATATTATTATTTATAATAATGAATTTACTTTTGTTTTGCTTATATAAAGAGAAAAAAAAACCAAATAATTTGGGAATATTAAGAAGAGATAATGCCGATTAATGTCAATTGAAATCTGGCCTAGAAAATAAATTATACATGATAAAATATTATACAAAAACTAGAACTCGACTATAATAAGCAAAAAAAATAATAAAAAAAAAGAGTCTAATAGAAATGATGAATGAAAAGTGCGATGAAATCCCCTTATACAAATTGAATTCAAAAAAGTTCTTTTGTTTTTAGATATTTTTTATGATGATTTAGATATATGGAGGAATTCGATTTTAAGACTTCTCAACTTAAAGAACACGACAGAGCAGATTCAAAATGGGTTCACCTAATATAGAACAAAAGTATTCAAGATCATTTGAAAGTGGTGATCTATTTTTGTGTAGCTCGATCGCAACCGTTATAACTTAAAAAATGCATCGCAGTCATCCATAGATATCAATATGATGGGAAATTAAGGGTAATGTTCATCAAAATTTTCTAGTTTCCTAGTCGTAATTGTTTACTAATATAATATAACTATAGATATAAGTTGAAATATGTCAAAAATCTAAAACGTTTTAAATCTCGTTTTAAACTAAAGTATATATAATATACAAGAATTTTTCACCAGCTAAACATCCGTATGTATTTTATACTTTGTATATGCTTTGTATACCGTGTATAGATATGAAATTTTTTAGCACACACAAACAGAATAAGGTATAACGATTCGAATGCAAATCAATATAACAAATAATATTATAAAATAAAACTTATACAGGGTATTCCAGCTATTCAGCCAATATCTTCGAAACCAGTGGAGTTATCACTAATATGATATTAGAAGACCCCCCACTGGATTCAATTTCGCTACCGTAAACTAGGGTGAAGTGGATACAGTGGGGTGAAGTTGATCCCTCAATCTTTTTTGTATATCTTTGTTGCAAATATCTGTGATTTCTAAAAACAATTCCTGTTTTATAAATCATAATTCAAATTTACAGTTAATTTCTCAAAATGATTTATATTCTAAATGTACATTAATTCCTTTATTCAATTAAAAAAAAATACAACAATATTTTTCTAAAACAGTCAATCCTCAACAAATCATTAAAGAAACTGTGGCTTAGCTACTCTGAAAAGTGCTACAATTTGATTAATTATGTATTATGATAAGAGCAAATGTGTGCATCAAAGTAGAATATAAAAAAAAAAATAGTTAGTTAGGTGATTTAAAACAATAAAATTGTGTAATGTTAAATATTGTGGGGTGAAGTGGATGATGCCGCGTGTATTGGAAGTAGTGCCTTGGAAGCGTAACTACGATGCGATAAATTTTGTTTATTTTATTAAGATTCAAATGAATTTTAAACAAACTATAAATTTGATATTATTAAATGTTGTTTCTTTAAAATCATTTCAATCCCATTTCAAAAACCTAACGAAACCCATCATGTGGGGTGAAGTGGATCGGTGTTTCAGTGCCCTTATTTTCGATTTCATAAAACGTAAAATTTTTTTTCCTTTTCATTTACAACTTAGAAGCACACAAGAACTTAAATTGTTTTTCCTGAAATTTTCCGGAATGCTTAAAAGTCACGAATAAGAAAAATGTAAAACTTTCGATCCACTTCACCCCGTTTTACGGTACATTTTTGTTAACCTCTTCCTACCCACAATAACCCTTATATGTTTAATGGATATCAACTTTGGAAAATCAAATGTAAACCTATATTTTTTTTGGCTAATTCTGAAGAGCGTGACCAGTAATTGAAAAAAATATAATAATATGTTGGATTCCACGGGGAATTTTGCCACAAATGGGGATTGTCCATCTGATGGAAAATGTACGAAAACTCGTTAAATCTCTATGAAAACATTTGTTATAATGTATTAGAAAGTAGTTCTAGGTTGAAAGTTAAGGGGGGTGCCCAAACATCCCAAACCCCAACCCCCGTTTTTAAGGACAAAAATGGAAATTTTGAAAATTTTAATTTTGAGAAAAAAGTCCCCATGAGCTCCACATATTTTTATTTTTTTTTAACTTCTCGCCATGCTCTTCAAAATAGGAGAACAAAATATTGGGACCTTGCATTAAAAATGTCGATTTAGATAACATATGGCGTAACTAGCGTTGTGTGCATCGGATCACACTGCGCCCATATTCTTTTTTTGTGTGTGTCATTACTCAATAAATTTCAGTACATGTCATTTCATTGAAGTGTAAACAACAAAGCTTTTTTTGCTTCGAATATGTCGAAACACATGCCTGAAAAAGTTGTCTTGCGGGGAAGTTTAATAACTTTCTTTAATTTGAAGAAAACCGTTGCTGATAGTTATCGATTGTTGCTAGAAGCTTACGGTGAACATGCTCCAAATCAAAAAACTTGTGAACAGTGGTTTGCACGCTCCAGAGGTGGAAGACAAAAAACGGCCAGGTCAGCAAAAAAAAATTGTAAAGACGAAGAATTGCAAGCGTTATTGGATGAAAATTCGTGTCGAACGCAACAAGAGTTTGCATTAGAGTTGAATGTAGATGCCTCTACCATTTCTCGACGTTTGCATTCAATGGAAAAGATCAGAAAGCTAGGAAAATGGGTCCCACATCAACTGAATAAAAATCAACTGAAAGCACGAATCGATGCATGCCATAAACATCTTGCCGAGCACAAAAAACATAGTTTTTTGAGTCGAATTGTCACTGGCGATGAAACGACGGTGTATTATGACAACCCTAAATGTAAAGCATCATATGTTGATCCCGGCCAACCATCAACTTCACAATCAAAACGCGATATTCATTGCCAGAACCTTATGCTGTGCATTTGGTGGGATCAGAATGGTGTCGTGTATTATGAGCTGTTAAACCCGAATGAAACGGTTACATCTGATCTCGCTACCGACGACAACTGGGTGAATTGGCAAAGAAATTGAACGAAAAACAACCATTGATATCTCGAAAACACCACAAAGTTTTAATGCACGATGACAATGCCAGACCACATCGTGCAAACATCGTTAAGGGAAAAATAAAGAGGCTCGGTTGGGATCATCTTGATCACCCCCCGTACTCTCCAGACCTTGCTCTTAGCTAAGTCATAGCTAACGATGAGCAATATCTTGGTTAATGTACTCAATCATTTTGTTATACAAATAAATGTCATTTTCAAGCCAAAAAATCGACATTTTGAATGCAGGGTCCCAATATATAGGTTTACATTGGATTTTTCAAAGTTAATATCCATTAAGCGCATACGAGTAAGTGTGGGGAGCAAAGGGTTAACATAAAAATTTAGACAAATTGAATCCAATGGTGATCCGCTAACACCATATTAGTGATAACTTCACTGGTTTCGAAGATATTGGCTGGATAGACTTAGCTGGGACACACTGTATATTGCTGTAACGTTGAATATGTATAAGCGTAAGTGAATAACTTTGTGCTTTATATATTCAACATTTATTGTAACTACACTCTATACAATTTAATATGTGTACTTAAATTGTATAAAACTAGTTTTTTTTTTGCAATACGTAAATCAATTCAATAAAATACATTCTAAAAAACGCATCCTTACAAACAAAATATAGCGAATTTTTCATTTATATATAAAGTAACTTCTTCTTCTTCTTCTGCTTGAACCTCGTTGCTAAAATGATTGTGTGTTATGTTGT
The DNA here is from genome assembly GCA_958336335.1 of Dilophus febrilis. NCBI lineage: Eukaryota > Metazoa > Arthropoda > Insecta > Diptera > Bibionidae > Dilophus > Dilophus febrilis. The sequence continues at coordinate 20,135,990 of OY284472.1, forward strand.
ATTATAACTTAAATAGTTGATGTTCCCTGACTTATATTTTGCATAGGAAATATTCTTTTTTTATTTATATAAAACAATCTCCTCTTACAACACGTTTATTTTTTTTTAATTCGACAATATCGCATTCATAATTCTTAGATTATGCTTTCTTCATTATTGAATTCATGAATTCTATACAAAAAAAAAATTCTTATCATATGATTGTATTTAAAGCAAAAAAAAAATGTTTATTCATTCATCATCGTCGCATATATCTCATTATTGAAATATAAACATACAATAGTTAACTGGCACAAAAAAGGCCAAATAATTTTTCTTTCTTTTGATAAACAAAGTCGCTCTGATTGTTGCAATTGCCCTATTTAACTTAACCCTAGGATGCATAACAAAAAATTCTACACTTGCATAAACCGGGTATATTTATACCCAGAGATAAAATGTTAACTAACTTCCTTAATTCTTAAGATAATTAGATCAGACTAGTTACGTTTTCTGGCTATTTCTTATATCTTTCAAGCACCGCACATTTGGTAATCCTATTCCAACCCGTTTTTAAGATATTCTCAAATTACCCACTTTTGAATCACAAAAATATGTCTGCCAGGAGGTTTTTCATAGATAATCACTTTAAACCATACGCTAAGAACTTCCAAATGATGATAAATTGTTTGGTAATAAAATTTTACACCGATTCAAGTATCTGAACATAATTGACCATCGTCTGGTTCTTGAGCATTACCTTAAACAAATATGCGAATCTATTTTTTTAATAAAAAAAGAAATAAAATAAAATTTAAATGCAAATTGACCATTAAAAATGTTATGCGATTTTTATTTAATCGTGAATAACTTCGCAACCATTAGAGATATCACATGGAAATTTATGTCAAACGAAAGCTAAATAATGTACCAAGTTTTTAAGCAAGTTGGACGGACATTTTTACAAGGTGTCCTTTCCAGATATATTTATTTCATTGAAGAAATTTGAAATCAAATTTGGGACCCAAGTTGGCGTCCCATCAAAAAATGTTCAGACACAAAGGATTCTTAGTTTTTTATCCGTATTGATAAATAGGATGTTTCATTTAAAAAAAAAATAATACATTTTAAGTCATATCTCCTATTTGACCTTGACTCAAGATCAAAACATTCAACCAGCTTGTGTCCCCCTACCCACTGAACAATTCTTGTCTAAATCATTTTTCCTAAAAACGTTTCGCTCTCCAGTTATATTCCACTGTCTCAAGTTAAATGACTCACATGGTATATATATACAGGGTCCCTGGGTGATTTAACCCATACAATCCGAATACTACGTAATCATGGAATTATTTTCAGCTAAAAATTCACTTGAAGCTAATCAAACCCCATTTTTTGCTTGAAAAAGGCTCAGGATTACCTGTGGTATTCAGTTTGTAAGAGGTCAATTCGCTTGGTAACCATCTTTCTGTATATAAAAACAACTGAAATATATAACGTTCACTTCAAATCATTATTAGTATACATATTATAAATTGATGATGATGAACAAATTATAAAAAAATGTTTTCAATTTAATTTAATTAAAAATAATTTCTCTATAATTTGAGCCGTTTTGAATACGCATACGATTCATATATAATAATTCATATACATTTATTATTGTTATTATATATTCAAAATGAATATCAATTTGAATACTAACAAGTGAATATTATAAATTAATTTAATAATGTTAATGTTTATATAGTTTTAGATGTTTATATGGATATTATATGCTGGTAGACAAAAATTTCATTAAATATTTACCTTTAAACCTTATTAAATTTTTTTTTTTACATTTTAAGTGAACAAAAATCAAAACGACCAGTCCATAAATGTATTGAATATAAAGAGCTTGGTTTGGCCTGTCATATAAAGATGGGAAATTCCTCCTCAATACTACAGGCGGAGATGACGGCTCTAATTCATGTGCTAGATCACATTCAATGCAGTCGATTGAGTGGAAAGGAAATTCTTTTAGCCCTCGACAGTAGAGATGTGTTATTGTGTATGAAAGGCGGGACTCATCCCTGGCATTAGAATGTGCGCATAGACCCAACGAGTGTTCGACCCAGAATGCGGTCACCTTGGTTTGGGTTAAGGGGCACAATGGAATTGACGGAAACGAAAGGGCCGATGCTATGGCTACCTGGGATACGTCCATTAGGTGTGTGGTGCCAGAACCGCACATAGCGATTAGTAGGAGTATGGCAAAGATCTAGTTGAGAAGAGGATTATTGCCGATGATCAGAAATGATGGAAGGGAGGAAAAGGACTCAAACTCAGACAAATCTAAGATGACAGTTAAACTTAGAGTAGAAAACACCAATAGGGAGGTACTAAGCAAGGCACGGGGAACTGTCAGAAAATTGGTGGCTTTCACACCTGGACATGGAGGCTTCAGGCGACATCTTGTGGGGATGAATATTCTCTGACACGTGAGGATGAGGATGAAGAAATCGCTACATAAAATAATAAGATACAAAAGACGTTGTCTATTGTTTGGAAATGTTATTTTTCCAAATTAAAATATAAATACCAAGCCACAGGTATCACATTTGAAAAATCAACCAAATCAACGAAATTATTAATGTATACAAACATATAATAAATAAAAAATTTTAACAAAAAATTTTGTAAATGTACTCACCGAATTTCCCGGGCGAAGCTTTTAAACAATATATCAATTGAATCGATGGGATGTGAATGAGTTAAACATTCCGAAGAAGTTTTGTATAATTTAATATTTGTTTTGATATTCTTTTCGATTTGGATTCGAACGGGTATGTGATATATTTACAAAAATGTTTTTCAATCAATTTTCATTTATGTATGCGTCTATCAATTCAAAATCTATCCTCCGAAAAAAAATAAATCGTGTTAGAATAAAGAAAATGAAGAAAAAAAAACAAATCATATTATAAATGGTGTATATCTGTTAAATGTATACTCATATATATCAAATCAACGATTATATTCATAAATAATAATAATAATATATATTTAAATAATATAATTACTTTTATCTTAAAAAATAATATTCTTCTAATCGTTTTCTTAATAAATTCACATTTAATCGATGCATACATAAAAATTGATCATTAAAAAATACAACTGGAATATCCATACGATAAAGTCGTAAATATTTTAAATTTTCCTTATGTGTTATATCGATTTTCATTAATTTAAAACAATTTGTAACGTTATAATTGAATTGTTGTTGTAATTCTTCAATTAATTCATCACATAATGGACATGGATCTTTTGTATATAATTTTAAAATTGGAATTCTTTTATTATTAATATTATTATTATTATTATCTGAAGACGACCACGACGACGACGATAAATCTCTATCATCTTCCATTCTGGAAAATACAAAATTAAGTGATTGATTTTTATTATAAATAGTTGATAGATTATACATATAGAAATACTACTAGTAGTAGAAATAATACAAAAAAAAATATCATCATAAATAAAATTGAATTTATTAAAATATTATCCAAACAACAAATAATAATAAGAAAATATATATAAATATGTAGAACGTTTACTTAAAACCAAAAAAAAAATTAAATTAAATTATATTCCATTCCATGATTATTTTAAATGCATAACTGGATATTACAAATGTTTAATTAATTACAAATAAAAAATAAAATAAAAACTATTAATCCTAATGAAATTGATAATTTCTAAAATATACATTAATTTATAATAATACAAATAATAATATTTTTTTATATATAATTTTTCTGTTTGTCCGAATTACAAAAAAAAAACAAAACTTACAATTTTTCAATTAAAATCGATGATGCACCACCGCCACCATTACAAATTGATGCACAACCAATTTGTCCAGCTTTGAGTGTATGCGCCAAATGGGTTATAATACGTGAACCGGACATACCAATTGGATGACCCAATGATACAGCACCACCGTGTACATTCACCAAATTCGGATCTAAATCCATTTTTTTCATATTTGCAAGTACAACCAATGAAAATGCTTCGTTAATTTCCCATAATGAAACGTCTTGTTTTCGAACACCGTATTTTTCCAATAGCTTTGGTACGGCCAATGCTGGTGCAATTGGAAAATCAATAGGATCTGTTTCGGCATCGTAAAATCCAATAATTCGGGCAATTGGTTTACATTTCAGACGATCGGCAGCGGTGGCTGTCATTAAAACCATTGCCGATGCACCATCATTTAATGTTGATGCATTACCAGCCGTCACCGTACCATTTTCTTTTTGAAAAACCGTCGATAATGTACCGAATTTATCAAAATTAACACGTTTATATTCTTCATCTTCACTGATCAAAATTTCTGGTTTACGTTTTTGTTGTATCCGTACCGGTGTTATCTCAGCATCGAAAACCTTTTCTGACCATGCTTTTGCACTACGTTTATAACTTGAAATGGCAAAATCATCTTGTTCCTGACGTGTTATACTCATATTTTTTGCTGTATTCTCAGCACAATTACCCATATGAAATTTATTATAAACATCGGTTAACCCATCGAATACAATGCCATCGATTAGATGTACACCCCCATATGGAGTACCGCCACGTTTCATATAATACGGTACATTTGACATTGATTCCATACCGCCAGCCACAATTACGTCCTAAATAAAGGAATAATGGAATGAAATGAATTTTCAAGAATATTCAAAATTCTCATGTATAAAATCATTCCACGCGATTAATTGAAAACCAAATTAAATAATAAAGTTCAAATGGTGTTGTTAATATATTACATATACACATTTTTCAAGTTTCATCGATATCAAATAATTATAATTAAATATATATATATATATACAAAACAAATCAAACTATATACTTTTTTTGCGGTAAATGTGTGAAAAAAAAACAACTTATTAATACACACGTACCTGATGACCAAGCATAAGTGTTTGTGCGGCAACCATTACCGATTTCATACCAGACGAACATACTTTATTTATTGTTGTACACACCGTATTCTTTGGTAATCCACCAAAGATTGTCGCTTGGCGGGCTGGTGCTTGTCCTAATCCAGCAGCACATACATTTCCCATATACACTTCATTAATATCTTCTTTGGCGCAACCGGCTTGTTTGACAACCGAATCGATAACAATGCCACCCAATTGGGTAGCCGACAGAGATGCTAATCCCGATTGAAAACTACCAATTGGTGTACGTGTTGCTGCAACAATTACAACATCATTGATTTTATTTGCGGCTGTATTACCATAATACCGAACAGCTCCTTTGACGAAACACTGTATTAAAAATATATTAAAAATAAAAAAAATTTCATTTAAAAAATTGAATTAATTATTGATAATTTAATATTTTTGTATTTTCTATTTGTATATTACATTTGATAATTTTAAATATTGAACCATTTTTATTAAACAAAATACAAAAAAAAATTATGTTATGTAAAAAAATAAAATAGATAAAAAAAAAATTTATAAAAAGCAGCAGCCACCAGTAGCAGGTACAATCAAGAAAGTGAAGGAAAAGAAAAATGAAAATAAAAATAAATACTTTTTTGTGCAAAAAATATCAAAAGCATTGGTGGCGACTTGAAAAATTCAACAACACAACAAATCAGCTGATTTCTTATCAATTTCGACTATTTTCGTTAATATTTTTTTTCTACAACTGTGTTGGCTAATAATCCGAAATCTATTTTGGATATTGTTGATGTTTTTTTTTTTTTAATTTTGATTGCCCCCCCTCATCGCCGTACCTAAAATTACATATCTATTTGATGATGATGATGATGATGTTGATGATCGCAATCAAGCAAGATCGCAAATTTGTTTTTTTTTTGTTGTGTAAAAAATAAAAAAAAAAAAGTGAAATAACTTTAACAAAAATAAATTATGATTAATTACGAGTTGATTATTTATTAATATAATTTAAAAATAACTAAATAACTAATTTTCGTTTTTATTGACAAAATTTCACGGTTATTTCATTTTCTGTTTTGTTCACGACGTCGTCGTCCAATCTATTAAAAAAAGAAAAATCTGTGGTTTATCTATCACTTTTATTGTTTTTCTAGAATCATAATAAAAAAATAAATAATAATAATAATAATAATAAATTAAAATACGTGTGAATTTATATTTTGTGTATGTGTTTTTTTTTTTTATTAATTAATATTAAATTATTATAATTTATTGTCTTTTAACATTTAAAGTGTGTGTTTTAATTGATTTTTTTTTGTTGGAAGTGAATTTTACACATAAACAAAACAATATCAATAATAATATTGAATATCAAATTCCATATCAATTTTAATTTTTATCTCTACATATATAGCTGTAATCAATTTTTGTTTTTGTTTTTTTATTGAATCAAACACCAATAACACCAAAATGACAAATCCAGTATCGAACAATATGAATGAGGAACGTGTACGATTAAATACATTTATCAATTGGCCAACGAATGCACCAATGGATGGCAATCGTATTGCTAAAGCTGGATTTTTTTATACCGGAAATGATCTTAAAGTTCAATGTTATTGGTGTAATAGTAAAATATCAGAATGGAATTTCGGAGAACAGGTAATATATATAGATATATATATATATAATATAGTTATAGTTCTGTGATTTGAGTGGGTTGGTGGTGTTTGTGCGTGCGTTTGTTTTTGATGTGTGTTTAAATAAATTAAAGGAAAAAAAAAAAGAGTTTTTCTTTTCTTATTTGTTTTTTTTTTTTATTTTTGTTGTTGATGATTCTGTATTGTGTATTATATTAATTATTTTCATTTATATACATACACAGATAATGGCAAAACATCGTCGTCTTGATAGTCGTTGTCCATTAATTTTAAATCCTAATACAGCTGGTAATGTGCCAATAGGTGATCAACCAACAGTATCCGAAGTGGTACCGATTGATGATTTAATGAATGAACAATGTCGTATAGATACATTTAAACATTGGCCAGTAAATATTTTCATATATACTTTTTTTTCTTTTTGTTTTGATAGATTATAAATTGGAAAATTTAATTTTTTATTTGGTGTGTGTGTGTGTGTGTGTGTCTATTTGTGTAGGTTTCATTCATCACTCCACAATCATTAGCAAAAGCAGGTTTTTATTATTTTAATAAGGCGGATCAAGTACGTTGTGCATGGTGTAAGGGAGTAGTTGGTAAATGGGAAATTGGCGATAATCCATTTAAGGAACATCAACGTTTTTTCCCCACATGCCCGCGCGTTATACTTGGACCAAATATTGAGGTGGCCAGCACGGGTATACGAGATTTAGGCATACAACACGTTAATGTACCAAAAAAAGAGAAATATGCCAGTTTAGATGCTCGTGTACGATCGTTTGCCAATTGGCCCTGTGGTGACATTCAACATCCGGAAATTTTGGCTATCGCAGGATTCTATTATGAGAATATTGACGATCAAGTGAGATGCTTTTATTGTAATGGAGGTCTACGACTATGGAAAAAGGAGGACGATGCATGGTATGAACATGCAAAATGGTTTCCAACATGCGAATTCGTGCAACTGGTAAAGGGAAGCGATTATATCAGTACGGTACAAGGACAAGGGCAGGGACAAGGGCAGGGGCAGGGGCAAGGACAAGGACAAGGCCAAGCACAAGGACAAGTACAAGGAATAACATTGGACGAGGCGATGGAAAGCGCAATCGTTCAAAATGTATTACAAATGGGTTTAAATGCTGGTCGGGTACGTATGGCTGTTAAAAATAAATTAGAACGAAGTGGTCAACGATTTCTATCGACTGAAGCATTAATCGAACATGTTTTTGATATACAACACGAAGAAAACAATGAAGATACTAGTACTAATAATAATGATAATAGTAATAGTGGTAGTAACAATGAAGATAACACTTATGAAAATCGTTATGGTATGCCACATGGTAGCAGTAGTAGTAGTAGTGGTGGTGGTGGTGCTGGTCGTGTTCCTAATTTACGGGTTAGTAGACCATTTGGATCTGTACGTCCAATCCCTACCACTACCACCACCACAACAATCACTAGTCATCCACTCAGCACTACAAATGACGACAATTATACGACTTACAATAGATTAACAAACCCACGAATAACACCAATAACACAATCACAATTACAACCGACAATCAGTAATAGATCAAGTGGAATACAGTCAACACGACCGTCAATTCGTCAGCAATTGGCATCAATCGATAAACTAAAATCTAAAAGTGAACGAGACAAATCCTCAGCGGTATTACAACCAAAATCAAACATTGGTATGAAAGATGAAAGTGAAAATACTGATCATACATTATTAGAAGAAGAAAATCGTAAATTAAAAGATGCACGTACATGTAAAATCTGTATGGATGAAGAAGTTGGTGTTGTATTTTTACCATGTGGACATTTAGGTAAGAGTCATTTATTTCTTATTTCTTTTTATTTAATTTTTTTCCATTATTATTATTATTGTTGTTTTAATTTAAATTTTCCTATTTTTTATGTAGTAACATGCGTTCAGTGTGCCGTTGGTATAACACTATGCCCATTATGTCGTTGTACTATTAAAGGTTTTGTACGTACATTCCTATCATAATCGAGTACATCCGATTATCAAACCGCATATGCATTATTGAATCTCACATAGTTTATCATCTATCTTTCGGCTCCAGGCCGGCACCCCTCCGGTTATCTATCAAACTGTATTAAAGTGTAATATCTCTTGGATAAAGCGCGATTGCGTAATTAATATATAATTATAATTATAATAATATATATTATATATAGTCGTAATTTTGTATGTTTGGTTGAATTTTTCGTTTTTAAAATCATTTATAAACATATATTTATAAAATAGTATTAAATATATGCATTTAATAATATATATATAGAGTTAATATAATATATGTATATATAAAAGTAAAAAGTAAAAAAAAAAAAGAAAAGTATATGATATGCATTTAATTCTAAGTATATGTAAATTTTATTGAATTGAAATTTTAATAAATTAAAAAAAAACAAAAAACCAATTAAAATATATTTTAATTTTATTAATTTTAAATTCACTCAAAGTTTTTTTTTTTTTATTGAATTCCGAGTTGAATTCATAAATCAATTTCAAACCCTTATAAATGTTAATTTATTGACACACACAAACCAAAAATATCCACTTTTTTTTCCAATATGGCATCTTTCATAACATTTTCCAATACAACACAACAACAAAAACAAACGCACAAAAAAACAAAAACAAATTAAACATTGAAATTACATACAAAAAAGGTTGCATTTTTTCATTTGTTCGGTTCGGTTCAGAGTTTTTTGTGTGTAGAAAAAAATATAAAAAAAATTAATTTAAAATCAAATAAATAAATAAAATAAAAAGAATATTTTTTACACGTCTAAAAACAACTATTTTTATAATTAAAATAAAATATAATTAAATAAACAAATGTGGTGGTTGTGAACAACAAAAAAAAAACAAAACGGTGAAGAAGATCGGTATATCAAAATGATTAGTGCTATTATATCTAGAATTGTAATGTAAGTTTGGATTGTAATTTTTTTATTTTTTTTTTGTTAATAATTTTTCGGTTATACAAACAATTGATTTTTTTCACTAGCTGCTATAATTTTTTTTGTTTTTTTTATTGAATTTTATTTATTATTATATGAGTATAATAAAATTAAATAAACTACACCAAACAAAACAAAAAAAAAATTATTAATAAATGACCAATGCCAATGACTTTTTTCTTTTTTCTTTTTTTTTACTTATTGCCAAATACGGAAAAAACATTGAATAATTTTGTTTTTGTATTGATCTTGCCTTTGATCGATTAAAATAAAAAAAAAAACCAAAGTTTATTTGCATATTTTCAGAAAGAAAAAAAAAATCGTTAATATATTTAAATATAATTTAACGCCGTTTAAAAAGAATGAAGAAAAATTCTAAAAAATATTTATTGATATATTTTTTTATTATAGTCTATATATTGATTTCATATAGTATTTTATATTTAATTCATTTTTTACCTGTTCATTGCTACCTGTGTGTTTTTATATACTTGTTTTTATATTTTCGTTTGTTTTTTGTTTGTATAATCAATGAATAGAACAAAAATATCGTGTATTTTAACAAAGGTATATATGATATATATATAGAAAAAAGAATTATTAATATAATAATTATACAAGTTGAATAGAGAGATATATCCATAAATGGTAAACAAACGAATGGGAAAATAAAATATATATTATTTTTTATGCGGTTCTAACCCATTAACGTGTGCATCCTGTAAAAATTATGTTTTTTTTTTCGTATTATTTATAATTAATTAATGAGGATTTTTACAAATCTAACAAAAAAAAAAACATAATTTCATCATATTGAAAAATATTTGAAAATATTCATTTAATGGAAGTTTTTTTTAGTTCAATTCAATGTTATGATTATTTTTTATTGCATATACAAATAAAATTAATTTCCAATTCCATGAAAACGAAATACACAAACTCTTTATATGGTAACAAAACTAAAAAAAAAAAAAAAAACAAAAAATCCGAGGTTATTCTTATTGTAATTACTTAAATTTTATATGTACTTTACTTATAAATATAATAATCATATTGGTTTGCTAAAAAAGCACGTTAATATCTTATAGACGTTGTTTTTTTTTTACGAAGGAGGGGAAATCTTGCATAAGACTCCACAAGGGTTGTGTCAGATTCTTACTGACTAACCCCCCCCCCCCCCCCCCTATTCGATTGCGGTATAATCGAACCAGATCCGCTTGACCCCCCTTTCGTACCTGCCTCGATTGATCATCGAATATAATGTCCCTCGTTATCTCAAGCATCTGTTTTTAAAGCAAATCCGACCCATCTCACTCAGGGGGAGGAATGAACGTCCGGTTACCGTTCTCCTTATGCTCTCCAAAAAGCCGAACATTTGAACACAATCCCCACGAGATGATGCCTGAAGCCTTCATGTTCTGATGTGATGGTCACCAATTTCCTGAGAGTTTGCAGCGTCATGGCAAAAACATCCCGATTTGTGTTTCCCATTCTCAACCCAAGTGTTAGCCTAGATTTTCGGTGTCCTCTTACCTCCTTCTATCTTTTCTGATATTCGGAAATAATCGTTCATGGTTTTCCCATGTAAATGTGATTGAGTTTGCTAGATTTTGAAGATTCCGAAATTCTATACCCGCATTCCCTCCACGATCCTTCCGGTTCCCTCATTCGAAGATTTACTAAGTATTTCTACCCTGTACCTCTTCATCTGTACTCTGTAGGCCACCTTCAGGTGTGGATTTTTCTGAAGTTGAAACACTGCCATTGCTGACAGCTTCCAGCAGTTTTTACCGCGCCGTTTTCCTCCTCTCCACTCGAGTCCGCTTTCGCGCGACGAGCGACCGAGTTGGACAGCAGTTGCGTAATCGTCAAACTCCCCAAACTAAGTAATAGTGGGGCATGCCTCCGAAGAAAATGGTTTCGCCTGGTTACCTCCTGGGGTGCATAGCCTTTTTGGTTATACTTCTATTACTTTTGTTTGCGTATTAGTTACTTAGCTGCATTCTAGGATGCATTACCCGGTTGCCACCACACGTGGAGGTGTAACTAACACTTGATGGATGTTGGACTGAGAATCGCAATACCCTAGAACGCTTTAACTCTTTCCATCATGCTCCTAGCAACCATCTTATATTGTGTGTCCCAATACCATCCCCAAAAAACGAATACCACGTATACCTTTGACTAATTCCAGCAAAAAATCGTTCTGGAAGGGCGGGTGGGTGGTCTAACTTCAACCCCTACCGAGTTACAGAATGTTCAAAAAACGCTGTTCCTTGAAAAACATGGATTCACCTATTAACTCATAATTTCCAAACCGTTCAATTTAGAAGAAAAAATAGATATTCCATTTATAGGTAAATGAATTACCTTTAATTTTGATGCAATTTTTGGAATCTAGTTCTCGTTTGGCAGTTATTGATGCTGAACGTGAAAATCTATCATATTTTTTCGTCAACTTTTTCTCGGAGTAAAAAATTATTTTTTCCTAAGTAACTTTTGTGCACCATAAAATTACTTTAAAGTCAACCATAGTAAGTTAAGCGCTGCGAATTATAAATTTGGAGCTATCACACGATTTGTAACGGTGAAACCGAAAAAAAACACGAATTGCACTAATATTCACCATTGCCACAAAACAAGTACCCACCGGTTGGTGAGTTCAAATGTAACTACAATTATTCATCTATTTATTTTATTATATGAGCAAGCAGCAAGTGTAGTTGACAGTAGATAGAAGTACTGTGCAGTACTTTACTATCCCCAATGGAACACACATAATTTTCATATTCCGTTGTTGTGTTCTTATCATCAATTCAAAACATTGAATTTCACAATAAAGTGGATTATTATGGCAATGAGGATTTATAATAAGATAAGTTATAAGAAATTCCCATATATAGATATTTACACTGAATGCTTGATCCTTTTTATATTGATATTTTGACAATAGTTGAAATATTATTATTTTACCAACCAAAGATTGATTTAAATATCGCCGCACGCACATAAAATTAATTAATAATGATAATATTATTTTTGATTTATATTTTTTTAAATTTTTTTAAAGATCTTATAATGAAAGTCATATCCCATATTTAACAGTGAAGAAAATATACAAAAACATGTATATCAAAAGTATAAAAACACTTAAAAAAGTGATGTAATAAAAAATAAAACTTTTAAACAAATTTTAATTTTTATGATGAATGCGATATTTATTTCGCAGTATATAAACAAAAGAAATGAAATTATTTTTATAAAGTTTATCTATTTAATCGCCACAAAGACTATATATACATAATATTAATAAAATCTGCGTTGTTCGTGTATTAAAATATATAAACAATTTAAATGAAATTCACATTATAATGATTATCTGCAAGATGATATATAACGAAATAATTTGCAATATTATAAATTATAATCAGTTGAACTACATATCAATTGAAAAAATATTGACCGCGAGAGGTCATTTTGACAATAAATTTACAGTATTGGAATGATTATTGAATTAAACGAATCAGCTCCACCAAATATATATAGTATTTAAGGGAGAGTTTTCCAACCCAACAATGGAGGCCAATTTTGAATGTATATAAAGGGTGATTTTTTAAAAGCTATAGGAAAGTTTTTCAAAAAAAAAAACACATAAAATTCAGAAAAATGCATGAAATCTTTATTTGAATCGATAGTACGGTCCATATATAATTTAATGTTTGAAGATTATTTCATGCAAATGTTGACCTTGACTGTGCCTCAAATGGTCCATCCGGTTAGTTCAATTTTGGCATACTCTTGCCAACATTTCGGCCGGTATCTCACGAATAAATGCTTCAATGTTGTCTTCCAATACGTCAATTGAAACGGGCTTGTCTGTATAGACATGAGCTTTAACATAGCACCACAAAAAATAGTCTAAAGGCGTTAAATCGCACGATCTAGGCGGCCAATTGACCGGTCCCGAAAGTGAAATAATATGTTCACCGAATTCGCCTCTCAATAAGTCCATTGTTGCGCGTGCTGTGTGGCATATGGCACCGTCTTTTTGAAACCACATATCATGCATGTCAAGCTCTTGCATTTTGGGCAAAAAAGGGTTGGATATCATCTTACGGTATAGCGCTCACCATTCACGTTACGATTCGCATCATCTTTGAAGAAGTACGGTCCAATGATGCCACCAGCCCATAAACCGCACCAAACTGTGACTTTTTCAGGATGCATTGGTACCTGTTGCAATGTTTCTGGCTGATATTCACTCCAAAATCGACAATTCTGCTTATTTACGTACCCATTGAGTCAAAAATGAGCTTCGTCGCTGAACACAATTTCGTCGCGATGAACTTTCTTAACAGAGCACGCATTTTGATAATAAAATTCAATAATTTGCAAGCGTTGTTCGTTTGTAAGACGATTCATGGTTAAATTATAGACCAAACTGAAGATGTTTGACAGTTAAACAAAACACGAAACGTGCGTCAGCTGTTTAAACCAGTGTTGCCAAAAAGATAATAGCTAAAAAATCACCCTTTATATGATCGTTCAAGCGTTCAAGTTCATTTGGAGAATTTTAATGAGATTTTAATTGCTGCAAAATCTGATATCAATATGATTACATTCATATATTGGATAAACAAAAACTAAAATTGTTGTTTATTGATTATAAAAATACAAACAAAAAAAATTTGGTTGTAGTATTTTTTATTTATATTTTCACATTTTGTTTATATTGAAAATTATCGAAAATCTCCAATAAATCTTTCATCGTATATATACTACTATACGAATTTTTGTAATGTGTACATTTTTATTTTAATTTGTTTCTTTTTTTAAATACTTGTATTTCTATATTTATGTTATTTTTTTCTTGTTAAATCTTTTTTGGATTTGTATAAATATTTTTATTATTATTTACTATGAAAATAAAAACAACGTGTACGTTATATTTTTTATATATTCGTATATTGATTTCTTAATTTAAATATAGTAAACAAATAGTATAAATAATTTTGGTGGTATCTACTACAGACATTATAAAAATATACGAAAAATTACATTCCTTCCATTTGATTTAATCCCTGCGTCTGTATATTATAAATATTCTTTATATAGATGAGGATTGTGTTAGGCGTTTGCTTTTTATATATAATTATATATAATAAAATAGAATCCGATTGAAATTGAAAAAAGTACAGTAAAAAAAAATTCATTAAAAATATTCATAATATATTAGGTTGTCGAAAAAGTCTTGATAATTTTTATAAATAGATGTCATTATAATTGAATATTTCAAGTAGTACTAATCTGATCAGGTAACATTAACATATGTTCGAAAGATGACATTTCGTAGATAAAAAAAAAAAAAAATTTAATTTGTTTAGTCATTGAAAAGTTGTAGTGCATTAAAGATGAGCGAAATTAGTGAAAAAATTCGATACATTTTACAATTTTATTATGAAAAAGGTGAAAATGCAACGCAGGCACATGAACAAATTTGTGCAGTTTATGGTGAAGGAACTTTATCAAAATTAACAGCCTATAGATGGTTTGCTCGATTTCGTTCCGGTAATTTTGATGTCAAAGATGCACCTCGTTCTGGTCGACCAATCACTGAAAAAGTCGATGAAATCATATCAAAAATTGAAGAAAATCGACACGTAATGATATCGCTAAAGAACTAAACATCCATCACCAAACAGTTTTAAACCATTTGACGAAGGGTGGATACAAGAAAAAGCTCGATGTTTGGGTACCACATGAATTAACACAAAACAATTTAATGAACCGAATTTCCATTTGCGAAACGCTGTTTAAAAGGAACGAAATCGAGTCATTTTTAAAGCGAATGATTACAGGTGATGAAAAATGGATCACATACGATAATAATGTACGAAAAAGATCGTGGTCCAAGAAGGGTGAAGCTCCTAAAACAGTAGCAAAACCTGGATTAACACCAAGAAAGATAATGCTGTCTGTTTGGTGGGATTGGAAAGGAATCGTTCATTATGAATTACTAGCACCCGGTCAAACCATTGATTCCGATCTCTATTGTCAACAATTAACAAGATTAAAAAAAAACTTCCAGAATTAATCAATCGAAAGGGTGTTGGGTTCCATCATGACAACGCCAGACCACACACATCTTTGATGACTCAGCAGAAACTGAGAGAGTTTGGCTGGGAAGTTTTATTGCATCCACCATATAGCCCGGACCTTGCACCTTCAGATTATCCTTTGTTCCGGTCTCTGCAGAACTCCCTTAATGGTTTAAAATTAAATTCCGCAGAGGACTGCAAAATGCACTTGGATCATTTTTTTGCCCAGAAAACACAGAAGTTCTACAGTGATGGGATAATGTCTTTACCAGAAAAATGGCAAAGAGTCATCGATCAAAACGGCGCATATTTGGTTTAATAAATTTCATTTGAAATATATAAAAAAATCGTTTGAATCTTGTAAAAAAAATTATCAATACTTTTTAGACAACCTAATATAAATAATCTAAAGTAATGTAATAATCGTCACTCTTCTTATTATATATATCTACTAGTATAAGTATAACAAGAGTTGAATTACTTAAAATAGATATTTTTTCTTGTTTTTTTTTTCGTTTATAGATTGATATTCATTCTTATTAAGAAATTCTACTTTAAAATTATCTTATTTATAAAATTATATATATAGAGAAAAAATATGATCTTATTTATTTATATTCATCCTCCTGTCTTTCCATAAGTTTCCGAACTTGTTTGAAAAAAATAGTTCATTCAATATATAGAAATATTCCCTACTTCAATTTTGACCATATAACGATTTGCATGCGATAAAAGGGGTTTTTGGGATTGAGGAAATCTTTTTTAGTGTCGGACGCTGTCGTTATCGGGAATGTAACGTCCTACCGACTAAAACCTCAACCCATTATTAAGGGTTTAATAGGTTTAAGGACAAGCATATCGTCTTGTGTACTGCATATATAGGATCTATTTTGTTACTCCGGGAATTTCATTATTTGGTATTTAAAAAAAATTTCAATTGGTCTCGAAGATATGAGACCATCGGAGTAGGGTTTTTTATGACGTTGACGTTATTTATTATTCAACAGACTCACCAATCGTTAACTGAGAGCCTTCAAAATCATCAAGGCCAAGTATCTGAAATATCAAACGTAGTGTTTTGGATGGAACGGTAAAGTACATTTGACGCGTTAAGATACGCATTACTTTCTTCGACTATTTTTTTTTTGTTCGTTACTACGGCAGAATCGGTTTAGCGTCCGAAATTCTATTGCCGTGAACCCGTAACGAAATCACTTAATCAGGTGATGAACCTCTGATGCGTTGAATGCACTTTAGTGATTTTGGGTGGTCAAGCTTTTAATTATATGTGCATTAATTTATGAAATTGTGAAAATAAAAGCAAACATATTAGGGGAAAAAACTTAAACTGAAAAGCAGTAAGAAAAAATAACTCATATGGTTTCCATGACAATTGTCCACGTTGTACTTTAGGTGGATTAGTTTTTAGATAAGAAGAAATGTTTAATGTAAATAGCTGATAATCAAAAGTAGGGGGAAATACTAGTTCAGGGAGACTATTCCATAAGCTTGCTGTTCTTGGGAAAGCTGAATTTCCAAATCTGTTGGTTCGAAAAAAGTTAATAGATACTGATTGTGGATGTGATGGATGTGATGTGATGTGATGTTTGAGAATTTCTTGAATTATAAGCGAAGTTAATCGGCCCGGGGATTAATTTGAAAATTTCAGTAGAACATTCTTGGTGGTAATATTAATAAATGTTTATAATGACTGGCTATTGTACGTCTATGAATTATCAATAATTCAATGGAATATGTTATAGTCTCATTGCTGATCAGTGAGAACGCATGCTTTTCAATCCTGTCACTAAGCTGTAGTGTAGTTTTTCGTGAACCCGTCCATATGTAAGAATTGTATTCTAGAAGTGGTCTTAAAAATTCTTTATAAACTAGTGGTAAATTTTCAGAATTAAGGAATTCCTTGCGGATCTTCTTAAAAATCAAATGCGATTAGCCGCCTTTTTAGCTGTAATAATTATATTATTGTTCCATTATTTTACAAAGACATTCCCAAATTTAATAGGTCCTTCGATTGTGGAATAAAAATATTAAATTCATAATGATTGGGTCCACATTTATGCGGCTCTTTTGTTTGAGTACAAACATGCCTTTGTTTTAGATGGATTAAATTCTCATAAGTTTATCTTTCCCCAATTAGATATTGATTCTCAGTCTTTGTTAATTGAAGAAATCATCTTCTGTCATGACTGAAGTATTTGGTTCGCATTATGATTGCGAGGTAGCTCATACGAAGAATGTAACCGTCGAATATCGTCGGCATAACAATGTAATGGGTTTTCAGTTACTGATTGAAGATCATTGATAAAAATCAAAAAGAGGGTGAGTGATAGAGCAGAACCGCGCGGTGGTACCCCGGAATAGACGGGATGCAGATATGAATTAACTCCATCTAGTACAACCCTAATATTTCTATTAGCTAAAAAGTTGCCAATCCAATTACAAATCGTAGCCCCTAACCCAAAAGAATGACTTTTGTATATTAATGCCGTATGCTATACTCTGTCATAAGCCTTAGTAATGTCTAATGAAGAAGCAACTTGTGTTTCACCAAAATTGGCGATACTCCTTATTACCTATTTTATTGAACAAATAATTTAGCAGATCACCTGTCTATCTCTTGTACCTAAAGCCATATTGGTAATCACTAATAAGTGCTTTCTCATCGAGATATTGTACAATCATACGATTTGCTATCTTCTCCATTATCTTAGAAAGTTGATGTTATTGCTATTGGACGATCATTTGAAGGATTTCTTAGAGTACTATTTGTTTTGTTAGAGTCCATACACCGTTGGACTTGTAAATGAGGATTGGTTGGTGAGCCATAGCAGAGGGTAAGGATAATACTTCCAGCGGGCGCCTGTCGTCTTGGAAATTGGAAGTTCTAAGTGCATTGCTTGACGGAAGCCTTTCTGGCATGGGTGTCTCTTTCGAGCAATAGGATAACAGATTGGTAAATCAATATTTCATTTCATATTTGCGTATATGTTCATCATCACTACGCTTGTGTCGTTGTCTTTTGTCCATCTTCGCAAGGAAACTAGCAAAACGATTTTGATTGATAGCCGCGCAAATGAAATTTTGGAAACTAAAAAAGTAGTTGCACGGTGAAATCATTAACAAAATTAAATAAAAATCAATAAAAAAAGCATTAACAATAGACGAACGGTGCGTTATCATGCAAAAAAACGTTAACTAGGTTAATTTCACTTCATATTCAGGTCAAACACGATCGAAATCCTTGATAAAAAACGCTTCAAAATCCTTGATAAAAAACTTCTGAACCCAATATGTTCATCATCAGTAACAGCAGTTTTCGGTGGAACATATTTATGCTGAATAATTAATAGGAATTGAAAATGAGGATTGCCTTCACTTTTGAACGAAATTTTCATGAAATTGTCGTGTTTTTGTGGGAATCAGATCCTGGAGATTGTCATTCAGCACTTTGACTTTTAGTTTATCCGTTTTTCCTATTCAAAGCACCGCAGTTACAATTTTATACAAGACGCTTTCTTTCGCTTTATGTGACCGTTTCCGCGTGTTTTAAATGTTTTCTCAACGTCTCATGTTTTTTGATCATGATTGTGTGCGGAATAAATTTACCTTTTGCAGTTTCAAATTGGTGGTTAAAATGCGATGAATATTTGTTTTTTTTTTTAATAAATACCCAATTAGAATTCCATATGTAAATCAAACTGATGATTTTGATTTGATTCAGTGACTTTTTTGATGGAGCAACGCCAACAATGATGAGGTTGCCCGAAAGACTCATCACGACATAAAACATTTTTTCATTAATTCGTAAATTTCTTTAAAGGTTTATCCCACTTTAAACCAGAATTTCATATTCAATCTTTGTTCTTGTTGACTGTCGCAGATGTCGCTATAACTTCACTTGACTTATAACCCTTCGATGGTCATGAAATTTTGCCGGAATGTCAATGAAATTGGAGACAAAAAAATAATGTCCCAACTATAGGTGACTGAAACCAGTACTAGTATCAACTGCTAGTTCGGAAACTTATGGGATAGATGATATATTGTTTTTTATTATATATATTTTAAAATATTGTTTGCAAAGTATATTTTAAAATATACAGCGTGAAAAATTAATTTGTTCTTAATGATATAATATATAGAATGACAAATCGCATATGATTATAAAGAAAATCTAATGTTTTCTATATAATCGAATCTTCTTCGTAATGACAATCATCAGAAATAAAGGCGTTTTGTTTTTTTTTTATTATATTTTATACTACTCTAACCATTATTATTTCGGACACCTGCTATTTTATCCGTATATATGCTCGATTTTGAGATGCTGATAAAGCACTTTAAACAATAATTTTTTAATCCTACTAATTTTATTTCATAAAATGATGGTTTTATTTAAATAATTGCGGAGACAGAAGTACCTTTGGCCTTTATGACGGCCTCCATTCTATTAGACGTGGTATTTACTAAATGTTTGCATTCATCCGGTGTTTTTGGGTTCATCATTTCAATGATTTTTCTTGGAATTCTTCATTCCTTCAATTGTAACTTTCAGATCATTTTTTAACTTTGTTTTATCAATGACCAAAATGATTCTATTGTATTATCAGGTCTTGAAGTCCATTTCTAAAAGTGGATTTCTGCAATTTCCAACCAGTTCTTAGTTGCTTTAGTGGGTTGTGGTTGAAGCAACACCTTATTGAAATTCGTGTATTCTCCATTTGAACATAATTTAATAGTCGATGGAAAAAGGTATAGTGCATTTTAAACAATCATCAATGGAATGCTTCATTTTTTGTGTGAATTACTCGATTATCGGAATCACCAACAATATCGTCAAATGTACATTCATCACTAAATATAATGCTATCCCATTGCAGCTGAAACCAATTTTCTTCAGTACTCGAACATTTTAAGCGTTTTATCATAGGTCAACTGAGACGTTACAAAGGACATTAGTGGCGTGTAATATAACTTTCCGAACTTATAATGGTCAAACATTTTTTTGGTTAAACTGTATCATTTAAAATAAATTCTTAAAAGGGTTTTTTATTTTGGTTTTTTACGTGCTTAATAAAAATTTGTTTAAAGGACTGGGGAATGTTTTCACTTGCAGGATAATAGAAAGGAAATATTACCCTTTTAATAATGATATTAAAAAAATTAAATAATATAATGTTTTTTCTCGTAAAACCTAAAAAATGCGATAAATTAATTTCAATTATAGCATAAATTTGGGCGTTTATCATATAAAAGTACATTTTTTAGGGACGGGTTGTAAGGTACACAAATTTAGTTTTTTTTACGTGATGAAGACAAATTGGTTAATAAAACACTGGGAACCGTTTTTACTTGATGGATAATGGAAAGGGAGTATAATCCTTTTAATAAGGGTATTAAAAAAAATTAATGAAATACGTTTTTAAGCGTAAAAGCGAAGAAATACGATAACATAATTTGAAATATAGTATAGATTTTGGCGTATTCATTGTTAGCAAATACCCATTTGTGTACCTTGCAATCTGTACTCCATTTTTTAGCCAAGACGCGTGGAACTCCGAACCTGTACTCATGAAATAAAATTAGTAGGATTAAAAAATTATTGTTTAAAGTACTTTATCGGCAACTCAAAATCGAGCATACGAATAAATTATCAGGTATCCGAAATAATAATGGTTTGAGTAGTATATGATATAATAAAAATTATGTTTGCAATTACGACAAAATAAATATATAACATGATTTTTTTTTTAATGTAATGCCAAAACTATTAGACACCGCTTGTATTTTAACCACGCATTCAATAAAATAATTTATCATTTATTTAAGAATATTAATTATAAAAATAATTTCAATTAATTATTATGCAAAGTCACATACATCAACCAATTTATTATATATGTATATGAAATATCGTCGTCGATGTACTATTTTTTTTTTCTAAATAAAATTTAAATGGAATGGAATTGTTTAAATATACTTTGTTTTTCAATTTCCTGTTTTCTTTTATAAATATACAATAATTTACCATACCATATCGCATTCATCATCATATGT
The DNA here is from genome assembly GCA_958336335.1 of Dilophus febrilis. NCBI lineage: Eukaryota > Metazoa > Arthropoda > Insecta > Diptera > Bibionidae > Dilophus > Dilophus febrilis. The sequence goes on from OY284472.1 coordinate 20,157,767, forward strand.
ATTAGGTGTAGGAATTAATAATGCAGATTTTTTGGCTTGAAAATGGCATTTATTTGTACAACAAAATGGTTGTTTGGTCGACATTCAACGCCATTGCAAGTTCATGTTGCGTTCTACACGAATTTTCATCCAATAACGCTTGCAATTCTTCGTCTTCAAATTATTTTGGCTGACCTGGCCGTTCTTTGTCTTCCAAGTCAAAATAACCATTTCGGAAGCGTATACAAACCATCGTTCACAAGTTGCTTGAGCTGTAGCATGTCCACCATAAGCTTCAACCAACAAACGATAACTTTCAGCAGCGATTTTCTTCAAATGAAAGAATGTAACTAAACTTCCCCGCACAACCTCTTTTTCACGAAATTCGACATGTTTGATGCAATAAAAAACTTTGTTGTTTACACTTCAATGAAATGACATATACTGAAATTTATAGCCTAATGACAGACAAAAAAAAAGAAAATGGCGGCGGTGTGTTGCGATACACTCAACTCTAGTTGCGCCATCTGTTATCTAAATCCGTATTTTTAATTCCTACACGTAATATATGGACTATGGGTATGGAGTAGTATGAAATCAACCTATTTTAATATAGAAAATCATTTTCTAATAAATTTTAAACATATCATTTTTTGTTTATACTAACGAAATATTAATTCATTTATATTTAGAAACAAATTTAGCCTAAATTCAATAACCTTTTCATCATAAAATATATACTTATACGCATATTTATATTTGAATTATATATGTAATGATCGCATATGGTATATAGTTAACGATACGATTATTTTATATAGCCCTGTGAATATATATGTTACATTTTTGAAATAATAAAATACAGGAAAATCTCAGGGTTCATGTAATTTCACATATGTAATGTATATATAATTATAAATAAAATTCTATATAATATAGAAAAACTGTATGAGTTTTGGCATTGGCGGAGCTTGGAATTTACTTTTGTTTGCCATATTACCAAAAGGAAAGAATATTTCGAAAGAACGGCGCATGCCTAAAGGCAAATAAAATGATCGTTCATGAATGGTAAATCTGCCTTTGAACCAATATGGGGTGCGATTTTCAAATTTTCTTCTAAGGAATACTAAGAATTGCTTGAATTTTTAAATTATGCGAAGAAAAACAAAAATTTAAGAAAAAATATAAAATTTATTCGATTTTCCGGAAAATTTGGTTCGGTGCTTGACCAAAATTAATTTTTATAAATCAGCTAATTTCGACATTGGACCATTCAGCGAATATCCTATCCTCTGCGAATATTCACAATTTCCCATCTCCGTCTATGCAATTGCAATTCGAACAATCTAAAAGAAAACATATTATGTTTTGTTTTGTCTATATATTCATAAATATCCAATCCATTTATTATATTTGTTTTAGTTGTTGAATTCACATATAATTAAAAATAATATATAACCGTATAATTTCATAACATATTTTATTTATAAAATTAAATTTTAACATTTTTATATAAAGATGCGAGAAATGAACAGATGAAAATTAACTTTAAATATGTATATATGGTATGCGAGATCTAATGAATTTTTACATATATATATATAGAGCAGAAAACAAATTATGAGAAACACGAAACAATTTTTGTAATATTTCAATATATATTTAAGAAAGAGGTTTTTAATTTAATTTTAATATATTATTAATTTATTACCGATTTTTTTTTTTAAATTTAGTTTAGAAATTGTTTGATATTTTTTGGGGTTTTTTAATTTAGAAACTTAAAGACATATTAACTTAACAAATTTTCTTATTATTTTCTTATTTAAAATACACTAAAAATGGTGAAACTCTTGGAAAATTCTAAATTCTTACCAAGTCCGTCCAAAAAGAACCCTATATACAATATTTAACAGAGATCATCTATAATGCATTATGAATATCGTGCAAAATTTTCAAAATGATTGGTCAATGAATTTTCGTACATATCGCACTCAGAATTTGATTTTGTAAAATTTTCCGCATGTAAAAAACACTAAAAATGGTGAAAATCTTGGAAAATTCTAAAATCTTACCAAGTCCGTCCAAAGAAACCCTGTACAATATTCAACTGAGATGATCTATAATGCATTATAAATATTGTGTATAATTTTCAAAGTGATTGTTCAACGAATTTCCAAGAAATATCGCACCCTCAGAATTTGATTTTGTAAAATTTTCCACATATAAAATATTAGGTTGTCGAAAAAGTATTGATAATTTTTATAAATAGATGTCATTATAATTGAATATTTCAAGTAGTACTAATCTGATCAGGTAACACAAAAAATTAAATTTGTTTAGTCATTTAAAAGTTGTAGTGCATTAAAGATGAGCGAAATTAGTGAAAAAATTCGATACATTTTACAATTTTATTATGAAAAAGGTGAAAATGCAACGCAGGCACATGAACAAATTTGTGCAGTTTACGGTGAAGGAACTTTATCAAAATTAACAGCCTATAGATGGTTTGCTCGATTTCGTTCCGGTAATTTCGATGTCAAAGTTGCACCTCGTTCTGGTTGACCAATCACTGAAAAAGTCGATGAAATCATATCAAAAATTGAAGAAAATCGACACGTAAGCAGTCATGATATCGCTAAAGAACTAAACATCCATCACCAAACAGTTTTAAACCATTTGACAAAGGCTGGATACAAGAAAAAGCTCGATGTTTGGGTACCACATGAAATAACACAAAACAATTTAATGAACCGAATTTCCGTTTGCGAAACGCTGTTTAAAAGGAACGAAATCGAGTCATTTTTAAAGCGAATGATTACAGGTGATGAAAAATGGATCACATACGATAATAATGTACGAAAAAATCGTGGTCCAAGAAGGATGAAGCTCCTAAAACAGTAGCAAAACCTGGATTAACACCAAGAAAGGTAATGCTGTCTGTTTGGTGGGATTGGAAAGGAATCGTTCATTATGAATTACTAGCACCCGGTCAAACCATTGATTCCGATCTCTATTGTCCACAATTAACAAGATTGAAGCACGAGATTAAAAAAAAACGTCCAGAATTAATCAATCGAAAGGGTGTTGTGTTGCATCATGACAACGCCAGACCACACACATCTTTGATGACTCGGCAGAAACTGAGAGAGTTTGGCTGGGAAGTTTTAATGCATCCACCATATAGCCCGGACCTTGCACCTTCAGATTAGCATTTGTTCCGGTCTCTGCAGAACTCCCTTAATGGTTTAAAATTAAATTCCGCAGAGGACTGCATCAGTTTGATCAGTTTTTGGATCAGCACTTGGATCAGTTTTTTGCCCCGAAAACACAGAAGTTCTACAGTGATGGGATAATGTCTTTACCAGAAAAATGGCAAAGGGTCATCGATCAAAACGGCGCATATTTGGTTTAATAAAGTTCATTTGAAATATATAAAAAATACTTTGAATTTTGTAAAAAAAATTATCAATACTTTTTAGACAACCTGATACACTAAAAACCGTGAAAATCGTGGAAAATTTTCCATTATTATAAAAATGTATCTTTACATGCGGATTCTGTTCGATAAGGGATTTTTCTTCAGTAAAAAATTTTCTTTAAATTTAAATATTCTTGGGATGATGTGATTTATTTCAATTTCATTTGAAAATGTTCTACTGCAATGAAAGTATATAAATTTCGATTTATTTATTAATTAGCCAATTCTTCCTCTTCCTCAATTATTTTTTTTTTCATATAATAAATTTAACAATGAAATTCATCAAAATGCATTTCTAATCTATTTCTATATTGTTCTATAGTTAAACATTTTCCATATATATATATTTATATAAAGAAAATCAATCTCGTTTCGATTTCTAAAATCAATTTATAAAGAACAGATGCGCTAATTAGGTAAATTAATCAATTAACATTTTTTTTATATCAAATTACTTTATCATATATAATAACAATAAAAAGAAAACAATAAATTGTAATGTATACATTTTTCAAATGATTTCTGTATTCTGTTTCTATATAGGTATATAGGAAATGCAATGACATTCTTATTAAAATAATAAAATCGCAACTCTTAAATACTATAACTATAATAATAATAATATTAATAATAACGATTATGTTGTATTTTTTTTTCATTTATTTATATTATTATTTGAATAACGCAACAAATAAACTGCTTAAAAATTCATTTAAATTATAATAAAACAAATAAATTAAATTATTTCTTTATGTTTACGATTTTTCGTTATACAAATAATTTATATATAAAAAATTATATTTTTGCTAAACAAACCTCGCCGATGATTGAATAATATGAATAATTTATAACAATAAGAAAATGAAAAATAATTGTTTATGTACTCAACTCGTAACATGTACAAATTCTAAATGTGGATGTATGTAGAAGAAGCAAAAAAAATTTATAAAATTAATTATAATTGGTTGGTTAAACTTTTATAAATATAGAATTATAGCGGCTCAAGCAAAATAAAAAATCATTATAATTTTTATATATGTAACAATTAAAAGAACTGTGCAAATTATTATATAGAAAGAAAGAAAGAAAGAAAAAAAAATAAATTTCAAAATGGAATTAATTTATTTTTCATATTACGTGTAGGAATTAAAAATGCGGTGAGTGTATCGCAACACACCCCGGCCATTTTCTTTTTTTTTTGTCTGTCATTAGGCTATAATTTTCAGTATATGTCATTTCATTGAAGTGTAAACAACAAAGCTTTTTTTTTGCTTCGAATATGTCGAAACACATGCCTGAAAAAGTTTTTTTTGGGGAGAAGTTTAATAACTTTCTTTAATTTGAAGAAAACCGCTGCTGAAAATTATCGTTTGTTGGTTGAAGCTTATGGTGGACATGCTCCAGCTCAAGCAACTTGTGAACGATGGTTTGTACCCTTCCGAAATGGTGATTTTGATTTGGAAGACAAAGAACGGCCAGGTCGGCCAAAACAATTTGAAGACGAAGAATTGCAAGCGTTATTGGATGAAAATTCGTGTAGAACGCAACATGAACTTGCAATGGCGTTGAATGTCGACCAAACAACCATTGGCAAACGTTTACATTTTGTTATACAAATAAATGCCATTTTCAAGACAAAAAATCCGCATTATTAATTCCTACACCTAATATATAATTAATTTCTATTTAATATATAATTAATTTCGTGATTATAACAAACAAACGTTTTGAATTGATGTCTATAACAACAAGTGTTTCATAAGTTTTTGCAGTATTGGACATGGTCAAGTATTTATTAAATGTGTGAGATTTTTAATGTTTTTTTTGCTAATAATCTTAGATATTCATTAAACAAACAAAAATAATGCCAACAAACTGCGATAACGGTCCATTATCTTACAATTTTTTGCAGAACGTTCATCATTTTTTTTTAACGAAGGAGGGGAAATCTTCAAAAGACTGCGCAAAGGCTTGTGTCAGATTCCTACCGACTAAAACCCCCCCTTCGATTGTGGCATTTTCGAATCAATTTACATGTGGGCCACCATAAATGTCCCACCTTTCATACACGATTTCACCTGTCTGCTGGCGAAGACTAAAAGGATTTCCTTTCCGCTTACTCGATTTCATTGAATTAGGGCCATCTCTCCACCTGTTTTCGTGGTTTTCCCATTTACCCATGTGTTTTTGATTGGTGTTTGGGCTTGTTAGACCGCAAAGGTCCTAAATTCTCTCTACGCAATCCCTTCAACCTCTGCCTGGTCAGGCCATTCAAGGATGTTCAAGAATTTAATTTAGGCCGTATTCAATTATAACTTGAAATTCTTTTATATATTTTTTACTGAAAACGGGGTACGCCTAAGAAAATTTACGAAATTTTTTAAATTACAAATTATTTTTCAATAAGACAAACCCGCATATATTCCGCTAGATCAATCTACCAATCCGGCACATCATATTCTTATTGAAAAATGAAAAGTGGCCATAGCAAAGCAAATCGATTGCGTACCGTAAACTGGGGTGAAGTGGATACAGTGGGGTGAAGTTGATCCCTCAATTTTTTTTGTATAATTTTGCAAATATCTGTCATTTCCAAAAAGAATTCCTGTTTTATAAATAATAATTCAAATTTACAATTAATTTCTCACAATGTTTTTCTAAATATACATTAATACAACAATATTTTTCTAAAACGCTCTATCACAAAAAATCACGAAAGAAACTGTGGCTTAGCTACTCTAAAAAGTGCTACAATTTGATTAATTATGTATTATGATAAAAGCAAATGTGTGCATCAAAGTAGAATTGTGTAATGTTAAATATTGCGGGGTGAAGTGTATAATGTCGCGTGTATATATATAAAATAGAAATAGACGTCTTTGAAGCGTAACCACGATGCGATAAATTTTGTTGATTCTATTAAGAATCAAATGAACTTTAAAGAAACTATAAAATTGATATAATTAAATGTTGTTTCTTTAAAATGATTTCAATCGCATTTCAAAAATCTAACGAAATCAATCATTTTTTTTGTCATATATTTGTTAAAAACGATTCATTGCTATAGCTAATTAGACGGTCCTGAAATGAATACTAACAAATTTCATCTAGCGCATTTCATTAAGTTCGTATTGTTTATCGATATAATGCAATCTAAAAAATTACTATTCGATCCTCCAGCAATAAATGGTTATAAAACCAAAGCATATCCACTTCACCCCATCATGTGGGGTGAAGTGGATCGATGTTTCAGTGCCCTTATTGCCGGTTTCATAAAACTTAAGATTTTTTTTCCTTTTCATTTACAACTTAGAAGGACACAAGAACTTAAATTTTTCCTGAAATTTTCCGGAATCATTAAGAGTCACGAATAAGAAAAATGAAAATTTTCGATCCACTTCACCCAATTTTACGGTACTCTTCATAATTAGATGATTTTTTTCCTATATTTTTATGCGCGTGCGCATCGAAAAATTGATGTATAAAAAGTATTTTGTTTTATAGAAGCGGTCCACATCTTGAATTGTGTATTAAAATCAATTGAAAGAAATTTTTTCAGTACTAGAAAATAGAAGTAAACAATCACAACAAGTTTTGTTTCAATATTATATAATAATATTAAGCCAATTTATATTTATTTTTTCACATTTATTATGTAATTTCAACTATGATAAAAGTCCAAATCTAATCCCGGGATTGGTACCAGGATCCCAAGATTGAATAAGGTAAAGCCGAAATTTTGGGATTGAAAATATGACACGGCATTGCAAACCCTATATTTAAAACGCAGTGAATTGTAACGTTTGATACCTTTCTCCTGTCCGAAACGATGAGTTAAGTGCATTTTCTGCGTAGTTTTGATGACTTCATTTTGGATTTCAAGATTCAATTTCAAAAAGTCCGCCAATTTTTGTTTTTTTTATTAACACATTACAAATCATTTTTCGTTTAATGTGATCTACTACTTTAACCACTATAATATCGGAAAATTTAAAAAATAAAAAATAATTGTTTAAAGTTCTTTCTCGGCATCTCAAACTCGAACATGCGAATAAAATAGCATGTGTGCTATACATTATAGTGGTTAAAGTAGTATATGCGGTTCTTTCACTAATGTTTTGATTTTTGAAATCCTTTAATATTTCACTTGTACTCACAGATCTCACATCAAATTTATCTTTGGATTTTCAGAATTCTAATTTATACGCGATATAATTTATAGATTGATTATTAACGGAAAATTATTTTTAAGACTTAGAATATGCATTAAATTTGTTGGAACAACGTTTGCACATTTTCCAACAATTTGGGTTGAATTTACTGAAAAAACTTATGAAACACGTGATAGTATCTAATTTTAATATATGGCAAGAAAAACATTATGATGATGATGCATCCGATATCAATTGTGTTGGAATTTAAACCATTAAAAATAAATTTAAAAGATTTTTAATACATATTAAACAATTTCCCAAGTTAAAATTTATAAATAAATGATTAAATAAACACGAAAAAAAGGGCTATACGCGCGTAAAAGAAACATGACATTATTTATATATATATAGAAAAAACTCTATATAGTCTATATAGATAGATTATTTGAAGATTATAAATGAAGATTGGATAACTGACGATTGGTGTTGGTGTCCCCCCAAAAAAAAAAAAAACCTTTAGAGAAATTGTAACCGATTATGACTGTGAAAACTGGGTGAATTAAGATAACTCTGACTGAAATTCATATATGAAATTCGAGAAAAATACAAGAAAGACTTCTGCAGAGTATATACAAAATAATCCTCAAAATTACATTAGTAATTTATTGTTGTAAGTTATTGTAACAATTTAATCAACTATACACCATATAGAATCACTTAAACAGTGTGCGTAAAAAAAAGGGAATTTAAATCTATTTTTAAATAAACACCAACAATATGTATTTTTCTTTCTTATTATTATTATAATTATTATTATTACATTTTATTTATGCACATCGTTTTGATGGTGCGTAAATTTTCTTACATATATATGTTATATACTAGGTTTAGCAAAAAGTAATTACCGGTTTTTTTTTTTTTTGTAAACGCGTTATTTACAATGTATAGAGGTTTTATTCAAAGTATTGTGCATTTGATTCTTCACATCTTGACCAACTTTCGGGCAATTTATGAATACCATATACCAATAAAATTGTTCGACGTTTTGAGCGAAACCATTCAAAAAGCCATTTTTGAACTTTGACAAAATTAGCAAAGTGCTGCGCTCAAAGTGTGTGTTCCATAAACGTAAAAAGGTGGAGTCGGACGAGGCAAGGTCCGGAGAATTCGACGAGTGCGATAATTGGTCACATTATTTTAATGCGTCTTTGACCGGTTTTGATGGATGAGACCACGCGTTTTCGTGTTGTAAAATCACTTTACCGCCTCTTCGGGCCAATTTTGAACGGTTTTCAATCAACGCATGATTCGAATTTATCATTTGTTGTCGGTAGAGTTCACTATTAACGGCATTTCACCAGGTATTAACAGCACAATGCTAATCTGGTCTTACCAAACACATAGGTATTCTCTTATGACCAAAGCAATTTTATTTTGCGGTCGATGAGTCAGCATCGCCAAGTGATAACAATGCTTTTTTACGTTTTGGATTTTCAAAATAAATCCACTTTTCATCTCCTTTCGTTACACTTCCTTTCGTGTCGTTGAAGCACCATTTCACAAGTGACTTTCCGTATTTTCATTTCTCTTTCATACAATTCATGTGGTACTCATTTTCCCATCCTCTGAATCTTTCCCATATATTGCTTTTAACCGAATACTAATACATTTTTGAGATGCATTTAACACTTCTGTCAATTTGTGTTGCGGGTTGGGTTGGATATTCCCATCCATAATAACTCTTGCAGTTCCACATCTTCAAATTTTTGTTTTGTCTACCAGAACCAATAAAATTGTATTTCGTAATTCGTAATTGCTTGTTTAACATTCAATCAAAAGTCTCATATGTATTAATTGATGCGAAGCGTGTTCAGTACCAGTTTGTAACAACAGATGATGATGTATTTTGGGATTTTCAATGGGTTATAAAATTATGACGCTATTTTAATTTCATGAAATTTAACTTTGATTGGCTTTTACTTATTTGTTTGAATGTAGAAAATAATTAAAATATATTTTTAAATCATTAAAATGTTTATATTTCGTTAGCGACGCCAACTAGACAAAACCGGTAATGACTTATTTCTACACCTAATATATAAAGATTTTCATTAGATTTTCATTTAAAAAATAATGAATATATAAATGGAAATTATAATATAAATTATAAAAATGTGTGCGCTTAGTCATCATTTAGTTTTTGATATATACATTGCATATATATGACTGGGGATCTCTATATAATATATTATACTATAAATTAAATCTTAAATTAAAAGAATTAAATTATTTTAACAATTTTTTTGTTTTATTGTTTTATACATTCTCATGATTTTAAAATAAATTTTGTGTGTGCGTTCGTTTGTTGTTTTATTTATATATTTTTTTTTAAGTGTTTGTTTTACGAAATGCAGTTTTTTTGAATACAAATAAAATTAAAATCATTTTAAAAATAAACCCTATATATAAAACTTATTATCAATTTTTGGAATATAATTCGTTCATTGGCAGAGAGACGATGAATATATAGAAAAATTAAAATAAAATAAATTAAAATCAAATGAAATGGAATTTTTGTCCACACAAAAATTTGTTTACAGAATTTTAAATGCGCATTTTTATTATTTTGTCTTAAATTAAATGATAATTAAATTTTGAATTTTTAGTTAAATTTTAGTTAATTAAATTTTTAGTTAAATTTTTATATAAATTAATATATTTATTATTGATAATATGAAAGTGAAATTAAATAATCGAATAAATAATATAAGTGATATTATTAATAAATTTGAAATAACAAATAATAATAATAACGATAATAAATCATTAAAAATAAAAAAATCATTAAATAATAATAATCAATTAATAAATGAATCAATATTACCTATAAAAATGAACAAATCAATTAATTATATCGACAATAACAATAATAATAATAATAATAATAAAATTAATTCATTAATAATTAACGATGAAATGAACGCCCAATTAACAATTAAAACTTCACCATCATCATCACGTATTCATCCGGCCATTAATAATTCGACGGATAGATTAAATAATAAATTAATAAATAAAATAGATGAAAATTTAGATAGAAAAAAATCAATTAATGGCAATTTGATTCAATCGCTAATAAAATTACCATTTGGATTAATATCTAAAACGGGATTTTCAATTATAGTTTATCTTTTAATCATCATATTTTTATTACCAAAAACAATAAATAAATTTTTATTTTATCCTGGTTACAGATTAGTTTTTGGTACATTATATCCAGCCTATTCATCATATAAAGCGGTACGAACGAAAAATGTTAAAGAATATGTAAGTTATTATAAATTGAATTGAAATTGTAAATTAATTTATAAAATATTTATAATTTTTTTTTTTTGAATCGTCAAGATATTTGACCAAAAACCTTTGTATTTGTGTACAGTTTTTACGCACGTCCATCCATCCATATATTTGGTGGGGGCAAATTTAACCTAAAAAAATTGTCATATCGCGTTGTCGTGCACATGCGAAACACAAAAGTTGCGTTCCATTCAATTACCAAGAGTAGGTAAGAGTTGAAAAGAGTGGATTTTTTTCTACTCCGAACTACTCTTTGGTATATGTAAGGAAGGAGTAGTTCGACGTCGAAAAATCGGTATGTTACGGAATATCGCACTTGTGCGAATTTACCCCATTATAGCCTAATTTCGTACCAGTGCGAAATTACTCACGGGGGTGTAAAGTATAATCTCTCGCGAATTAAAATATTTTCAGTGCTAGAAAGTTTGTACCTTGTTATGTAGTATGGGTTTCAGTTTGATTTTAGATGTGCGAGTATAATTATTACTGTGCGAACTTGAATTTAGGTTTGCGAGCATGTGTTTTAGGGTGCGAATAGTAGGAAATAACTGTGCGAGTATTATTTGAAGTGTTCGAGTTTCACTTAAAATAATACTCGCAAACAAAAAATCACACGCGAACTTCTAAATTCAAAATCGCACACTAAAAACCATATTCTTCTAGTCATTTTCTACTACTGGAACACATAAATTCAAACTCGCACACTAAAAATGACCCCACACCCCACACTTTAAATAATACTCTCACGGTCATTTTCTACTACTCGAACACACGAATTCAAACTCGCTCACTAGTAATAATACTCGCACATCTAAAATCAAACTGAAATCCATACTACATAACAAAGGGTACAAGCTTTTTCGCATTTAAAAGGGTTTAATTTGTGCGAGATTGCACTTGTGCGAGATTACTTTTCACTGACAGGGTTGGGGAATCTCGTAAATAGACATTTGGATGGTTGCGAGAATCCCCCATTCAAAAAATCTATTCTTTTCTACTCTTACATACTCTTAAGGCCGGTTCTCACATGAGGAACGGAACCCCGGGAATCAGTGAAAATTTAAAGAAAAACCTTCTAGATGATTCACACATGAGGGGATTTTGTGCGAACGTTTTTTTTGTATGTAGTTGTTTTGTTAACGGTGATTTATCAACAAATACAATTTTATTTATATAAAAAAACATAATGAATAATTTGAATGTGTAAGTGAGGGGAGGTGTAAAAAGTTAAAGTTAATTTAACTTTTTCTGTAGCGCCGGGAAAATACGCGCAGGCTAATTTGTTGTTTTTTACATGTTAAAAAAAACCGGCACCGTCACCCCTCATGTGAAAACCAATTCAAGCGCAATTCATCAATTTTCATAATTGTTTCACTTACGGTGACCACCTCTCCGGGTTTGACCCGGAGTCTCCGGGTTTTGGCATACGAGACAATTCTCCGGGTTTAGCATAAAACACAAAATATCAAGATCCGCTATTCAATGTTAAAGGGCGTTCTAAATTGTAGAACTTTCTTAATAGTATTCACATAGGAAAGTGCAATCTCAAACGAAACATTCTCAAACACTCCTCGAACCAAGCACTCCCGCCACATTCTCCCTCCCCCTTCCACTATTCTTGAATCAGTGTTAAGAGAACGTGTATTAATAAGGATTTTACAAGCATTTTAAAATCTCCGGGTTACGCAGAATTAAAAGGTGGTCACCCTAACTGCACTGTGTTTTTTTTTTGCCTACGCACCGTACACATTTTGAAAATTCTATATAGTACAAATTCTGTGTAATTACACCGGACAGTTAAAATATTGTTATTATTCTTTTTTTGTAATATTAATTTTGGTTTAATTTCTAACCGCAACATCTAACCCCCATATTGTTATTATTATTATTATTTATTTTTTATTTTATACACAGGTAAAATGGATGATGTATTGGATTGTATTTGCATTATTCACATGCTTAGAAACATTTACAGATATATTTTTAGCATGGTTTCCGTTTTATTATGAAGTTAAAATTATTATTGTATTATGGTTACTGTCACCGGCCACAAAAGGCAGTTCAACGCTATATCGTAAATTTGTTCATCCAATGTTAACGAAAAGGGAACAGGTAAACAAACATTTTTTTTATTTAAATTTAAACCTTATTGTATTATGACGGCCCATTGAAGATTTACCAATGATCCCATGAACCCATGGGTGATCGAAGGGGTTGTGATTGTCAAAAAATAAAACTCAATGAGTCTTGATTGCTGATTTATACAAAATTATTCGATTTTGAAGTAGTATTTTTTTTTTCTTGGAAGTGGAAATCCATTTACAGACTGTGTGTCAGACTCCCGTCACTAGGACGTCCTACCGACTAAAACCTCTCCCACAGTGTTGGAGTTCAAGATACCCCCTCGCACTGCGACCATTAAGGTCTATTGTGCCCCTATATTCTTTATTCCTTTTACTCAAAAGGAATAGACCTTTTCTCATAGGTCACCAATTAGGAAATTGATGCCCGCTTTTACCGGAAGGTTTTTATATCCACTTTCCCTGAGAAAGTCTTTTCCTAGATATTTCCTTCGTTTTTTACAGAGCTCTGGACATTTTGCAAGTATGGGTTCCATAGTCTCAGTATTCTTTTTGCAGAATCTGCATTGCTCATTTTCGACCTATCCAATCTTTTTGAGAAGAAGTATTAAAAAACTTTGAATCTATTGACCGTCGAAAACGGTGACGGTCCGTTTTGGTCCTGAGGAATAGTTGGGTCGGATTCCCTTTCAAAAAGATGCTTAAGATAACAAAGGACCCTATATTTGATGAGCAATCTGGGAGATCTGACTGGCAAATCGGGTAGGTTGACAATCTGAGGGTATAAAGAGGTGCCGATTCGAAAAAAAAAACGCAATCGAATTAAAATAACTGCTCGAAAAAGTTTACAATTATTTTTCATCATTCACAGTTTAATTGAAAAATGCATTATCCAATCGGAAAATTCATTTATAATGTAACGAAAAAAAAAATGTATGTAAAGAAATTGTTTTCGTGATCATTCAAAAAATAACCAATAAAATTATGAGATTGCAATGCCAAAGATCTACGGTTTTATTTTAGAATTTCACAAAATACGTCTCATTTTTCTGTATGATTCTGATTCTGATTCTTAAACCCCGATATTTTGTTGTGTTAAAATCAAATTTTCATTCTGTTGGTTCAAAAAAAAAAAAAGTACCTCATAAAAATTCATATTTTATTGTATCATAATTTAAAAAAAAAATAGGAAATCGATGAATATATAGCACAAGCCAAAGAAAAGGGATATACGGCTGTATTACAATTAGGATCAAAAGGTGTCAATTATGCAACAAATGTGATAATGCAAACTGCTTTAAAGGTATAATAACACTGCTTTGAATAATATAAATATAAATAACAAACAATAAAAAAAAGTTAAAGCAAATTAAAAATCAACAATTTTTCTTGGCTTTATACATTTGTTTATATTTAATGTAACATATATTTATAATTCTTTTTTTTTTTTTAATTAATATATATAATTAAGAAAATTCTGTTTTCTTTTTGGTTTTGGTGGTTTTTTGTTTATTTAATTTCAATTGTTCAAAATATACACACAGAATTTTCTTCTTTTTTTTTCTTCAAATTATTAATAGGGTAATTCACTTTGATACGAAATACCTTTGTAAATTAAATTTTCGGAATTTTTGACAGAAAATAAAATACACAACCTTCGTCGTAAATAAAAACATGTTATTTTGTAAATTTACGCTACGTATCTTCGTATTGTATCTTCAAAACAAATATACCCGAAGCTTTCGTAAACAAATTAAAAAAAAAAAACGTGCTCACATCGCGAACCTTCAGCTATGTCTTCACTAGATAATGATTATACTTTATAAGGTTTAGATTAATTTTTATACATTGTAATGATTATATAGTTTTGGTCTTCACAGAAAATGAAAAAATCATTGTAATATCTTATTCTTTATTCTTACAACATCAAAATATGATAGAATAAATATATTTACCTCTCTTCTCTCTTACATAATACCAAACATTACAGTACTCTTTATAACTTCGATGGATGAAGGAAGTTTTTGCCATATTTTCGATAAAGTTTGCGCGTCTTCACTTAATAATCATTATACATGATAACTTTATAAATTATAATCTATATCTAGTCAAGACAAGGCTTTTGTAAGTAATTTAAAACTGTCGAAAATTACGAAACTTTAATTTACGAAGGTATTTCGTAACGAAGTGAATGGCTCTAATATAATAATAATAATAATAATAATAATGATATAGTCAGTAAAAAAGTTTACAGTATAATTTAATTTACATTATTTTTAATTAGAATTGGAAAATTTTGCCTAAAAAAATCTTTTTGTTATAGAGTCTATCATTTCGATATGACTTGGTGGTGCCGTTGGTAAAGCGTCCAATCTAATTGACTTGGTGGTCACGAATTTAAATTCATGGCCGGAAATTTGTTTCTGTGCTTTTTTGTTGATTTGAATTATGAACTAAACAACCAAATTTATTCATTGGGTTCAAATTAATGAATATTTTTGGTATAATATTGTGTCGGACGCATCCAAAAAGATTAACAAAGTCAAAGTATACAGGGTGTCCCAGTACCACCCCACAAAGCCGATTGCCACGTATTCCTGGGACTATTTCCAGCAAAAAATCGTTCTGGAAGGGGGGGGGAGGTCTAACCGCCCTGTAACCCCTACCCCTACCGAGTTACAGGGTGTTCAAAAAATGCTGTTCCTTGAAAAAGATGGATTCTTTTGTTAACTCATAATTTCCAAACCGTTCAAGTTAGAATAAAAATTAGATACTAATAAATGAATTACCTTTAATTTTGCTCATGACACAATTTTTGCTATCTATTTGTCGTTTGGAGCTATTGAGCTCAAAGTGATAAAATATCATATTTTTCCATCAACTTTTTCAGAAAAATTGATTTTTCTCGAAATTTTCCAGGGTAAAAATTTTTTTTTTCCTAATTAACTTTTGTGCGCAATAAAATTTCCTTAAAGTCCACCATAGAAAGTTAATCTATGCAACTTATAAATTTGGAGTTATCACAGGATTTGTAACGGTGAAACCGGAAAAAATCACCAATTGAACAATTAAAAACACATAATTTTATTAAAAGATAAGTTTTTGCGTTAAAATACTATGGAATTTTTAGAAATGGCTTTATTTTAAAGAATTGTAATACAAAAATGTTTTTTCTAAAAAATAAATTTTTTTAATTGTTCAATTCGTGATTTTTTTGCCGTGATTTTTCAATAACTCCAAATTTATAGGTCTCAGATATTAACTTTGTAAGGTGGATTTTAAGGGAATTTTATTGTGCACAAAAGTTTCTTAAAGCCTCGATTTTTATGAATATATGATATATATCACATATGTGATATACAGGGTGTCCCAGCTAACGCTATCCAGCCAATGTATTGGAAACCATTGGAGTTATCACTAATTTGATGTTAGTGGACCCCACTGGATTCCATTTGGCTACATTTTTATGGTAACCCTTTCCTCCCCACGTTAACCCTTATGTGCCCAATTGATATCAACTTTGGAAATTCAAATGTAAACCTATTTTTTTTTTTTCGCTTATTTTGAAGAGCGTGACGAGTAGTTAAAAAAAATGTAATAATATGTGGGGGTCCCATGGGGAATTTTTCCACAAATGGGGATTGTCCATCTGATGGAAAATGGGCAAAAACTCGCTAAATCTCTATGAAATCATGTGTTGTGATGTACTACAAAGTTCTAACTAAATCTCTATGAAATCATATGTTGTGATGTACTACGTTCAAAATTAAGGGGGGTGTTCAAACAGCCCCAGCCCCCCACGCCCCCTTTTTAAGGGCAAAAATCGAAATTTTGATTTTTACTTGAGATTTTTGCATGCTATCAAAAAATAATGGTTTTCTAATGGATAAATCAAAATTTCGATTTTTGCCCTTAAAAAGGGGGGGTTCGGGGCTTCGGGTGTTCGGTAACCCCTCTTAATTTTGAACGTAAAACAACTTTCTAATACATCCCAATACATGTTTTCATGGGGATTTAGCGAGTTTTTGCCCCTTTTCCATTAGAAAAGTTTTAAGAAAAATTTTAATGAAAATCAATGGAAAAATATGATATTTTTTCACTTTGAGCGTCAATAACTCCAAACGAGAAATAGATAGCAAAAATTGTGTCCCGAGCAAAATTAAAGGTAATTCATTTACCTATAAATGAAATATCTAATTTTTAGTCTGACTTGAACGGTTTGGAAATTATAAGTTAATAAGTGAATTCATGATTTTCAAGGAACCCAATTTTTTTGAAAACCCTGTAATTCGATAGGGATTGAAGTTGCCCCCCCCCCCCCCTTCCAGAACGATTTTTGGCGGAAATTGTCCCACCAGAAATACATAATATACGGCTTTGTGGGATTCTACTCGGACACTCTGTATAATAAATCTCGGGACTATTGGTCAATTATTTCCCCTGCCTGAGCTTGAGCATGGCCAATTCAAATATGGAATATATTAAGGGTGTAGCAAAATGACCTCTAGGGGTCAAGTGTTTCGGGACTTAGAACCCAACCTAATATAATCTAATTCGAAATTTAATAAAATTCAATCCTTTCAAAAAATATATAAAAATTGAATTAAAAACACTGTAAAAAATACTGTAAATTTTGCACTGACAATAATTATATTATATTTTTTTTTTTGTTAAATATTAATTAATAATGCATGATTTAATAAATAATTAATAATCAATAATCAATAATTAATTATATGTATATATTTTTGTAAAATTTTGCTTTCTCTTTATAATACCTATAATATATATTTTTAATTTTGGTTTTCTGTTTACACTCATCCAAAAATGACACATTTTTTTTTTTCCATCATCAAATTCATTATTTGTTTATTTAATACTCAAAAAAAAATGTTGTTAAAAAAATTAAATTAAATTCACTTTAATAATATAATTTATTATAATAAAAAGTTTCTCAAAAAATTCAAAGTTTCCATTTTATTCACATTGTTTGATTGATTTTTTTTTTTTTGTGTGTTCGGGTTTGAGCGTGTGTTTTGGATTCTGATTAATCGTCGACGATGAAAAAAAAAAATAAATAAAATAAGATTAGGAATTATTCAAAATTTTACAAAAATATTACTTATATATTAATATTATGGATGGGACGGGAGGACTTTCGCGATAAATTAATTTTTTTTTCGGATATAATTAATTATTAAATTGTTTTGCCAATTGATCATTATTTTATATACAAATTTTGTATACGTTAATTTAATTAGACATTTCAACAAGGTGGATTACCGTCAATGTCCAAAACAACAACAACATACCCAGCATCATCATCATTATCATCATCATCACCATCATCATCATCGTTATTGATTAGCAATAATTATAATAATAATAATAATAATAATAGGGAAAATGATTATAATTATCGAATAAATAATGTACGAAATCAACGTCAAAGTCAAAGTCAAGATCGAGTTGACGGAGGACGATATTATTCTGTTAATCATTCAAAGGAATTTATTGCTATAAAAGAATTGCAACAATATCCGATCCGACAACGTGAATTAAGTGCTCCACCATTTAATTCAATAGATAATGATGGATGTTGTTCATCGGATGATGAAGAATCAATTTTACAAGAATTAGATTTTATTGAACGTAATAAATTGATGAATGATAAAATGGATTATGAAAATAATAATCTAAACCAAAATAATGATAATGTTGATGATGATGATGATGATGATGATGATGGTGGTGGTGATGATCATTATAATGATGAAAATCAAGATGTAATAAATAATAATAATAATAATAATTTTGGTATGAGTTCAGCACGTAGTCGAATATTACCAAAACGTAAAACCGTATCGAGAAACAAAACAAAACCAATACAAAACAAACCACCATCAAGAAATGTGACGACGACGACGACGACAACGGCCAAAGGAGGAATAGGAATTGCTATACGTGGACGTAGAAAATTAAAACAAGAATCAGATTATGACATTCAAATTGAATAAAAAGACTGCGATTTTAATTGTTTTTTTGAAATTAAAACAGAAATATTATTAAAAATCTCTCAGATCTAAATTAATTTTTTTATATTAGTGTTTTTTTTTTTTAGTATTTTTTTTATTTTTTAATACTCTTTAAAATAATTTTTTTTTTCCGATATTCAAATAACGGGAAATAATCAGTGAAAAAAAAAAGGATCAGAAGAACTGTGAAACATTTCGAAGCTCAAATTTTTTGTTTTGTGTAATGAATGATTCAAATTTTTATCCTCTTTATTTTTTATAAATAAAATTATTTTTAATTTGTAAATTGTCACATTTTTATGTAAAGGCATTTAATAATAATAATAATAAAATTTAAGTTTTTTTTTTTTTTTTTTTTCAAATATAAAAAAATAGAATTTTTTATTCAATAATTTTCACAATTTATTTTATTGTGCTTTCAAATTCGATTAATTGTTTTTTTTGGCGTTTTTGATTTTTTATGAAAAATTGCCTATTAAATGTTATTAATAATTTTAATTATAAGATTTTAATCAAATAAATAAAAAAAATAAATAAAATATGAAATTTATTAGGGAATGTATTTTTAAAGTTTTGCACATAACAATTTTTGTTTTTTATTTGTTGTTTATTTGTTTTATTATTTTAACTATATATTCTTATTTAATATGTTTTCAAATGTGGTAGGTAGGTAGGTGTTTTTTTTTTGAAGATTTTAACAATTAATTTGGTTAATTTAATTTGATTTAAATATCACATAATTTAAATATTTTATTTTTATTTTATTTTTTTTTAAATAAACTTAACATTAAATAGGGTGGCGGTAATCTGGTGTCAACCTTACGAAGAAGTTATAGTTTAAGTGATTTATCAGAACCAGATTTAACACGATCTCATGATGAGGTAATAATTTTTTTTTGTTTTTTGTTTTTTGAAATTATCAAACAAGATTCACATATATTTTAATTGGTTGGGGGTGTGTTAATTTTTTTTTTTTTTCAAAATATTCCTCCTCAGGTTGATGCAATTATTAAACCAATGCAACAACAACAACAACAACAACGACCAATGCGTACACGAACCCAAAGTACACGGTCATCGTCTGGTGGCAGAAATGTAGATATGTATTTTCCAGAAATCGATTTAGAAAGTAGACATAAAGAAGATGAAGAGACAAATTATGAGTAAGTATACTTAAATATTAGTATTAGTTCAATATCACCTCAAGTTGTTCAAATTCAAATCCTTCTAAACAAACAAACTTTTTCCATTTGCGATTAGTCTTTAATTACCTTTTTTTTCTTTTACGAAGGTGGGGAAATCTTCAAAAGACTATATATACGAAGGCTTGTTTCAGATTCCTACTGATTAAAACCCCACCTTCGATTGTGGTATTTTTGAATCAGGCCACGTATGACCCCTTTTAATACCTTCCGAGTAACTAGATATCCGAAGTATTTCTTTGAAGGGAATCCGTTCAAACTTTTCACCAAAAAAGAAACAGGCGACCGGTCACACTCATTCGTATGCTTTCGAAATCCGGACATGATGGACACAATGCGCGGAGTCGGCGCGCTCGACTGTATTTTTTTGCATTTTGGGGTCTAGTGCATGAGTTATCAATCTCCGCCTGGTTTCATGGCTTTTTCCCATGTGTTTTTGATTTAATGGTTTGGGTTTATTAGACCGTACAGGTCCCACATTCCATCATTCCCGAAATTCCCCCAGCCTCCGGTGGTGCCGCCATTCGAAGATGTGCCAGCTGTGGGAGTTTGTAGGGCGAACGCCCACCCGTTCGTCGAATTAATTTTGGGTGATCGACTAAGTGGTTGGTAGTTGATAAGTCGAACGCGCACAATAGCTTTTAATTGGAAAATTCTTTTTTAGCACACAATTTGTACAATATATATTATGATTTTACAGTGCGAGTTTAAACTCTAGGTTAACTAAACCTGAAGAACAGCTAAAGCCTCCAATATAAACCGATTCATTTTTTCACTATAAATTTAACTTAGCTTACGTTTCGTGCACGTTGTAAATGGATCGTTGTAAATTTAATTTTTTATTTGTGTGCGTGTGAGTAAAAAAGTTGTTGAGAAAAATATTTGTGCAATGCAAACAGTGCAATAAAAGTTTTGTTCTCTCAATATTTATCAAAATTTGAGAAAATATAAAAATTTACAACGAAAATATTAAACCAAATATTCGTTACGTTCCATTCAATTACCAGGAGTAGGTAGGAGTAGATAAGAGTAGAAAACATCTACTCCTTTCTACGCCGAACTACTCCGTAATATAGCAAAGAGTAGTTCAGAGTAGAAAATCTCTACTCTTTTCTACTCTTACCTACTCTTACCTACTCCTGGTAATTGAATGGAACGCGGCTATTACGTGTAGGAATTAAAAATGCGGTTTTATATAACAGATGGCGCAACTAGCGTTGAGCGTATCGCAACACACCGCGGCCATTTTCTTTTTTTTTTGTCTGTCATTAGGCTATAAATTTCAGTATATGTCATTTCATTGAAGTGTAAACAACAAAGCTTTTTTTTGCTTCGAATATGTCGAAACACATGCCTGAAAAAGTTGTTTTGGGGGGAAGTTTAATAACTTTCTTTAATTTGAAGAAAACCGCTGCTGAAAGTTATCGTTTGTTGCTTGAAGCTTATGGTGGACATGCTCCAGCTCAAGCAACTTGTGAACGATGGTTTGTACGCTTCCGAAATGATTTGACTTGGAAGACAAAGAACGGCCAGGTCAGACAAAAAAATTTGAAGACGAAGAATTGCAAGCGTTATTGGATGAAGATTCGTGTAGAACGCAACATGAACTTGCAATGGCGTTGAATGTCGACCAAACAACCATTGGCAAACGTTTACATTTTGTTATACAAATAAATGCCATTTTCAAGCCAAAAAATCCGCATTATTAATTCCTGCACCAAATATATAAATCGGTTGTAAATTTCAATTTAATGTAATGAGAATGTAATTATTTGCATTTGGTACCAAACCCCTAAACCCAAAATTTAAAGCAAATATCTTCAAAACTCATTGAGATATACAAAAAACGAAAAAGTCGGAAAATTCGGATAATTTTCAAGGGAGGGGGTAGGCGGGAAGGGGTGGCATACCCCATGCTGAAAATTTCAGCCAAATCGGGCCTGTAGTTTCCAAGAAAAAGTTAAGGCAACCGAGCGAGCGACTTTTTGCGGAAATTTTTTTATTCGATTTTTGTCGATAAAAAGTTCCAATTCGTGGGGAAAAGTGATAAAAACTGCGAGTCCAAATTTTTGGAAAACGAATATAATAAGTAGCATATTTTGAAAATATACGTACTTAAAATATTATTTGTATATTATTTATTTATTTATTTATTATACTCCCGGCAACTTGCACCATAAGGAGATTATTTGTATATAAAATTATTACTTAAATTTTTAGTTGTATTGATTTCAATGGTTGTTTTGGTTTATCAATAGAAATAAAAAAATTAAAGATATTTAATACTACGCGAATGCGATTGAGCGAACGCCAATATCGCCAGGCGAATGCGCTTTAAGAACTACCATTTTTGTAAAAATCCGTCGATCGCCTTATAAACTTCCACCACTGGTATTGCCACCTTGCACCTCTTCTCCTATCACCATCCTTTCGTTGTGTGGAGTTACCTGAAGTGATTGATGTTATCACTTGGTCCTGCTTTCTACTGCTCTCTCTCCAACAGCGTCTTGCAGTTATTTTCGCGCCCTCCTATTCGACGCTCTAGTCGGCTTTCGTGGATTGGATGTCAATTTAGATTGCGGGGTGCTTCCACAACGAAAGTTATAGAGTGCCTCCCCAGTGTCTGTGGGAAATGCCTCCGAATGGGTTGGACTTTCACACAGTCTGTTTTCCACCTGGGGTATAAAACCCTAAGATTTTGTTCTTCATTACTTTTTTTGGTTTTCGCATGGGTTACTTAGTTGGAATCTAGAGGATGTATTCCCGGTTGCTACCACGTGGAGGTATAACTAACACTTGAGAATCGCCATGACCTAGAAGGCTTTAACTATCTTTCCGCCTTCCTCCCCATCAACATATAATTACCGTTAAACCCCCAATAATATGAATATATAAATTGTTTTTTTTTTAAAATTCTTTCTAAAGTCATATCAGATCATCGGAAGATATAAGTTCAGGATATTCAAGTGCTGCTGAACCATTATCAACAATTGGTTTATCTCGAACGGGATCGTTAACATCAAATGTAACAACACGTGGATCATCACGTCTTAAGGCAAAACGAACAGAGGTAAAAAAAAAAAAAAAGAATACGTTTTTATCTAAGCAATATACATTATACAGGGAGAATGTCTGGGGGACTTTCTGAATTCTGATTGATTGCTTGATTGATAAAAGTTAAATATTATTTATTCAAAATCTTCGTTATTTCTCAATGTCATTTCTTCTATTCTAATTTTTTTTTTTTTTTTATTTTATCTTTTCTTGTATATACTTATTCTTGTATTTTATTATTTAAGGAATTATTCGATAATAATGAATCTGATCGAATAGAATCTTTTGTACCATACGATGTAAAACCACTTGCATTATTATATTCTCAATTTCCTTGTTATCAAGTACCGTTTATGAATTATATACAAAATGCCATTGTCAACACAAACGCCAAAAAAGCACCATCAACAATAACTGCCTCAGTATCATCACAATTGCAACAACCACCACCACCACCACCACCACAATATAATACCAATAATAATACGCACAATGTAAATTCCCAAGAAGAATATCGTCGATATTCAATTGGTTCAGATAATGATTTAATAATACCGTTTTTAAAATATTATAATAAACAACAATCACTGAAAAACAATAAAAATAATTATATGAATAAAAAACATAATAATGATGATTATGATGAAGATTTTTTTAAAGATACAATTTCAAGTGAAGATGAAGATTTTGCTGATACACAAGTAACAGAAGAAGAAAATCAATCCGGTGGCAATCCGGTAAATCAGAAAATATTAGAAATAAATAATTTAAAAAATGAATGTATTGAAACAATTCATAATAATTTGTCATTAACAACTGAAGAATTAATAAATGATGATAATAAAATTTTGAATAATTTACAAAATGATAAAAAATCATATTTATCTCCGATATCAACCGCAATTGAACAAAATGTGTCAATATCATCTTCATCATCATCAATTAATACCATTGGAGATGTACGTAAAAAAATATTACCCACTCATAATAAAGGAAAAGCTCCACCGCCGCCGCCACCGCCACCGTTATCAAAACCATTATCATCAGAAATACTACCAACAACAATATCATCCGTAGAATTCTTATCTCATTCTTTGCAATCGGTAACATTACCTGAAGATATAATTGATAATAGAATTTCTAATGATACTGATATTAATAATTTGGAAATCAATTCAAATATTAAAATGGATAAAAATATATTATCAAATAATTTATCATCATCATCATCGTCGTCGCCGGTGGTGGTTAAATTTAAAGAAACTGAAATATAAAAAAAAGAAAATTTTTTCATCATTCGTTCGTTTTTTGTATCCCGTTGTCGTGCGTGTATGGCAGTCCAGAAAATATCCCTTATTTATTTATTTATATATATGTTTTGGTTGTTGTTGTTGGTTAAACAATTTCTAGAAATGTATTTAAAATAATTGTTTTTGTTATTATTTTGTTGATGATTTGTGGTTTTTCAAATTGGTTAAATAAGTTTATTAAGTTATTTTTTTTTTATTTTTGCTACGTTAATGTAATTTGCATTCATCAATTCATATAGACGTTTTTTTTTTCATTCATTCAATACTTTCACTTTTGGCGATTCGCTTCTTTTTTTGCTCTTTGTATTTTGAATGCGAAAATCACAAATTAATACGATTCATATAAAGACATTATTTGTTTTAACTAACATCGGGGATGAACAAAAATTTGGCAAGACAAAGTCAGAATTGATTTTAATCTAACCACTTTATCGGCGACACCTGCGCTATTTTATTGGTATATGCTCGATTTTGAAATGCCGAGAAAGGAGTGTGAACAATAATTTTTTAATCATACTAATTTTATTTCATAAAATTATGCGGTTTTAGTTAAATAATTGTAAAAACAGACAGAAGTAAAACATCTTTTAAATTCAATTAGTTGTGGAATTTATTTCAAAATGATTCAGTTTACAAAAAAAAAATTTAACCATTATAATATCGGACACTTATATAATACGCCACTAATCTCCATTGTAACGTCTACTTTGGTCTTTATCGGACAGCCCTCATTCCCTTTGACGTGGTATTTACTAAATGTTTGCATTTATCCAGTTTTTTGAGTTCCACGTTTCAATGATTTTTCCTTTCAACTCTTCACTCCTTCAATTGCAAATTTCGGATCTTTTTTTAACTTTGTTTTATCAATGACCAATATGATTCTATTGTATTGAAATCAGGTCTTGAAAAGTGGATTTCTAAACACATTTCTTTGGCTTCCAACCATTTCTTAGTTGCTGTGGAGAATATAATTTAATAGTCGATGGCAAAAGGTAGTCATTTAATGTATGAATACATTTTTGGAAGTTAACCGTAAATTCTTGACGCGTTTTACCGACATACAATCCCACAACATGGCTGAAATTATTATACTGGCTGAAAATTTCACAGTGCATTTTAAACAATCACGATGGAATGCTTCATTTTTTGTGTGAATTACTCGATTATCGTAATCACCAACAATAACGTCAAATTTACATTCTTCACTAACTATAATGCTATTCCATTGCCGATGAACTCAATATTCTTCATTTTGTCTTTTACAAAACAATTAAAAGGGGCTTTGTTGCTTTGGGGGGCTGAAACATTATTAGGGATAATATTATTAGGGGAAAAACATTATAAAATGTGTCTTTATTTTTATCTTATAACTTCATAGTTCGGTTTATGAATCCATTGCCTTGTCCACTTTCGTACGACCACTTTTTAGATTGCTGTTGACCATTTTAGAGTTATCAGTTATCCTATTTTTTCACAGTTGCGTTTATCACGATTCGTAACATTAAATTTTACCCCACTTTCTGTGACTCAAATGAAACGGTTAAACCACATTTTATTTAAATATCTGATACGGTAGACTTACAATTAGTTACAATACATTAATTCTTTAGGCATATTTCGTTTTGTTCTTAATAATTATAAGATTAAAAAGAACCATACATTACCCATTTAAGTAAAATAGAATCATTGTGGGCATTAATAAAACAAAGTTAAAAAATGATCCGAAGGATACAATTGAAGGAGTGAAGAATTTCAAGGAACTCAAAAACACCATAGATGAATGCAAAAATGTAGTAAATACCACATCTAAAAGAATGGATGGCTGTCTTTGAGGCCAGGGGACGCGTTACAAAGGAGATTAGTGGCGTAAAATTTTTTGTTTGTAAATTGTCAAATTGATTTTTTGTTAAAATGAATCATTTTGAAAAACAAAAAAAAATCCATAACTAATTATTTTACTAAAACCATCATTTTATGAAATAAAATTAGAAGGATTAAAAAATTGGGCCGAATGCATAAAAACTAGCATATGCTATGGAAGCATTTACTTTTCACAAAAGTATTTGCTGGAAGTATAAGCATTTACTATTAGCAAATGCTCGAAAACATATGCATAAAACGAGCATTTGCTTATTTACCATTTAAAGGGTGATTTTTTTAAAAGCTATAGGAAAGTTTTTAAAAAAAAACACATAAAATTCAGAAAAATGCATGAAATCTTTATTTGAATCGATAGTACGGTCCATATAATTTAATGTTTGAAGATTATTTCATGCAAATTTTGACCTTGATTGCGCCTCAAATGGTCCATCCGCTTAGTCCAATTTTGGCATAGTCTTTCCAACATTTCGGCCGGTATCTCACGAATAAATGCTTCAATGTTGTCTTCCAATGCGTCAATTAGAAGCGGGCTTGTCTGTATAGACATGAGCTTTAACATAGCCCCACAAAAAATAGTCTAAAAGCGTTAAATCGCACGATCTAGGCGGCCAATTGACCGGTCCCGAACGTAAAATAAAATGTTCACCGAACTCGCCTCTCATTAAGTCCATTGTTGCGCGTGCTGTGTGGCATGTGGCACCGTCTTGTTGAAACCGCATATCATGCATGTCAAGCTCTTGCATTTTGGGCAAAAAAAACTTGGATATCATCTCACGGTAGCGCTCACCATTCACAGTTACGTTACGATTCGCATCATCTTTGAAGAAGTACTGTCCAATGATGCCACCAGCCCATAAACCGCACCAAAACTGTAACTTTTTCTGGATGCATTGGTAGCTGTTGCAATGCTTCTGGCTGATATTCACTCCAAAATCGACAATTCTGCTTATTTACGTACCCGTTAAGCCAAAAATGAGCTTCATCGCTGAACACAATTTCGTCGCTGAACACAATTTCTTAACAGAGCATGCTTTTTGATAATAAAATTCAATAATTTGCAAACGTTGTTCGTTTGTAAGACGATTCATGGTTAAATTATAGACCAAACTGAAGGCGTTTGACAAGTGCAACAAAACACGAAACGTGAGTCAGCTGTTTAAACCATTGTTGCCAAAAAGATAATAGCTAAAAAATCACCCTTTACTTGGAAAATTAAAATATTTAAATACGGTATACAGTGTGTCCCAGCTAACGCTATCCAGCCAATATCTTCGAAACCAGTGGAGTTATCACTAATATGATGTTAGTAGACCTCCACTGGATTCCATTTAGCTACATTTTTATGTAGCCTCCTCCCCACGTTAACCCTTATGTGCTTAATGGATATCAACTTTCGAAAATCCAATGTAAACCTATATTTTTTATTCGCTTGTTTTAAAGAGCGTGACGAGTAGTTAAAAAAATGTAATAATATGTGGGGGTACAAATGTCTAATACATCACAACACATGTTTTCATAGAGATTTAGCGAGTTTTCGCCCATTTTCCATTAGATGGACAATCAGCATTTGTGGAAAAATTCCCCATGGGACCCCCACATATTATTACATTTTTTTAACTACTCGTCACGCTCTTCAAAACAGTTGATGGTTTGGTTTACATTTGATTTTCCAAAGTTGATATCAATTGGGCACAGAAGGGTTAACGTGGGGAGGAAGGGGTTAACATAAAAATGTAGCGAAATGGAATCCAGTGGGGGTCCACTAACATCATATTAGTGATAACTCCACTGTTTTTGAAGATATTGGCTGGATAGCGTTAGCTGGGACACCCTGTATAATTGTTAATTATTTATTAAATCGTTTGTTTGCGATTATTGATAAAACTATACATTGAATGCCATAATAATATATTATAAACCATTAGTTAAATTAAAAAATTGGTACCAACCCGTTATCAAATATAATTAATTGTTTTGTAAATTAAATTAAATTGAATTAAATAGAAAAGTAATGATGAGTGAGAAAAATGAAAATAAACAACTTTTTATTGACATGATTAAAGAAAATCCAATAGTTTTGTGTAAGTCGCAGTTACCCGACATAAAAGAAAACAAGTAAACAAGAAAAGAAAATATGAAGAAGCGTTCGGTCTTCGTGTTCGAATCGGTAAAATTTCTTACAATTACAATGATCTGTATTTCTGCGCACTTTATAATGTTTTTCTTTTTTAATCCACATAAATGCAGCCATTTTTAACAAAAGATTGCGATGCGATATACTAAATAAATATATTCTACTATTTCTTGGATTGATATATTTGTGAAGCATTTGCTTATAGATTATAGATTTTAGTAAATGCTATATACTTTATGCATATGTCAAAATCAGCATACGCTAGAAATTTTTTCAATTTCCGCAGCAAATGCTATATCAATTAGTATAAGGTAGAAGTAAAAGCATTTGCTTAATTTTTATGCATATAGAACCAAGGATTTGATTTGAATTTCAAGAATTTAGCAAATGCTAGTATTTATGCATTCCGCACATTATTGTTTAAACTTAAAGTCCTTTCTCGACATCTCAAAATCGAGCATCCGAATAAAGTAGCAGGTGTCCGATATTAAAGTGGTTAGAGTAGTACAATTCCTTCAAAATAGTTCGTTGCAGAATTTTCCATATCTCGTAAGGGGTTATTTTTTTTAAACCCTTCCGTAACTTCCTACAACACACGCTGGTATTATTTATTTATATAACAATGTGAAATCATCAAAAGCGATATAGTTAATTAAAAAAATGATCTTCATTATCATTAATAATGTTTCATTATGGATGGCCTTTATTTGTGTTTAATTTTTTTTATCCCAGTTGGTTGTTTTTTTTTAATCTTCATACGATTTTACTATAAAATGATTGGTTTTTTTTTTTGTATTAATTTTATCATTTTTCAAACTAAAAATTTTTTAAAACATATATAGTTAATGGATTCTGCTGAAAATATTGTCATATCAATGGAAATGGATTATTGTAACAATTCAGAATATTCAAAAATTGAATTTGATTGAACAAAATTCAAAAAAAAAAATAAAAAATCTATCGTTTTTCATTTAAATTATATTTTCATTATTAAGTATATATAGAGTAATTACCGATGGTGTTTGAATATTTGGATGTTTGTAAACCACCCTGAAATGTCCGGATAATAATATTGCGTAAGTTTGAACAGTGAACAAATAAATGAGACGGGGGGTGGTTGAAATAAGTGGAAAAAAAACGTTTGGAAATCCTTTGAATATTCTTTTAATTATTGTTTTCCCGTTTTTTTAACTTTAAAAATAAAAAAAATTTATATTTTAATAATCTATTCTTTTTGTAATAATCCCTTTCGTTTTCTAAATATCCCCTTTCTATTATCAATCTTTGAATTTTCCCTTAAAAAATTAACATTTCGCTTTACAACCGAGAATTGGTTTTTGACGGTCCAATTTGTTGCTTTTAATGTGCCGGTAAAATTAGCCGCGTACGAAGACCAACCGCATGGTTTTTAAAAATAAACGCAACTTTGTGTGAAAATTCCAATTCGAAAATAACTGAAAAACACAAAAAAAACATATCCAGTATAGGATTTAAAAATCCACGATCCCAAAATTTTGTTTGAATTTTAGGTTTGTGCTTTTTATCAATTACACTATACAGAGTCACACTGTGGATCAGTACCGGTCCTTTACTATTTCACGCTCTACACAGTCTAAATATATTTACGCCCTATATAGCATATATAGTAGCCATTTCCACATCACCACATAAATAGACTCATAAGGTTTTTATTGTAGTATCTCGTCCTCTGGATATTTTTTTTCTGGGGAAATCCATTTACGGACGGAGTGTTGGACTCCCACTAAGTTGACGACCTACCGACTAAAACCTCTCCCTGTGGGTTGGAGTAGTTAAATAAACCGCTCCCTGTACTGCGACCAATTGGATCTATTCAATAAACCCCCCCCCCCCCCCCCCCCCGAAAAAAAATAAATAAACAGAAATACATGTTAATGAGCAATTAAGCCCTAAATTTTAGTATTAATTCTACTATAAAATTTAGCCGACTATTAAGCAATATTTCCGTTATCGTCTTGACCCTTTCGCCCGTGCAGAAGCGCGTGTCTCTTTTATCTTTCAAAGCGTTAAATTCTAAGAGCAGTTGACCCGACGTCTCCTTTTCTTCTTTTTTAACGGTATCTGCATATTTCTGATATGGACTTCTGCGCTTTGTACAGATGGCTGTTAAACGGCACGTGCTCTGAGGTGTACCATGATAGGTGCCCCAGTTCCTCGCGATTACTATTCCTTGCAGTTTCCAGAAAAACCGTTTCGTGTTTGTCCGGTCTGATAGGGAAAGCCAAAAGTGTTCCTTCTCCATAGCTTTCCAGGCATTTATGGCCGGTTTGATGAAACAGGTGGAGTTGACGAGAGCGGGTTCTGGTCCCACAAATGTGCCCCGTGCTGCCGCCCTCGTCAGATAATTGGCCTGCATATTACCTCTGTTTCGTGCAGTATGTATAGAGAGTCCATATTATCACGAGTTCATTCTTCTGGGCTACCCTGTTAAGATTTTTATGCACAGTCATATATTAGCTTCGACTTAAACTTTGGTCGTTCCAGCGCCCTAAGCGCCCCCCTGGTTTCCTGATATAATATTCTGTTTGTATCGCCTGCGGAGGCATTTTGTTGCGCCCATCTCAATGGCACACGCCGCCGCCTGGAATGTCTTTTAAACCTCTTACTATGCCAGTTTCCGTTACTATGCGAGGTCCGTGCTGCGAGCCTTCTGTGGAGCAGACATCCGCATGATCTACGATGACAGCCATTTTTTTTTCAGCCGCCCCTATCGAGTGCGCAGGTTTCATAGAGCCGTTTACACTCCACAACTTTGATCATATTATCCGAGAATTCCAGAAGGCTATTCTCTTTAAAATTGAGCCATGTCCAAACCTGGACGTCTTGAACCGGTCTAGGGTTTTTATACTACATGTCCGTGCCATGGCTGTTGACCGGATGTAGTCCTCTAGAAAGAAAGTATTTCAAACAAATTAATTTTTCTAAAGCGTTTTTCAAGTCGATGAATTAAAAAAGGAATACACCCTCCTCTTTAATAAAGCGCCCCAAGCATTGCAACGCGTGCATGTATGAAAGGATCGATCCTGCTGTCGATTTTCCCATATTTATAGTCAAAATACTAGGGTGTTGTAAAACCGCTTATAACCCGAATACCGTACGTAATCCTGCTAGAAATACCCCAAGGATTACGTCGTATTCGCACTTATAAGTGATCAAACAGCGGACTATACCGACCTCTGCGTATTTATAAATGAATTCCATATGAATTTATTCTTTGGTGAAGTTAATCCTATGGATAAAGTAATCTAATTTTTAGATTATTATCTAAGAGATTTTTCTCTTGGTTATATATTCGGTGTAGGAATTAAAAATGCGAATTTAGATAACAGATAGCGCAACTAGCGTTGAGTGTATCGTAACGCACCGCGGCCATTTTCTTTTTTTTTGTCTGTCATTAGGCTATAAATTTCAGTATATGTCATTTCATTGAATATGTCGAAACACATGCCTGAAAAAGTTTTTTTTGGGGGGAAGTTTAATAACTTTCTTTAATTTGAAGAAAACCGCTGCTGAAAGTTATCGTTTGTTGGTTGAAGCTTATGGTGGACATGCTCCAGCAGCTCAAGCAACTTGTGAACGATGGTTTGTACGCTTCCGAAATGGTGATTTTGACTTGGAAAACAAAGAACGGCCAGGTCAGCCAAAAAAATTTGAAGACGAAGAATTGCAAGCGTTATTGGATGAAAATTCGTGTAGAACGCAACATGAACTTGCAATGGCGTTGAATGTCGACCAAACAACCATTGGCAAACGTTTACATTTTGTTATACAAATAAATGCCATTTTCAAGCCAAAAAATCCGCATTATTAATTCCTACACCTAATAATATTATGAATTTATTGAACATTAAAGGAATTTACAAATTGATTTCTGATTTGATTGAAATTTTCCGCATTTCTCTATTAAAATTTATCCATTGACACGCGCGGATAAGTTCGTTTATAAAACAACAAAAATTCAATTATAAAGTACGAATTGTTTGGAGGAATCACCTTCAATCAATATAGAATCTACCAATTTTTTTAGTTTTGTTCTTTTTTCCCAAAACGAATTAAAATCATCTGGGAGTTTACCAACCGCCGCCCAAACTAACCGCACGTTGCTGTTGATTTTTGCTATTTGGCAGAATATTATAATTTGAATGTTTCCATCCAATAAAAAAAAAAAAACCGAAAACAAAATTATTTAATATATAATATTTTATATTGTATTGATTGATTTTGATTGATTGATTCATTGATTTTTTTTTTTTTATTAAAATTTCATTGTTTTTCTATTTTTTTCCTATTTTAACATTTTTTTTTTTTTTTTATTAAATATATTCATATAATTTTAATAAAATCATTAATTATAAAAAATTTTCTTTCTATTATATTTATTGTTTTTGATATAGGATAAAATAATGTCAGCAAGTTATTCAACATTACCACGAAGTAAACGTACAGAAAAAAATATTAATAAAATTAAAACTACTAGAATTAATGAAAAATAATAACTTAATATAATTATAATTAAAAAAAAAAAAAAAAAAATTTAAATTGTGTTTATTTTTTGCTCTCAAATGATCTTATTTTTAAAAAATGTTTTATTGTGTGTTTTTTTTTATTATTAATATTATTGATTTAATTATTTTTAATTATTTTAAAATAATACTCATTTTATATTATAGATATATAAAAAAAGAAAAATTGAAAAATGAACAAAAAAAAAAATAAGAAA
This sequence comes from Dilophus febrilis, assembly GCA_958336335.1. NCBI lineage: Eukaryota > Metazoa > Arthropoda > Insecta > Diptera > Bibionidae > Dilophus > Dilophus febrilis. The sequence goes on from OY284472.1 coordinate 20,191,191, forward strand.
ATAAGAAAAATTTTAAATTAACAATTTTAATTATTAATAATTGAGACTTTTTTTTCGTGTAGAGAAGAACAACAAAAAAAGCAAGTCTACTAAAATTAAAAACACTACAATTGACATAGTTACCAAAAAAACTATAATTTGCCCATTTCTATTTCATAATTTTATTAATGATATGAGAAATAAATTCCTATATTTTCTTTTTTGTTTTATTTTAATTTTTAAATAATTCTTCTAACAAAAAAAAAAAAAAAAATTATGCTCAATTATTATATATGAAAAATGCAAATTATGCCAAAGTAAAAAAAAAACAAAAAAAAACAAATAATAAAATGAAGAATAGAAAAAAAAAAAAAGTCATTAAATATTTAAAAAATATAAAGTAAAAAACAATTACAACAAGACTTTAAAAAATAATAATAATAAATACATATTTATAATATTAAATGGTTGGAAATAATAAATGAATAAAAGAAATCGAGTGTGAGCTAATTATAATAGTATAATTATTAATATTGATTCAAGATATAGGGTAAATAAAAAAAAAAAATTATATTAAAGGTTAAAACGAATGCTAATAATAATTATAAGGGTATATAAATTTAAATTTAAAAACTATATTAAAAATTATAGTTTTATTAATTGATATTGACTGAAAAAAAAACATAGAAAATAGAAAATAAAATCTATGAATGAATGAATGAAATATTAAAAATTTAAATTTTAAATTGTTATATTAATAAAAAGAGAAAAACAAAAACAATTATAATAATAAAATTATGTAAATTAAAGAAAATTTATTTTAAAATTATTCAAATTATTTTAATTTTTTTCACAATTTTGTTAATTGTTGCGAAAACTTAACAATTATAATAGTTGCGTTCCATTTTCAATTAACGGGAGTGGGTAAAATTAGGAAAGAATATAGATTTTTCTACACCAAACAACTCCTTACTATCCGCAAAGATAGTAAGTTCGGTCGGAGTAGAAAAAATCTAATCTTTTCTACTCCTGGTAATTGGTAATGGAACGCAACTAAAATGTTCGCGGCGGCGGTGGTGGTGGTGGGTAGCGTAAATAAAATTTTAATTCCTATCCATAAAACGGATAGATGACCACTTACATTTAAAAACAAAGGACATCCTAAATGAAATTTTGATACAGCTTTCACAAGTATTGGTTCCCTGGGCCCCCGCTAAATCAATTTCGATAAAAATGCGTTGTTTTAATTGTTCAAATTTATGTAAAAAAATTTTTTAAAATAAATTTATTTAAAAAAAAAAAAACATTTAAAACATATTTTGTTAGTTTGGTAAATTAGTGTTTGTACATCGTCCATCATCGTTACTATTTACAACCAATTAAAATTTAAATAAAAATCGACCGCGAAGCCGTAAAATCAATAAAGAAAAATTTCTAATATTTTATATAATTAAAATGCTAAATAATATCATTTTTATTCGATGCTAAATAAGATCATTTTTATTCGATCATTTTTATTCGATGCGCTGCGCCCGTGTCTGTTTGCGCATGCATTGCATAAATGAGCCGGCGCCCGTACCGTTTAACAAATTTTAACAATAAAATGCATAATAATTTTTTTAGACAGTATAATTTATTTATTAATTAACGTGTGTTTTTGTGATTTTCTTCAATTAAAAAAAAAATATATATATATATATATATTTATTTAAAATTAAAAATTTTTTTTTTATATATATATAATTCATATAATAAAAATTATTTGAAAATATAAAACCACCACAATTTGGATGATTGCGATTGGTAAGTTATTTATTACACCATTTTAATTTCTGTGTGTGGTTGATTGGTTATTTTAAACGTAATTTATGTAGAGCCAATTTTGCGGCTGCCCGTTGTGCATCGTCTTTGGTATTACCAAAACCGCTAACTTCGATAATTTCATGGTGTCGTGTAAATCGTACACGTACCAATATTTTATCATCGGTAATAATTGGATCTTCGAATTTCGGTGATGCACCCGGATATTCATATAATTGCTTTACAACCGGTATCGGACATTTACGTATAAATTCATTTATTTCATTTTCCATAAGTTTATAGATGACATTCCACGTTGTCCGAAAATCATTATTGCTGTCCAAAAATATGGCACCAATTAATGCTTCGAATATGTCACCCAAAGTTTTTGGTACATCAATGAATTCAGCAATATTTATATCTTTTTCTTCGATTAACAATTGGACTTGATCGGATACCAAATGATTGTGTTTCTTTTGGAATTCAACAAATTTCGATATGGATTCGGTTAGAACAGCATTTTGTGATAGTATATGTAAATGTATATCATTACGTACACAAATACATGCGAATGTAATGTTATTTACTAGCGCCGAACGTAAATCCGTTAATTGACCGGGATCCATGTGCGGACAACGTTCAAATATGTACGATGTCATGAGTAAATCTAGAATAGCATCACCGATAAATTCGGATTGTTGATAGCAACCGGTTACCCGATTTGATGGATACGATGGATGTGTTAATGCTTGTAATAAATAAGCACGATCACGAAAGTGATAACCGATACGCTCTTCTAATTTACGATGATTAATTAAATATTGATCAACATCCGTATCGGTAATATTTGTACGTATTCGTGCACCTTTAAATTTTGTTTGTAACATTTTCTGTATATCTTCAGTGTCATTTTCGGGTAATAAATCGAACATTTGCAATAGCGCAAATGAACGTTCCAAACCGACCGATTGTACACAAACACCCAAAATTGCTTCAACACAATCGGCTACCACCTTATCGTTTATACATTGACGTCCAATAAAATGTTGTGTACCCGAATCGATAAGGGAACGTAATCGATAATCCGCACCGTGTAACATAAAACATGAATTCACCTTTTCCTGATCAATATCACCGGAAATCATTTCTTCACGTGTCAATTCAATACGATACAATATTTGCGGTGATAATTCCAATTCACGTATGATTGACTATTTATTTAAAAAATAAAATAAAAAATAAACAATTAATTTAATTATTGTTTTAATAGAAAAAATCATTCGTGTATATATTTACTTGTATTGGTGTCGGTACGGTAAACAATGGAACTTGCCAATCACTTTCGGGATTCAATGGGGTGACTTTAAGTAAACCGGCAAATCGCATATTCATAGCCGCATAGCATAAATTACGATTACTTACAATTTGACCTTTACATGATGTGAGTAAACCTTCATGCCATGTCCCATGATGTATTAGTAAATATAAAGAAATGGCAAATTTTAAATATGCATCACCCATAAGTTCAAAACGTTCCATATCGATAATGTCATGTGAACGAATCGCTGTGATTGCACTTAATAAATCACATTGTTCGGGTCCGATAACCGGTGTATTTAATGTAATGTCCAATAATTTAATGTGGGAACGTTCACTTTTTGTCACATCACAAATTGCTAAACTTTTCAATGGTGACGATGATGTTAATAAATTGTCTTTGTTAATGCTACCAGCATCAGCAGCAGCAGCAGCAGTATCCGCCGCATTATTAAGCAATGACAATTGATTAAAATGATTTACAAATTCATAATAGTAATCGATATCAATTGGATAGATTTGATTAATGCGACGATTCATATCGGCCGGTTCGGAAGTCTCTGGCCATTCATTTAAATACCTATTATTACTAAATGGTAATATATCCGATTTATCAATACGTATCGGTTCGGTGGTCGCCGGATTCGGTATAATTATTGATTTTGGTGGAATTTTTTTCTCATCATTTGGATCAATTGTACGTTTTATCGATTTTATTACCGGTCGCGGTATATACTTTTGATCAGCATCATCGTCGTCAATATTTAAATAACCATTTATGACCTGACGTAAAAATTCGGCATTCAATAGATATTGTAAACGATGTAAAATACTTGGTAATAATGTTGCTTTTAACCATAAATCACCGGGAAACATAAAATTATGACATAATTCGGGAATTAACAATTCTGGACCATGAAGTTTAACATTTTTAGTAGAGCCCTCTTCACCATCGCCAGGTGCCAATCGATTCAATCGTAATGTTATCCCTTTTACTTCAATTAAAAATTGATTTTTATTTGCTACCGTTGGACCATATTTCTCTTCAATATAGGCCGCATAACTATCGTAATCGGTATTCGGAAATGGACTGAATGGTGTTAAATGTTCATGTACCTTGATGACAACATAACGTGTACGAGAATCAGAACGATACCATGGAGTGACAACATTATATAGATAATCTTCGGATTTATGCATTTTATTTGATCGTACTAATTGCGTTGTTGTTTTCAATTCATCCAACACCTGAAATTGTTCAACAGTTTTCCAATCGATTTGTTGGTCATTCACCGGTACAATTACATAGGAATTCTCTTCATTCGAATAATCGTATATGGTAAAATCTTTACAAACATTTAATACATCTTTGAATAGTACACCATGAAAATTTCTCAATTTATCAATTGACAATTGACTGTTCAATTCAATGGTAATCGGATCATATTCAATGTTACAATTAATTTTTCCTAATGTTACAAATAATTCCATGGCAGCGATTTTTGGTAATTTTTTACTTGTTAATATGCCAAATGTTCGAGGTGATCTATACAATTGTTGAAATATTTTCGTTGAATAGTCATCGGTGGTGGTGGTGGTGGTGGTGGTGGCGGGCATAGGAAAACTTGGTTGCATTTTAATGATGTACAACATATTTTTATGATTTATTTTAGGAAAAACACTGGTCGTGTATACGGTATGTTCTAAATCATGTATTCGTAACATTTTGTGTGTGCCCGCCAATTTTGGATTATCATCTGGATATTGTTTATATTTTTTAAAATACAGATCACCAACAATTTCCAAACATTTCCGTGAATTTATTGGAAATAGATTGTCATTTAATTCACCCAATCGATATAATTCTTTGCAAGCATTAAATGCGGCCGAACGTTTGGCCATCCGTAAATTAGTCATTGGTTCACCGACAATCTTATCTTTTACCCGTGATTGCATTGGTAACGTAACCGTAACGGTAATCGTTCTATTCTTTTCCGAAAAATCTTCTTCCCAGATGGTTGTCGATGTGGTAAATTGATCATTTGGCAATGTATTACAATAGCGATTTAACAAGGAAATGGCAGAATTACTATCGAGTATTGCACCTTTTTTAGTTTTAAGTGGTTTAATTGTCGGTGTATGTTCATTTTTAATATCGGCTTCGGATGGTGGCGGACGATCAATTGTTTTATCCAACAGAAAATTACGTATTAATTGATCAATTTTACGATATTCATTGATGGCCATTAATGTTTTATGATAATCGTCATATGGTGCTAAAATAATGTATTTACTATCCTTGTGACGGGCACGCCCTTTTGTTTGCACATATGAACGAAACGTTTTTAATGGATCATATGTCAACACTAAATTACATGATTGTAAATCAATGCCCTCCTCCAATACACTGGACGCCACAATCAAATTGATTTCATTCTTTTTGAAGCGTTCAACAACCCGACGATTCCATTTATTTTCCAAAAGATCATCGATTCCCATCGACAGTGAATTATTATTGCCAACCATAAATTCTGGTATTATCTTACAATTCTTTAACGTTTTACAATATTTATTGATGATGTGATATAAACATTTAGCCGAATAACGTCGTTGTACAAATACAATACCTTTAGCCATATCATTTCCCTTTTCCATGAAAAATTGCTTTAATAATGACAATAATAAATTGACTTTATTCGTGGAATGTGTTAATATTTTTGTTTGATCATCATAATCATCACCACGATCATCAACATCATCATCATCATCATCACCGTCATCGTCCATATCATCGTCGGCCATCTCTTTTACCAATATATGACGAATACATTCGACTTCGGCTATTAAATATCGAATTAATGTTCGCATACGTATCGTTTCCGATTCTCGTTTTTTTATTTCTAAATCGACGAGTACCGATAGAATGGCTATTGATGCACCAAAAATTCCCGTATCCGTCATTTGATACTGAAATTCAGTAAAAAGTTTTTTTAATTTTTTTAATGGATTTTTTTTTGGCATTCCTTCGTTCAGAAAAAGACCTTTTGTTGTATGCGTATCATCCATCTGATACGACATAATATTTTCAATGCAATATCCAATTAAAGCATTTATACGGGCCATCACCGGCGACGGTGGATTCGATTGATATTTATGAATGAGTTCAAGTGGTTTCGTTGAGTACACCAATACATTATTAAAATCACGTATATTTTGTACGGTAACGATCGTTGAACGAAATGTATTTTCTAATGTTTTTATGTCATTGATAGCCGATTGCGTTGTCACTTGACCATCAATTAACATTCCAGTTAATCCAATTACACGCGGTTGCTCATGAACGGGTACATTTACGAATAATGCCATTAATTGATGCATTGGATGATTGTTACGTCCGTGATGACATTCATCAAATACAATTAGATTTAAATTTTTAAGTGATATATAACCATGACGTATTACATCCAATACAATTTGACACGTTGCAATAATCACCTTTAATAATAGAGAAAAAAAAATCAAGTTCAACATATTTAATGTAATAATAAACGTTTTTTGTGTCAATCTTCATTACTTGATTTTCATTAAATTCATCGGTCCATCGGTCACGTCTCCATGCATCCACATTCATGTCACCCGAATATCGACCTATTTTAAATGCCGTTACAGATTTTATAAAATCTGTTTGTTGTTGTGTTAACACTACGGTATTTACCAAAAATACTGAACGTTTTCCACCTTCACTTAATGGTCTATTACACAAAAAAAAAAAAAATTAAAAAAATACAATTAGTTTATATTTCCACTATGGAAACAACAACTTTTTAAATTTTAATGTCGAAAGGATAAATTTTTGATAATACGAAAACAAACAAAAAAATTAAATTGTAAAATATATTCATTTTTATTATAAATCATTATTAAAATCTTGAATCTTGGATGAATTTCTTCAATTTCTTCAATGGTTTTGTTTATTAAATGTAATTGTATTTAAATTACGTGAAAACGCTTTAATACTTTTAATGTTTTGCACATTGATTGAATGTTGCGGATGCGAATGCATTTTTTTCTCAACAATAACTTGTTGTAAATCATCAAATTTTTCTATACGCTGCCGATTGTATTCGCCGAGTGTGGTTAATAAAATCGGTGATAAATTCACAACATTGTTCATGCCAATAACATGAACGGATAATTTACGTTCATGTTCGGCCATTAAATGTTTTAAATAGAATATTAAAAAATGTTTATAGGTAATTTTTCGTATACATTCAATGTCCATAAGAAAACGATAAAATGCATATTTTTCATTAATTATTTCCGACCAACTTCGGCACACTTCATCTTTTAATTCAACATCGGATATCATTTTGCTGCGTATTAACGTTTCTTTGTATTGTTCAAAATCATCGGCTGGTATATTTTTAATATGGTCCAGCAGTAAACGATGACGAAAATCTTCAATGCGTTCATCAATGTATTTCGATGGGTAACGTGATTCCTGTGAATTAACCAATATCGTATAACCAATTGAACCATGATTTTCACGAAAACTACATGATACATCATAACCCAATTGTTCTTTCGTGCGCAACACATCGAATAACGGTTGACTGGCAATAATCATTAATAAATCCAAATAGCATGTGTTTTCCAATGTTATCGGTAGTATTTGATAAAAATTCGAAACAATTGTATTTACATCCTGTAAATTAAATGTTTTACAATGGATGTGTGTTGTGCCAATGGGTATTTCATTTGCTAACGTTTCGATTAATGATAAATTATGAAATTCCATTGGATGTAATGTACTAATTAGATTTTCACCAATGGTCAGTGCATCGTTCAATGTAAAATTTCCTTGAATTAACATTTGACATTTTAATTCTTTAAAAAAATTTCTACTATACTCTTTAAAATCAACGAATGTCAAACGATTAATGGCATTCAATTTATTGGCAATTGAACAGTGTTTTGTATCGACCATCGTTAATCGTAAATCTTTAGCCAACGATTTTACATTAATCAATGTATTAAAATAGTTATTCCGTTGTTGTTCAATAAACATTTGAAATTGTTGTTCGGTCATTTTATCACACAAATTCAAACATCGATTCATAATTATTGCCATCATTTTATGTAGATGTTGATTATAACCACTAATTTTTATGCATAAACCTTTATCGGATGCATAACATTGATAGGATAAATTTGCAATTGATGCCGGATATAAATCTTCAATTAAATGATGTTTTACCATTAACGATAATAAATGTTTCATTGTTATGCATTCGGTGTTCAACAGAGCCAATGGACTTTTTAAATGCACATGTATATAACCGGTTGCCGTATGAAATACATCATCTTTTTTATACCATAATTCTAATACATTTGTATGTAATATTTTATTTGGTCTTAAATTACGTACTTTATTATTTATTGTCGATGAATGACTGCCGTCGTCATTTTGCATTGGCATAACTAAATTAAAATCTGTGGTAATAAATGGATTTTTTTTGGGTAAATAAAATTCATTATATTTTATTGGGATATCCCATGATTGTTTCCATTCCATTGGATATTCACTTTCACCATATTCCGTACCAAACCATTTTTCAATTTTATCATATTTTATCGTTGAATTAATCGGTTCCTTTGTCGTCAACATTACATTAAAACATTTTGTATTCAATTCATCGAGGACAATTTTCATTGCCGCCTCATTGTATTCCATGTACAATGTAGAACCAATTAGAACATCACGATATGGAAAATATTTTAAATTTACACAATATTCTTCAACATTTTCCAATGGATCACGTTCCATTTGATGATTGAATACGGTATTTTCGATTGTTTGCAATTCCATATAGTGTGATTCAATGTGTTGGATATTATTTTGTAAAAAATGTAAATACGAAAATATTGCTTGAAATATTTTCGTAATATTTGCTAAACCCAATTGGGTTAAATAAACGGTTACGGTGAACAGGGAATACAATGAATTAAAACCAAAACCATTTTCGTCAATGCCACACATTAACTCTAATGCCCAATTTCGTTTACGTAAATAACTGGATAGGCTACCGCCACCCTCATAACCAATTAAATAACTTGCAAATCGTTGTGGTTTACTTTCATAATGTTTTATTAACGATGACATACACCAAGTGATATCAATTTTATTTATATTTAAAATTGGTTTTACATAAAATACTCTATAGGCAAATTTCGATAAAAATGTATTTTCCGTTGTAAATTTTAAATTCGAGCTATTCGATGATAATTTTTCATCATTAACATTATTCCCGCTATCATTCTCATTCCCGTTGCCATCGCTAATTGATTTCGTTGGTAAATCACCCGTTGGTAAATCATTAAAATATTGATAAATTTTCGATTGTATAACATCCAATGATGCATTTGCTTGGATACATAAATACATTGAATTGGCTAAATAATATTTTTTATGGAATTCATGCGTTCGCCGCCATAAATTTTGATCGGTAATATTTTCTTTTAATGTTATCAGATTACCCCAACTAAATTTACTAGCCGGATGTTTGTGATTGGCCAATGAACCGAGCAATTCATTACGACGTACATAATCACCTTGTTTTTTAGCCAAAAATTCCGATTCAACAGCTTCACGTTCACGTTTCATTGCGTCCATTGACATAATGGGATTTTTTAATAAATTTGCAAAACGATCCAGAGCACCGTCTAAACATTTTATCGGCACCTCAAAATAAAATGATGTTTCCTCCGAATCGGTATTCGCATTATCATAACCACCACATTTTTTTATATATGTATCAAATTCATTTTCACCGGGATATTTTTTTGAACCCATAAATATCATATGTTCTAGAAAATGTGACAGTCCTTCGATGTCACGTGGATCATTGAATGAACCAACATCAACGCATACACCACATGCCGCCACACCTTGATTTTCTTCGATAAACCTTTGAATTGCATCCGATTTTAATAATTCTATTTCTTTTGCATTATCATCCACAGAACTATTAATTTTAATAATTTCTTTTTCATCATTCATTTTGTTGCTTCTGTTGTTGTTGTTGTTGTTGTTGTTGTTGTTCTTGTTCTTGATATTATTATTATTATTATTATTATTTTTACTAAACATATTTAAATCAGATATTAATAATGCTGTTAAATTATTTTCTAATTTTATTATACGATAATTTTTACGATCAAATTTTCCTTGTTTTGGTTTATCCAAAATTTGAATTTTTTTTAATATATTAGTATCATTAACATTATTACTACTTGATCCACCATTTTTTTGATTTATTGTTTTAGATAATTGTTGTTGTTGTTTATTATTATTATCAGATTTTTTACTTCCACTTCCATTATTATTATTATTATTATTATTACCAGTGGATGAACAAAATAATAAACACTTTCGTAACACATTAAATCTTTTATGTTTTGTAGTTAATTGTATTATCGAATACATTTATTGAGGAGTGTTAATCTTTCCTTTTATGTTTTTTTTTTTAATCAAAAAAATTTAGAATTTTTTTTTTGCTTGGGGGCAGAAATTGTAATTACATTTATAAATATATATTTTAAACTAGAAATGATAACTAGATAAATTAAGTAAATGAAAACAACAAATTTGTAAAAGATAATAATTCAAATGGTACTATGATTTTTGATTTTTTTTGTTTCGGAGTCCGATCAATAGAAATAAAAGAGACTGTCCTCTGTATTTCTATGTCCATAATACAAAAGATTGGATAAATCTTTAAAAAAAAAATAAAATATATATATATGTACTTACAATCGAAAATCTTTTGAAAAATGTTTCATTATCAAAATGGCTATAAATGTTTTACCAGATCCCGTTGGTAAATATATTATGGAATTTTTTTTAATACCAACATCACACAATTCATCTTGATATTGCCTTGGTGTAAAATTTTGGTCCTTTATTTTTTGTAAAAATATATAAATTAAATTAAAAAAAAAAAAAAATGTTTAAGAGTTGAAATTCCAAAAGGTTTATTATTATTTTATTACCGGTTCTAATTCCTCTAGTTCCTTATCCACGTCCATCGTCTTATCCATCGTTTTTTTTTTTTTTTTTTGTATTTATTTTACACTTTTTGTATCTGCAATGAAATTAATTTTATATGATCAATTATCGCACAGTAAAATATCTGTAACAAAAAAAACCCAATAATAATTTAATCAATTGCCCAATAATCTATTTGTTCGATAATGTTCGCGAATGAATTATAATCAATTTGTGATAACATTATATTATATTAAAAGGAATTAAAATGATGAAAATGTTTTAAACACATGATGAAATGATTAAATGAAAAACATATCACAGCAGCATATATATATAATATATACATAAATATGCAATATATAGTGCAAAAAAAAAAAAAACAAATACAACAAATTATATTCCTACACGTCATTCATATACTAGGTTCCAACAATTCAAATCAACATCGCATCTAATAACAAATTATAAATGGAATTGAACTCCCGTTTGTATAGTCTCCGTACAAATAATAGGATTAAGGATTTGTGTTTTATTTTTATTACGTTTTGGTTATAATCCAAATCAATTGAAATAATTTATATAAATTTTTTAATTTACTTATCTGAAAAAAATTCGGTTATTTTACGATGAAAAAAAATAGAAATAAAAAATGATGGTGCGGTCATTCAATTTTTTATGACTAAAATCCCCATTAATTCTGCTGATATTGAGAAGGGAAAATTGGGAAAAACAAAAAACTCCTTATTGATTTAAAATACTTACAAAAGTAATAATCAATTTATATTTTTTTTTTTATAAATTCTTGAAAATTACCGTAAAAAAAAACACTTTTTTCTTAATTCTTTTGTTGCATGCGGTTTTTTTTTTTTTTTGCAATATTATAAAGAAAATATTTTTTTTTTTGATCTCTGGCAAATTACTTGCAATTTTTTCTATATTCTAAACTCTAATATTTTGTACGCATTTCTTATGAAATAATGAAATATTTTATATAAAAATTTAATTATTTTTAATCACTGTATAATAATATGTTTTATATTTTTTTTTTTTTGTTATAAATTTAATTAATTAAAAAAAATAACAACCACCAACAAGTCAATCAATCACAAGAAGTCTCAACTCAAGTCACTAACAGTGTAACTGTAATTTCGAACTTCTGTCTGAGTGTGAGTAGTCAAAAACAACATACAACAAACACGATGAAAACAAAAAAAAAAAATCAAACACGAATAATATACAAACAAATCCGATTTTCATCAGAAAAAGAACGAAAAGATCCAAGAATTGTTCATGTTTTTAGGACCCCGTCTGTCGTCCGCCCGTCCGTCTGCTGTGCATATGTTCGTTCGCCGGTGGGATGACGTAATAAAATAACAAGAAAAATAACAACAATTCATCAACAAAAACAACACGAAAAAGCTCAATATAGTTAAGTTTACGCCGTGGGTCCGACAAAAACGATCGACGAAAATTTTATGATGTTAAGGGCCTTGGCCCTTGGCACATATTTATACGAACGAATGATCAAAATGAATTTATTTATCCATTTTACTAATTAATTGGATTATTATATTACAAAATAAAAATACAAAATGTTAAAAAAATAACTTTTTTAAATTAATTTAATCATTAATTTCGCATATAAATGATGATATTTCTATAAAAATTCAATTAAATATTTTATTCGTTTCATTCGGTCAGTAAAATCAATTAAAGCCCACAATTTTTTTTCTGTAGAAGTTATTTTTTTTTTTTTGTACAAATAAATTTTGTCGTTCGTGATTAACCCCACATATTCGCATAACCAACATAACATAACCAAGTGTGGGAAGGATGGTGGGAAGACCGCGGGGTAGGTGGAAAGATGAAGTAGAAGTGGACCTTTGGGTCCTCGGCGTTTCCGGCTGGCGGACGTTGGCGGTAAATAGGTCCGGTTGGAGGAGGCTGTTAATGGACGCCAAAACCAATTGTAGGTTGTAGGCGCGCTGAAGAAAGAAGTAAGTAAGTAAGTATTCGCATAACCATCTATAAAAAAACTACAAATAAATGAATCGAAAAGACAATCCATATGTGAACACAAATACGATATGATACACATGAGGAACGAAACTTCGGGGTATAGTGAAAATTAAAAGAAAATCCATTGAGATGATTCACACATGGGAGGATTTTGTGTGAACATTTTTTGGATGTAGTTGTTTTTTGTTATCGATAATTTATCAACAAACACAATTTTATTTGTATAAAAAAAATTAATAATTTAAATTTGTAAGTGAGGTGGTGTGTAAAAAGTTAAAGTTAATTTAACTTTTTATAGATTGCGGGGTAAATACGCGCAGCCCAATTTGTTGTTGTATTTTACATGTAAAAATAAAAACTCGCACTGGGTCTAGATTACGCAACTGTGAGTTTTTAAAGTGTTCACGAATTTTGGTGTTCACGAATTTTGGTGTTCACGAATTTTGGTGTACACTTTTATGAATTTTTATCACCGAAAAAATATCAGTGAATTTTAAAATTACAAATAAACATTTGATTTGACATAAAAACTCACCGAAAAAAATTCATGGTTGCTTTTGCGAAATCACAATTTGCTTTGTGTGCACTTTTCAGTGAATATGAATTTATAAAAAAGTGTACAACAGAAAAACTCGTAGTTGCGTAATCTAGGCCCTGGCATCCCTCAAGGTGGCTTTACAAGTGAGTGCAAAAATCCCGCGGTCGTGGGTATTTTTACAAGGTTTACAAGCGAAGGGTAAAATATTTTATGTTCGAAAAATATATTAATAATAAATAATATTTTGGTTGATATACCTTAGCTAATTGCTAATTTTGTATGCTTTAGCATACTAAATTACAAATAAAACAAAATCTTCCTGGAATGTATTATAGTGAGGTACGAGTAAAAAGATGAAATAAATGCAACTCGCCGTCGTGCGTGCACCAAAAACATCGCAGTTCGGAATTCTTGTTTTTTTACATATAAAAATAAAATGTTCGCAGCACGACCTCTCACTCGTAAAACCTCCTGCATGTGTGAATATACGCCTTCACATTTCAGGTGTGAACCAGCCTTAAAACCTGTCGTTTTGAGTTTGCGCAACGCATAAATCAATTTTCGAATCTATTTATTTTTTACAGTGTATATTGTCTATAAACAAAACAAAACACAAATTTTTCATTTATTTTTGTTGTTTTTTTTTTTTTTGTAATTCTTTTCACATTATAAAATAAATGTTGAAAAATTTAATTTATAATTATTAAATAATATTAATTAAAATGAATAATAATAATAATGTGTATTAATTTTGTGTTTCATTAATGTTGTATGAATAAATAAATATAATTATTATGTTTTCTTTACTTGTTTATATCAATATTTAATTACATTTAAAAATATAATAACAATCAACAAGTTGTCAGAGGAATCCCAAACATAACATAATGTCATCAACAAGAAAAACAAATACTCCAATAATTCATGAAACCGGCAATAGATTATCTGAATATCCAAATGATAATCAAAATGTACATGTAGATGATGATAATAATAGTTTATCAGATGAATGGAGTTCAAGTTATACTTCAAAATCTTCCGAAACACCTAATGATGATTATGAAGATGATGATGATGATGATGATAGTTTTGTACCCGATTGGGAACAATATATAAATTCTGATGGCAATTTATTTTATATTGAATATACATTGAATACAAATGGTAATAATAATGAAAGTAGTACGGCTGCTGCCACATCTTCAAATACTACAACTACTACTAGCACCACCACCACCACCACCACCAATAATAATTCAAATACGACTGCGAGTTCTTCAACAACAAATAATAACAATTTAAAATCAAATGAATTTACACGTGTATCGTCAACACGCCGTAGTAGTAAAAAATCTACCGGTAGTAAATTATCAAAATTAATTAATCGTCATCAAATAACAAATAAATTAAAATCCACCGATAATGATAATAGAAATTCGACAAATAAAATACCATCAAAAATATTACCAATTTTATCCACACATTCAAATATTTCACAATCGGCTGCCTCACAGATCGATACAAATAATACAAAAGTAAAATTTAGTGAAATTACTGAAGGTGAAATTAAAGAAATACCATATTTTATTGATCCGGCAACGCGACATAAATTTGGACGTCGTGCAACATGTTCCGAAGCAATTTTAGGTATATCCATTTGTCCATTTTCAGATGGACAACGTATTATGATTGCCGGTTATATGCCAAATTTTCCTCCACCACAAGTTAATCAATTACAGCATCATCATCATCATCATCATCATCAGAATCGTCATGATCTTCATCATCACCATCATCCACAAGATACTAGCAGCAATAATAATAATAATAACATTAGTAAATCAATAAAAGTTGGTGATTGGTTAAAAGCAATAAATGATCAATGTGTACAATATTCAACAATTGATTCGGTATTAATGAGTTTCATTGAACCGACAACAATTAAATTAACATTACAACGGATATTAAATGAAGAAGAAATAGAACATCAACAAACAGTTTTACATAAAATAACATCAATTACGGAATTATTAAATGATACCATAATTGTATTTAATTTAAATGATTTGTATTATCAGAAATGGCAACAAATGCAACAACAGCAGCAGCCACCACAACAACATCATCATCATCATCATTCACATAATCAATCAACATTACATTTTAATTTACAACAGCATTATCATCAACGACAACAACAAATATTACATTCACAAACGTATTATGATGATTTACATTATGATTATCATCAATTGTTACATTTTGAAAATGATATGATATTTAGTATTATGTATTTAACAATGGATGCATTAGATGAAAATGGTATTGAAGGACAAGATGTACTATTTTGTTATCCACCAAAAGAATATAATTGTAAGTATTTTTGATTTTGTTTTTCAATTCAAATTAATTTGATGAATTGTATTTTTGTTTTGTTAAAGCTCTTTATCTATCCCGTGGTTCATTTTTAACATTAAATTCAATATTAAATACAACATTTCGTGCAAATCCAATTGTTACAACAGTTGAAATTAAAGGTATTGATTATCATATTACATATACAAATTGTAATCAAGGTAGGTTTTTTCGTCGATTCTTCCACCGCAATATAATAAAACATTTCCATATATAACATTTTCAATTTTTTTTTTTTTTGTTTGTCTTCAAGATTTACTATTAATTGGAATGTCATCAAAATATGCAACCGTACAAGAGGTGAAATTGAAAACAATTGAATTTCAACGTTTTTTTGAATTTAAATATCAAACGTTACCGTTAACATTTGTTCCGAAAAACGTTAATGATTTACAATTAATATTTATGATAAATCGTAATTTATATTTATATTTAAACCAAAACGATACTATTGCGAAAAAAAAGACGATTAATGGCTCAAATGAATCAAATGAAAATGTTACGATGGTGATAAAACCGAATGGTAATACTTACTTTGAATCGGGCCGATTAGAGGGACATTTTGTACCGTTACCGAAAGAGGCTAAATCCCGTATCGATGAGGCATTAGGCGAAATGGAAGCAATGGACTATCGTGAATGGAATGATGAACCATTAAAATCACAACGTGAATTTTTTATCATTGGTAGTGTATTATATTTTAAACAATATTTATTGGCAAATAATTTATCGGCCATTGATCTATTGGATGTTCAATCATTTTTACGTGTTCATGGTATTTGTAAATTATTGGAAAAACAATTGTTAATTTTGGATATGGTTATTTGGCATGAAATTTATCCGAAAAGTGTTGAACGTGGTCTCGTCCAAAGTGATCAAATTTATGGTATACCAAAAGGTAGATGGTTTTTGGCGATTGTCGCCCGTAATCATTTATTATTGGCCGTCATTTTGGAATCAAAACATTATCAAAATAATAATAGGACAGATACAGATGATGCAAATAATAATAATAATAATAATGTTAACGTTAATGATATAATAACACCATCACCATTTTACATTGAAGAAATTCAAGATACTGTTGAACATTTAAAAGTTAGTGGTATTGAGAATTTGGCAAACGCATGGATTCATTCCAATAAGAGACCACAAATTTTAACCGAAAATCTATCATTAAATGATAAACAAACGAATGGAATGGTAATGGCGGGAGGAATCACATCGGCAACAGCAGCAGCAGCAACAACGACAACAACAACTGCAATAAATAATACAACATCATCATCAACATCAAATCAACATCTGGTGACAAATAAAAAAACTGAAATTATTTCAATATTAAAACGTCGTAATAATTCACAAGAAAATGTTGGTGGTGGTGGTAATAATACATCGATTATAAATGAAAATAATTCAGGAGGATCTACTGTTGGTAATATAAATATTGATTTAAAACACGATCGTGGTGGTACATCATTAGGTGGTTCATCATCGGTAAATAGTCAAACGTTTAGTGAAGATTCATCAAATCATAAATTTGATATTAATACTGCTGCTGCTGCTGCTGCTGTTGCTGGTGCTACGGCCATTTCTACTATTGATCATAATAAAAATGTTGATGGTGCTGTTGGTGGTGGTGGTGGTGGTGATGATGATCATGATGGTGATGATGATAGTGATTCAGATTGGGAAGCTTTTCCAGATAGTCATCGAAGTTCAAGTGGTATGTTTGATATGTCTGATGTAACCGAAGCGTTATTAAAAGAGGTATCCGATGTTATGGCTAGCAAGTATGTGTTATGTTTTGTTTTTTTTTTTAGTATAACTTATAATATTGTTTTATTTATTGTGTTTTGATTTTTACCAAAATTTACCAAATAGAATTACATTCGGAAAAGATAATGTTTTATTTCATTA
The DNA here is from genome assembly GCA_958336335.1 of Dilophus febrilis. Classification (NCBI taxonomy): domain Eukaryota; kingdom Metazoa; phylum Arthropoda; class Insecta; order Diptera; family Bibionidae; genus Dilophus; species Dilophus febrilis. The sequence goes on from OY284472.1 coordinate 20,209,229, forward strand.
TTGTCAATTGGAATATGGTAAAGGTATTTTATTGGCACCGCCTGTTGGTATCACATCATATAATCAAATTATTGATGGTTATCGTCGTGCATGTTTATTAATACATGAAACATTACAGAATACAAAAAGGTAAAATTTTGTTTGTGATATCACCATTTTTGTTTGATCATTGTTTTTTTTTTTCTCTATATAGATTTCGTTATTTATTGTCACAAGAAAATAGTAAACCAAATTTACATAAATCATTGGTGGCCATTAAAGAGCATGGTCTTTTAATAACAACATCAACAACACAATCGAATGCTACTAATGCTACAACAACCGATAATGATGAAACGAATGAAGAACAATTTTGGGTTATTGGACGTTTATTTAATGCACCGCATAAAGAATTATATGTTTGTCATCGTTCAAATGTACCACAAAATTTAATTGAAATTGCATTTCGTTTATCAATGAATAGTGCCGGTTAAGAATAAAAAAAAAAAAAAATCTTCTATCCTCTATAACACAAAAAAAAAAACACAGAATTATACTTTCCAATATATTATTATCTATATATATTTTATACAAAATTCTTATATAATTAATTTTTTTTTATTAATTATAAATTTAAAATGCACAAAAAAAAAAAACTAATTTAAATTAAATAGTTTTATAATTGTTTTATGTGCAATTTTATTTTAAGTACAAGTTTTTCGTTTTTCGTTTTTCGTATAAATACTTATTTTTGCCTTAAAAATGTATTAATTATAATTAATTATAAAAGTATAAAAATTTTTTTTATATAAAAGCACAAATAAAAAAAAGCAATAAAATCCGTCCAATTTTTATTAAATGCATTGCTTTTTTTTCACTTAATTATAAAATTAAATTATATTATGATAAATATTTAAAATTAATTAATTGCGAAAAAATAAAAAAAAAAATTTTCTATTTAAATCAGTCAAGAGAAAAGGTTTTTAAATATTTTATGTATTGAAATGATTTTTTTTTTTAAATTGTAAATTAAATTGATTTTGATTTATTGTTTTACTGTTACTTTTTGAGGTATTTTATTTAAAACATTATTTTAAAAAAAAATTAATAAAACAATTCCTTTAGATAATGTATATTAAATGTATTTATTAAAAATTAAACAGGAACACATAATCGGCGGAACCGATTAGCAAACAATTACTAAAAGGATTCAATTCCGGATATTGTCTATATAATGTCTCTAACATATAGCCTTTAAAAAATAACCGTTGTCTAATATTTCTATTCTATTTTTTTTTTTTAAATAATGAATTTATTGTAAAAAATCATTAAAAAATAAAAACAAATTATATACAGGGCAAGTCTAACAAAAAAAAAACAACCCCGTTTATACAAAAACGACGAATTTTGTAGAAAAAAACGGTAAATGCAAAAGTTGTAGAGGACGAAGGCAAAAAAACTATATTTTTATGACCTTCGATGATGACCCGTTGAAAAACATAAAGCATAAATGAAAAAACGTATTGCGCAAAATCCAATTTTTTTTTTTTTTTCAAAATATGTTCACAAAAACAAAATGGTGTATGGTGTATTTTTTTTACGTAGAAAATAAGAATCCGTTATCAATAAATAGAGGCGATTTCATTAAAAAAAAAAAAGTGTATTTTGCGCAATATCTAGAGCGTCTTTATATTTCAAGTGGTCATAAAAATATAATTCCCCCCTTTGTCCTCTACAACTTTAGTATCTACCGTTAATTCTGCAAAGTGCGTCGTTTTCGCACAACGTGGGTTTTTTTGTTTGTTATTAGACTAACCCTGTATAAAAAAAATCTGCGGAATTTTTTGAAATTATTAAAAAAAAAAAAATTGAGATATGAAAATTTGTCTGTTATCAAAAAATGATTATATATTAACCAATCGGTAATCTGAGTTTAATTATTTAACCTTTGGATCAAAAAGATCTTGTAAATTTTAATTATCTCTTAATCAAAACAAAAAACCACATTTTAAGTTTAATAAATAATGAAAATATTCTTCTAAATTATTAAAAAATATTATTCGATTCGTTTTTTTTTTTTTTCTTCTTTTGGTGTTTTTTTTTTTAAATTTAATTTTAATTATTATACTAGCTGCGAGTGCAAGTTTAAAGTTATATCTGTTTTCATTTTTTTTTTTTTTTTGATTAATTCTAATTAAGTTTCGCGTTTTCTTAATTAATTTTAACTCTTAATTAATATAATTTTACTAAATATATTACAAAAACTTATATAAATAAATATTATATCAAAAAAAAAAAAAAAATTAAGTGATGATGATTAAAACATAATTAAATTGTGATATGTGTAAAATAAAATAAAAAAAAAAGTGTATAAAATTTTCATAATTCCATCCATCCATCCATTTATCAAAAAAGTATGTATCATTCATCAGTTCTTTTAATTATTTAAACTTTATGCTAGCTAATAAAATTGTGTGTATAGTCTTTTTATATTTATTCGGGGTTTTTTTTTGTTATGGAAGCAGCGATTTTTCTTAAAATTACAGATTTTATTTAAAAAAAAATAGCGTCTTCGTAATTAAATGGAGAAAAAAAAATGCCAAGTATTTAAAATAATTCTTTTGATAAACAGATTAATTAAAAAAAAAAATAATTTCCTAATACATTTCTAATGTTTTCTATATTCGTAATATTTTGATATTAATACTCTTTAAGTAGGTATATGTATCTGATATAAAGTTTGAGTTTACATGCGTTTTATTACATAATAATAAGTTTTTTTACTTGTTCTCCCATTTCATTTATATATATATTCGGTTTAATACACATTTAATGCCCGTTCAATAATAATCAATCATATATTAAAGGTCCTCCGCCTCCGCCACAACGATGTCACACACTCGTTTCCGAATTTAATTTCAATACAAATTTATTACTCTTTGGATCGACAACCTCTTCGCTGATATTAAAATGTGGTAATTTATAAACGTTAACCAACAATGAAATATCATTTTGTATCAATTGAAATGTTAAATTATTTGAAATGGGTCGTGAAAGTAATTCATCACAAATCAATGACCACGATTGAATGGTTCGCCGTTCTTTATCGTTTTGCAATAGGGGTGTTTCGTTGAGATACGGCTCGAGAAAGGCTCTCGGTGCCAAATCATGTTTTAAACAATGTGCCAAATGTCGTAATATTCCTTCAACCGTATGCCTTGGTTGTTGTCGTGTAACACGTAAATATTTTTGTAATGCACGGGCCATCGATGGGAATACAGCTTGGGCGGCTTCATGCGGATCCAATGGAATGGCCGGTGCCGGTTCATTATGAATACGTCGAATGTGTGTAAATGATTCTTCGGCGGCCGTTATCAATCGAGCACGTCGTTTTTTAACACGTCGTTCATATTCATGTTCCTCGTAGAATCGTTCGTTGTGCGATGAGTCACGTCGACGGGCGTGAGCCGCCAAAACGGCACGATTTTGTGTTTGTTGTTGTACGGATGCGGCCGTTGATGTACCATCTACCTCATAGTATTTAAAACTTGATATGGCTTTTTTCTGTGATTTAGATATTGGCACCCGCTCCAAATACGGATTATATATTGGAAATTCGGTGTAGTATTTTTGTAATACCCAAACGGCCGCCCGTTGTATACTAAATTGACCGATGGCATACGAACGTGATTCACCATCGGGACTACGGACCACCTTAATATAGTAAATCGGTTGTAAGTGGCGTAATTCCAATAGGATAACGGCAATATAATGGATTAATAAAAGTGTATCGGTAAAACTGATGGCGAACGAGACTAATGATTTATAATCGGCTGCCTCAGCACCTTCAACAATTGCCTTTGTACCTTCGGTCACCTGTACAATGTAGAATAACCAATAGGCAAACGTTGTGATGATTATCAATAGGAGTACAGTTGCACGAAATAAAAATATACGCGGTAATGTTGCAACTTGTTTACGTAAAAATAATGCCCATAAACCTAATGCCAATAGGATTAGACGAGCGGTTAACGATACCAATTGACCTTTACATTCGGCATTACACAATAATAAATGCATTTTAGCAATTTGTGTAATTTCTGGATTGTCGAAGGCGGACGGGAAAAATCCTAACTTTGGCATCATAACCATTGCCAATGGACTGAAAAATGCACCAACACATAATATTATCGAGAAAGTTGTTTCAATGTACCGTTGACAGGCAAATCCAAATCCATTACCATGTAAATCACTTGGTTGTTGCCAATTACTTATATCTTCCATTGATATACTTTGATCGGATGTATTGCCAGTGATTGCCGTTGTATTTTCACCCCAATTTTCATCTTGTGGTAAAATTTGAACTTCAATTATTTCCTGGCCATCACGTCCTCCATTATCCGATAAATGGACACTCGTTTGAAATGGTGCCATATCCGGACGTTTATTATTATTATTATTATTTCGATTTGTGGAATGTGATGTACTTCGATGTGAATGTCTTGTACGATGATCACGATGATGATGACCACCACCACCACCACCACCACCACCAATAATACCACCACTACCACCACTTATTGTATTATGTCCACGAGAACGTCTTGATCTTGAACTTTGTTCAGATTTTACAGATTCAGTTTCCATATTTTTTTAAATTAAAATAATTAAATAAATGAATAAATAATGTTAATAAATTAAAAGTCACCATTCCTGTATGTCACAAAAATTAAGTTGGAATTTTTTGTGTTATATGTTACGATAATAATTGTTGTTAATAAGAACCAAATGTAAAAAAAATATTAAGAATTTAAATTCTTTATATTCCTTTTTTTTTTTTTTTATAGAATATATTTAAACACAAAAGTGTATTCTTCGTGTGCGTACACTCGCCCTTTTTTTTTTGTACTATTATTTTATTGTTGTTGTTTTTAATATGATTTATTTGTTGTTGTTATTGAATATAACAAAAATGTACACAAAACGGTACATTAGCAATTTATAAACGCAAACACACACACACACACTCGCTCGCACAAACAAAATAACACGCCGTAAATAAAAAAAAAAAACAATAAAAAAAAAATGAACAGCAATTAAATATTTATATTAGCAGCATTGTTAATATTACAAACAAAAGCAATAATCAACAGGATCTGGTTGTGTGTAAAATTTTTATGATTTATTTCTTTATTTTAAATAAAATTTTATTATTAATTTTATCCACATTTTAATTCTATTATATTTATTTATAAATTATAATAATTTATTATTATAAAAATTATTTAATTATATTTTAATTTTTTTATTTAAAAAAAATAGTAACAACAAACCAATAAAAAAAACACTCTACTAAAAAAAATCTACTACTACTGTTAAAAACCGGCCATTTTTGATATGTGAAATATTTTTTGCTTATATATAAATGAGCTGATACAGTAATTTTTTTTTTTCGTTTAAAATTCGGGTCCTTCACCCCGCGCCGTAAATGTAAATAAAAATATTTCGACAGGTGTGAAAATGAACGAAAATAATAATACATTTTTTGGCAAATTTTGTTTGTTTTGGTTTTTCTTTTTTGTATTTTATGATGACGAAAAAATCAATAATAATAATAAATAATAATTTACGTCATCATTTAAATATTTAAAAGAAAGTTTGGTCTTTTATTTTTTTTTTTTTTTAAATATAAAATAAATATTTTCATTTTGGTGCTTGATCCGTTGATGAATGTTAAGTCAATGATCAATTTAATTTTTTAATAATCGCGTCGCTTGGTGATTGAATTGCCGCCGTACAGAGTGTTTTTGTAATTAAATTTATAACCTTATTATATATTGTGCGAATAAATTTGATAAAAATGTATTATTTTTATATATTTACCGTAATAATTAATTAATTTATTAATCATTATAATATGCATTGAGTAATAATTTAAAATAAAGTGAAATTTTTGTCATATATATATATATATATCAAAATAAGCATCAAATAAACGGAAACGAAAAAAAGGGTTGATTTTAATTTTTTTTTTTGTGAGTTTGAAAAGTATATATAATTTAAAATTATGTAATAATAATTTTATGTATTTGAAATATAATTACACATAAAAATTCCTTAACAATATATATAATGATGTAAATTGCCCAATAATATATATGTAAATGCGGATGACCTACAAATCACATAATTTCTATTTAAAATTATTCATATAAATTAAAAAATTAAAAAACTCAATCGCACACACACACGCCGCAGACCATATAGAGTTCCATATCCGTAATAACAAATATTTTTAACAATAAACACCTTTAAAAAAAAAATAAATTTAAATACATAAATAAACATATAAGAAAATAAAAACTTTCTTTTTTATTTTTTTAATTCCAAAATAAATAAATAATTTCTTTAAAAAATTTTATTATATAATTTTGCAGTACACTCACGAACTCATAAACAATAAAATATTATAAAGACGCAAAAATATATAATGTCTTCTTGGCCACTCAGACGAATATTAAAATATTCGGGTGTTGCTGGAGCTGCTTTCATTACCGGCCTCAGTTTACAAACAAATGATTATGATTTGAATTCCGTGGGTATTGTACGATTATCACGAGCTGCCCTATGCGTTTACGATGTCGGTGTTACATATAAAAAAAAACTATACTATAAGGAATGGGATAAAACAAGTGCCGATTATAAATTGGAAAAAAGTAAAATACATAGATTGGCTGCCGAAAAACTGTTAAAATTAATATGTACAAATAGAGGAGTGTATATTAAAGTTGGTCAACATATCGGATCATTAGATTATCTATTACCACCCGAATATGTTGAAACAATGAAGGTACTTCATAGTAATGCACCAAAAAATCCCGTCGAAGATCTATACAAAGTAATACGACAAGATTTAAAGAAAAATGTATGTATTATATATTATGTGTGATTATAAAAGATATGATTAAAAACAAAAATGTATAATAATTATTATTAATCAATTTTATAGCCAGATGAATTATTTGAAGTATTTGATCCGGAACCATTGGGAACGGCATCGTTAGCCCAAGTGCATAGGGCAATTTTAAAGAATGGTGGTCAAGAGGTAGCGGTTAAAGTACAACATCCATATGTTAAGGGAAATTCAATTGTTGACATGAAAACAATGGAATATTTATGTAAAATTATGGCATGGGTATTTCCCGATTTTAAAATGCAATGGCTTGTTGATGAATCAAAAAAAAATTTACCAATTGAATTGGATTTTTTGCATGAAGGAAAAAATGCGGAAAAGGTATAAAATATACAATTATAATAAATCATTATTATAATTATTAATTATTCATTTTGGTATAGGTTTCAGAAATGTTTCAAAATTTCCATTGGTTAAAAATACCGAAAATCTTTTGGGAACTATCAACAAAACGGATATTGGTTATGGAATATCTGGAGGGTGGTCAAGTTAACGATTTAGAATACATAAAACAGAATAAAATTGATCCATTTGAGGTGGCCAATAAAATTGGACAATTATATTCGAATATGATATTTATAAATGGATTTGTCCACAGTGATCCACATCCCGGTAATATATTGGTGAAAAAAAATTCAAAAAATCAATTAAATTTAATATTATTGGATCATGGATTATATGCGGTAAGTTTAACATTTAAAATAAAATTTTTCATTTTCCATAGGCACTCTAGAAGTCGGATTCTTACTGACTTAATTGCTCCTCATCGAATTGCGGTATTCTTACTGACTTAATTGCTCCTCATTGAATTGCGGTATTCTATGATTGACACCTATCCGATTTGCCATTAAAATTCAGAAGATTGCCCATCGAATGTAATGTCGTCCTCGTTATCTCTAGCACCGCCTTCTGTTCCTCAGCGCATTTCTTTCTGTTCTGTTCTTCAGCTTGAAATTGCCGTCCTGTCCATTCCCAAGTAGAACCCAGTAGAGAATTCAGTTTCTGCAGAAAAATTGCATAACATAACGTTTTGGCAGACAATCAAACATAAATTAGCTGAATTTTAGTAACTATTTTAAAGCTGAATTATTGAAATATCATCAAGAATCACTCATATGTTTTCAAACAATTGTCCAAGTTGCACTTTAGGTGGATTAGTTTTTAGATAAGATGAAATGTTTAATTTAAATAACTGATAATCAAAAGTAGGGGCAAATACTACTTTAGGGAGACTATTCCATAATCTTGCTGTTCTTGGGAAAAATGAATTTCCAAATCTGTTTGTTCGCAAAAAACTAATAGATACAGAATATGAATGAGCCTTTTGTGAATTTCTCGAATTATAAGAGAAGTTAATAGGTTCGGGAATTAGCTATAAAATTTTATTAGAGCATTTTTGGCAATAATACCCATAAAATGTGCACAATGAAGCTACTGATCGTCTATGATCCAATTATTCAATGGAATTTGTTGTTGTTTCATTTCTGATCAGCGAAATAGCGTGTTTTTGGATCCTGTCACTAAACTGCAATGTAGTAATTGGTGCACCAGTCCATATGTAGGAATTATACTCTAGAAGTGATCTTTTTAAAAGACCTATAAACTAGTGCTAAATTTTCAGAATTGAGAAATTCTTTCGATCTTGCGACTTTTGCGACTTTTTAGGTGCAATTATTATATTATTATTCCATGTAAAGTTGTTTGACAAAGATATTCCCAAATTTAATAGATCATTGGATTGTGGAATAATTATATCATGCATAATTATTGGGTCAACATTTATGGATCGTTTGATTGAGAATAAACATGCCTTTGTGTTAGAGGGATTACATTCTACTGAGTACAATCCTTCCTCAAATAGATATTGATTCTAAATCTTTGTTAATTGAAGAAATCATCTTCTGGCGAGACTGAATCTTTTGATTTGCATTATGATTACGATGTAGTTCATACAAAGAATGTCATGTACTATCGTCTGCATAACAGTGCATTGGATTTTCTGTTATCGATAAAAGATCATTAATGAAAATTAAAAAGAGAGTGGGCGATAGAGCGCCTGAGGTACCCCAGAATAAACCGGATAAAGTTTGGAACTAATACCATCTAGTACAACCTTAATATGCCTATTAGCTAAAAAGTTCCCAACCCATTTACAGAATGTGTCGCCTAATGTGCCATGCATTTGGATATTAATGCCTTATGCCATACTCTATCAAAAGCCTTAGTAATGTTTATAGTGAAACCACTTGTGTTTCACCAAAATTTGCAATACTATTACCTATTAATTACCAAAATATTAACATAAACCTGATTAAATGTGCCGTGTAAAATAGCCTTCTAGAGAGATAAACGCACTCCTACGAATGTTCTGGATTATTGGAATGGAAAGCTCTTTATCTGAAATATAGTATTTTATGCGGCTAAGACTGCATATGAAATATCTGGAGGGTGGTCAACATTCACCCTCTCTGTGGTGTAAATGATAAAATTGCCAACCTAAAATTCTATCGAAATTTTGGGGTCGTGGTTTCGAATCCTACTGAATGCATAAAATATGTTTTGTGTTTTCGATTATTTTTCGAATCTGAATTTTAACACAGCATTATATTTTCCGCTTGCGGTTGGTCGTACGGTTAATTACCGACACCGTAAATTAAGAAACTAACAACAGAAGAAAGCTGTTGTTGGACGCTAAAACCAAATTGTTGGTTGTAAAGCGAAAAATTTATATTATTATTACTTTTATGCAACTAACACACAGCTAACATTTCATACAGAACTAAATATCTGAAAATGGTCTGATTTTGATCATCCGGCAGCTACCGCTAAATGGTAAATGGTAATCGTAACGTTTTGGCAGCCGGAAAAAAAATCGTGCTCCTATTTGTTTGAAACAAGATTGGCACAACCTTCTCATATATTATTTGTATATACTGGCGCCGAAACTAATTAGCTGAACGCAATATAGCAGCGAGGCCACGCTTTGTAGCAGTTGCAATTCAACAATCGGTTCTACTTGGGTTCACATCCTTATGCTGTATAAAGCTAGAAACTTGTAACAGATGCGCATCCGTTTCTTCGTCGTCCAGACTATCAAAGCCCGGTATTATCTTCTTGAGAATATTCATCTGATAAGATGACGTCGGAAGCCTTAATCATTCAATGGCTACTAATTTGAGAAAGAAATATACTGAGAACCTCCCTCTTGACACTTGTATTGAGATTTAGTGTTCTTAATATACTTAATCCAAGTGTCTTCATATTAAATTGTCTGAGTCCGTTTACTTCCTTCCATCCGTTTATGATGTTCGGATTTCCGGTCTTTTCACCATATCCCCACCCTCAAGAAACCAAATCTCCTCCGGTGCGTTTATGAAATTTTAGATTTTTGTGTATTTGTAAAATTGATTATTTTTTTTTCTTCTAAAATTTACCCATATATAGGAATTAACATCACGTTTCCGGTATGAATATGCAAAATTATGGTTGAGTATTTTGAATGTGGATCGGGTGGGTATGAAAGAGCATACAAAAAATTTAGGTATCCAAGCGAATTTATATCCATTGTTTGCGTGCATGTTAACGGGACGACCATGGGAAAGTGTTATCGCCGGTATAAGTAAAACAAAACAAACGTCAGCCGAAAAGGATATTGTACAGAGTACAACCACCTTAGTGTTACCGCATATCTCCGATATACTGGAACAAGTTGATCGTCAAATGTTATTGGTATTGAAAACAAATGATATTATACGGGGCATTGAGGCAACATTACAAACACAAAATCGTATGACATCATTTTGGGTAATGTCCAAGTGTTGTATAAAATCGGTGTACACCGAAGATACGGCCGATGCCCCTAAAAAATGGACCAAAATCAAAATTTACGCTCGTAAAAATTGGACAATATTTAAATTGAACATATATTATTTATATTTGGGTATATTAAATTTAAGTCTGGTGTCATCCATTAAACAAATTCTATAAAAACAAAAAAAAATATAAGCCAAAAAGGAAAAGGAATATGAGATTGGTTGGAGGGGCGGAAATATTTTTGATTGTTAAGCTTATACATTATGAATATAAGTTATATAATAATAATTTCCGGTGGAAATATTATTATAAATGCTTAAATTTATTTTACATTTGGATTAAGTTTAAAAATAGCTTTTAAAAAGAATCAATTAATTTTTTTATTGTTTACTGTTACGCCATTTTTTTTTAATTTAAATTAATTATATTGATTTATTATGAATTTTAAGAACCGCAAAAATATATTAGGCAAAAAAGTGTTCATATAAAATTTTGTTAATTAGATGAATAAGAAATTGAAAGAAAAAAAAAGTTTTAAGATACATTTTTCATATATACAATAAAATATAATTGTAAAATTATTGATTTTTTTTTTTTGATACTGTTGTTTATTTTATACCATATGAATAAAGAATTTTTTACAAAAATGATTTAACAATAAAAGGGCAGTTTTTACTTTGTTTTATGGATCCTTAAAAGCAAAAAGGTTTTATCTTTTTTTATGCTCCTGTCCGTTTCCCTGGTGTTTGTTAATAAAAATCTTATTCGTATCAATTGATTGAAACGCGTGAATTGTATTGATTAAATTTATTTGTTATGGTCTTCTGGTTCATCGCGTTGCTATATCAAAAAAAAACAGTGGAATTTATTTGATTATATTTTACCTAACTAAAGGATTATTTTTATTTAAAGAGGTTTTAAACAAGCAAAAGAAATCACAAAAAAAAATGGTAATTTAATTAATTAAAAACAAAAAAATGAAATGTAAAACAAAATTTCAATAAACTTTTATATAGATTCTTTCACGTGTTAAATCGGATTCGGCCAATTCAAAAACAAACCTGATTAAAAAATCGGCAAATAGAATACCAGAATTTGAGGATTATTTAGTGAAACGTGATTATATTGGAGCTCGTGCATATTTACAAGTAAAATCTAATAATAATAATATTTCTTTATTTAAAATCACAAAATTTTAATATTTTTTCTTTTTGGTGGTCATAGTTTAAAGAATTGGAAAAACGTAAACAATTTCAAATTGATGAATGGATTGCATTTTGTACATTTCATTTGGGTGATTATGAGAATGCCCTTAAACAATATGAACAATTACAATTAAATTATAATGATAAAGATAATCTGAATAAAGATTCAAATCCGGATCAAGATTCAGATTCAGAACATCATCAAAAAGATGATATTGAATCATCAGGCAATCAAATGAATATAATTGCATTAAATATTGCTGTTTGTCAATTTTATTTGGGAAATTATGCAATAGCACAGACAATTATCGAGCAATTATCAAATGGACCATTAAAAATACGTTTATTATTTCATTTATCACATAAATTGAATGATAATGAACGTATGATGGAATTACACAGTTCATTACGTGACAATACCGAAGATCAATTAAGTTTAGCCGGTATGCATTATTTACGGGCTAATTATCAAGATGCCATTGATATTTATAAACGGATTTTATTGGATAAAAAGTATGTTTAATCTCTTTTGGTTTTTAGATTTTATTAAAAACAGTTACTTTAATTTTCCTTTTTGGCGTCCATTAACACAGCCTTTGCCATTCTGACCTATTCACCGGAAACTCCAAGTGCCCGAAGTTCGGATTTACCTTTCCATCTTCCCACGGTCTTTCAACACTCCTTGATCATCCTGCTTGGTTTGCCGTCCAGCATTTTTGACGGTATACAACCGCCATCCATACCTACCTCACATGACCATATCAACTCATTCGATCAATTTTGAACCAAACAGAACCGAACCCAAGTCGGGTTGGCCATGCATTTTATATAATTTATGGTCGTATCGCGAACGCTACCGTCCCTTTTCGTTTGTCGGTCCAAAGATGAGGCGAAGTATTTTCTTTCTTTTTAAGTTTCGGAACCATAGCGGAAAATTGGTCGAACAACTTTCGATATAACCTTACTTTCAGTATTTTACTCAATGTCTTCGTAAAAGATAATATCTTTCGTAAAATCGTAAAAGGCCTACTTATTGTTTCCTAAAGCATTCCGGGATCGCTGAACATCTTCATCAACAATATCATTATCACTATATGCTTATGGGTCATTCAAGGTACATAAATCCGTAAGCGGCTTCGTAATTGTTCTGACCAATTACTGTTACGCTTTGATTTTGTTCCACAAAAGCCATCCTTTACCCATTACAATAAAAATAAGCGAATAAACTTGTTTTATATAATACTATATACCGTTAAAGTAGAATTTATATTACTTATACTAAATACTAAATAGGATATGTTCTATCCAGTTCTTACCGATATCTCCTGAACCGCTGTTATTTCCAGTTCTTTAAGCAATCGGTCAAAGTTTTCAAACCGCGAGGGCGCGCAGTATTGTCCTCAAGTTCTATGATGCCGCTAGTGACCACATTTTAATTCTGCCTAAGCCGGAGATTTTAAAATGCTTGTAAGATGCTTATTAAACACGGTTCCTTAACACTAATTCGAGATTAGGGTAGGGGGCAGGAGTGTTTGAGAATGTTTCGTTTGAGATTGCACTTTCCTACATGAATGCTATTAAGAAAGTTTTACAATTTAGAGCACCCGTTTAACTTTGAATAGCGAATTTTGATATTTTTGCGCTTTTTTTATACACAGTGCGACAATTAATATTCCGGACTGGTCCTAGGAAATACATTAAAAACACGATTTTTGAATTTTTTTTTTTATTTTTGTTCAAACTGATATCCTACTGATTCAATACAACTGTTACATCGATTTAATAATTGCCATCATTGTTTGACTAAAACCGAGTAACAACCGAACAGAAAAAAAATCAGAACTTTAAAAAAATCACTTGTTTGGCTGTTCAGAACTTTATAAAAAACAGAACCAAAAGAGAGTAGATGATTGTTTGATAAAATGTGTGTTCGGTTATTTCAGTTCAGACTCATTTTTCTACTCCGTTAAAATCGACGGTGCGAATCAAAGAACCCAATTTTTGTTTTGTTTGTTATTCTTTTTTTTCCTTTTTATGTATATATTTTTAGAATAATTTTTTCATCGTTCATATATTTTATACGTGTATGTGTTATTTTGAATTTCATGATATAAAATAAAAACCGAACAAAAAAATATACAATTGTTTCACTTCAATTTTTCACCGAACATTTTTCAACACCAAAAAAAAAAAACAAAAAAAAATGAAGGAACCGACTTTTTTTTTAAAGTTCTGTTCTTTTGTTCAGGTCTCAAACAATGACGGCAAATGATTCAAATGCGTGTTCCAGCTCATTTTGTGGTATTGCCTCTTGAGCGTGTGTAGATGCTGTTTGAATGGTTTCAATATCATCTCATCAAAAAAACATCTTTTCAATTTCATTTTTTCAAGTTTTGGGAACAAGGAGAAGTCACATGGTGCTAAATAAAGGGAAAGGGTTGTTGATTTAACACACAGACTTGATCTCGAGCCAAAAACTGACGAACAATGAGTGAAGTGTGACTTGGTGCATTATCGCGTAACAAACACCAACTATCTGGATCACGATATTCAGGTCGAACACGACGAATTCTGCACTTTGACGCTTTGTTTTTGAATCGTATTGAAAGCACCACCCGTAACAATTGAATTGATTTTTAAAATTTTTGTGAAAATGAGTTAAATGAGTTAAAATTTCTACTTCAAATAAAATATTGTTTCACAAGAAATGTTATAACTTTTTTATTTGTCAACCAAATGCAGTGAAATTTTTACGATAGAGGTAAATTAGTTACGATATCGGCGTAAATTTTTACGACGATAGAGAAAATATCAAGCTACAAAACGCATGTTCCATCACATAGATCGCCCAATTGGTTATTGAGATGTGGTCTGAGTCCGGAATATTAATTGTCGCAATGTGTATTATGCTAAATCCGGAGAACTGTCTCTAAATCCCGGAGCCCGGAAATCGTATGCCAATACCCGGAGAGGTGGTCATCGTAGATTCCGCGGTTTTAAATCATTGTCCTTATTCCAATGTCTGAGTCATTGTCGTTTTTCCTCTGCCCTGTCCTAGGCATCGCCGTTATACTCTGAATCCTTTTTTTTACTCCGCATTTTCAAACGGACCTCCTTCCTCAAAAATACGGATACTGCACAAATAAAGCGGATTCTCCGAATCCATTACTTTTACTCCACATTTGCAAACGCACCGGTCGCCTCCTCAAAAATGGGGAGATTTCGAAAAAAAAGCGGATATATTGTTTTATAATTTGTTGGTTTTACGCGGTGTGTCGGTAATAAGGAAAACAGACCACAGGATTCGAACTTAAAATTTTACGCAGAATAATTCAGAATAAATTCTTCAGTAGTTACCGTTGGCTATACCACGTGGAGGTAACACTTGATCAGGAACTCAACAACGCAGTTGCAACACCGCGCAGGTCAGCGACCACAATCAGTGCGCCTACCCACACTGCGATTGATCCCGAAATCCAAAAACCAAGCCGATATTAATTAATAGAAAAATAGGGATTCTAATTTATATTTACGATTAATGGATTGCTTCTTGTTTTTTTTCTCCCTTTATATTCAGAGATTTACTGGCCATTAATGTTTATGTTGCGCTGTGCTATTACAAATTAGATTATTATGATATATCACAAGAGGTTTTAGAATTATATTTATCGAAATTTGGTGACAGTATAATTGCATTGAATTTAAAGGCATGTAATCGTTTTCGTTTATTTAATGGTCAAACGGCTGAATTGGAAATAAAATCGTTATGTGATACGTCCGATACATTTGGTGTTGATTTAATCAAACATAATTTAGTTGTATTTCGTAATGGTCGTGATGGTGCATTACAAATCTTTCCATCGTTAATTGACATTATCCCGGAGGCACGTTTTAATTTGGCCATTTATTATTTACGTACTCGGGAATTGGATAAAGTTGAGGAATTAATGCGTGACATTCAACCGACCGTACCCTATGAATATATATTAAAGGGTGTTGTTCATGCGGCTCTCGGTCAACATTCGGGTTCGGTTGGTTTTTTTTATTTTTTCTATTTGTTTAAAATGTAATTTTTGAATATTTGATTTTATCCCGAATGATTATAGAAAGAACATTTAAAAAATGCTCAACAATATTTACATTTAGTGGGTGGCAGTGCTTCTGAGTGTGATACGATACCGGGACGTCAAAGTATGGCATCTGCTTATTTTCTATACGGACAATTTGAAGAAGTTCTTGTCTATTTAAATTCAATAAGAAGTTATTTTATAAATGATGATATATTTAATTATAATTATGCGCAGGTATGACACGGGGCGTCATTCCAATTTTTTGTACGCAAACTCGTAACAAATATTTTAAAATTTTGTATTTTTGTTTTAGGCAAAAGTTGCAACGGGATGTTATAAAGAAGCCGAAGAAATTCTATTACAAATTAATGATATAATAATACGTAATCAACATACATTCGCAATGGTATTGGCAAAATCTCATATTTATTCGGGGCATGCCGAACAAGCATGGAATATTTACACGAATAAGGAGACGAACGATGAATCATTTATATTATTACAGATGATTGCCAATGAATGTTATAAAATTGGTGAATTTTGGGTAGCCGCAAAATCATTTGATATGCTTGAAAAGTATATTGAGAAATATTATTTTATTTTTCGTTTTGGAATAAGAATTAAAATTGTTTTTTTGTTTCCAATATACAGATTAGAACCAAATCCAGAATATTGGGAAGGTAAACGTGGTGCATTAGCCGGTTCATTATATGCTCATGTATCACAACAAAATATTGGAATGCCACCGGATGGTATAACAAGTATTTGTACAATATTAAGAGATTCAAATGGTGCTGGTGGTGGTGGTGGACAAGCTGAATTAATGTTACGTACAATTCGACGATATGCTAATGAATTAAAATAAAAATATATTTTGAATTTAATTATAAATAAATGCAATTTTTAATATTTAAACTAAAAACAAAAAAATACAATAAAATTTGTCACTAAAATAAAATAAAATTAATTATATTTTTTTTATAATAAATTCGATATATAATTTAAAAATAAAATGGAGGTAACTTAAAATTTATGTGAATTATATAAAACGAATTTTTTTTTAATTAATAAAAGGAGATCTTTTTTTTTTTTTGTTATATAAAAATGAATATGGAGAAGAAAATTAATTAAATTGGATGATATGAAAATTGTCTTAAAGAAGACCATAATTTTGATATGATTTATTGGTGCCGTGCTCACTCAAACATTCATCCCAGCACCTTTTTGTGGTTTGGCTAATGTAGTGACAGGCCGGTTTTAGCCCATGTAGGCGCCTGGGTCAAATAATAAAATATAACGCCCTTAAACATGATCGGTAAATGCATAAATGGATTTAAGACGATTAAATTCTCATTTGTTAGTGTATTTGTGACTGCGTTTGAATGAAATATTTACCACATTAGCTGACTTGTTGTTCATTTTGTTATTTAAAATATATCACTGAAAAGGATCAAAGTTATTTGGCAAATTGTAATTAGACAGAAATTCAGAGATCCCGCAATTTCTCTAAAAGTCCCAAAAAATCCAATTTGAAGTGGTAATTTAGGAAATATCTGGTAATTCTTAGTTTAATCTATCTGTCTGTCAGTTTTGTTTCAATAATTGCTTTAGAAAAGAAATTTTATATAATTTAAAATATCTAATCGTTTTCAGCGCCCCTTAACAACGGCGCCTGGTTCATTCGCACAAATATCTCGTATGTAGTGGCGGCCCTGTGTAGTGATTACCTTACATCTATAAGATACTCATAGATGACGGATCACTCCCTGAAGTGGGGGGCGGAATCGATAAAAATCTTCACGGACGGATCTATGAAAAATGGCAGCTTCGGGGCCGGGTACTACTCGATGGAACTTGGTTTGAACTGTCAGATAAATATTTGTGGGGAGTTATGCCTCAGTATACCAGGCGGAGACGATGGCCCTAATTCATGCGCTGGACCATGTTCAGAGCAACGGAGTGTGCGGGAAGGAACTCCTTTTTGCCATTGATTGCAAGGAACTGGTAAGGTGTATGAAAGGTGGGACGTTTGATTCATCCCTGGCACTTGAATGTGCTCACAGGCTAAAAAGAGTGTACGACCCAGAATGCGGTCACACTGGTTTGGGTCAGGGGGCATAATGGAATCGACGGGAACGAAAGGCGGAACGACCAAAAAGTTCGTTGGACCGAAGCCGTACATTGCAATTAGCAGAAGTACGGCGAGGGAGACAGTCGAGAATTGGGCCATTTCCGAACATCAGAAAAGCTGGAAGGAAGTAAAAGGACTCAGACAGTCCAGGATGACACTTATGTAGGAAACACCAATCGGGAGGTTCTTGGCTTAGGGCGGGAGAACTCTCAGGAAACTGGTGGCACTCACATCAGGGCATGGCGGCTTCAGGCATCATCTTGTGGGGATGGAAATTCTTACAGATGATACATGCGGACTCTGCCTAGAGGATGAGAAAACGGCTGCACACATTGTGTGCAAATGTCCGGCTTTGGAGAGTATACGGATGGGGGGGGGGACCGGGCACCGGTTCCTCGCAGAGAGCGAGCTGGGAAGGATACCCTTCAAGGAGATGCTTGAGATAACGAGGGACACTATATTAGATGAGCAATCGCGGGGGCCTGAGTGGCAAACTGATTAGGTGTAAATCGAAGGTACGAAAAGGGGCCCAAGAATGGTCTGATTCGAATATACCGCAGCCGGAGGAGGGGTTTTAGTCAGTAAGAATCTGGCACGCGTCTTCGGACGTGTCTCAAGATTTCCACTCCTTCGTTAAAAAAATAATGTAGTGATTAAGGTAAGATTAAAAGAACTGCTGCACCGGGAGTCCCAGAAGCACCCAAAAGACATTGATGACTGTAGACACTCAAAAATCTTTATTCGAAAGGGCTAACGAAACAAATTCTCAACCTAAACAAAACACCAAAACCGGACACCAAAATCTAAGAGTCTACATTGGATGAAAAAAAGACGATATTTGCATGCTATGGCACATGGAGAAGGAAAAAAATCGGCGGAGCACATTCTATATGTCTATGTGAATGTAAAGCAAGGTATAAGAATCGCAGGACCAGTGGCAAATTATTTCCAATTTCTCTGAGGAAGTTATGTCCATACCCGCTTGAACATTCAATTGACTGCCGGTTCCTGAGCAGCGCACGATGAATACATGAATATCGAATAGATTAAGGGTACAAAGTACAATGACCCAAGAAGGACAATGGTAAGGTTGTCGGGGACTTAGCACCCGCAACCCAATTTAACATCTATAATCTAACCTAATCTGATATGATTTATTTATGAATGAATAATGAAGAAAAAAAAATGTAAATATTCTTAATAATAATATTGTGAATGTTTTCGAGATCTTAAAAACTATAAAAATTAAAAAAAAATATATTGTTGGGGTTTTTTTTTTTTTTTTGCTATCAAATAACATAACATTTTTGGCATTTTGGAAGCTTGGAACAAAGATTGAATTATAATAAGTATAATATACAGGGTGTCCCAGAACCCGACGACAATACTCCGGTTTTAGATTCTATACGGATAATTTGGAGTCGAAAACATTCTAAAAAATGTTTGTCAATTCGGTTTCGTTTCGGAATTAAACGAAAAAAAGTGATTTTTTTAGATATTCATATTTTTCACATTCTGGACTACTTATCTCCATAACAGAGGTTATTGTAATTGAAAAATCCGATACGCGATTAGCATCAGCATTAAATTACCTTTAAATTAACGTATAAAAATTATGTAAATCGGACAACCGCTTCTATTATTGATATTTAAAGAAACACGATTGTAGAATCTAAATCTTATTATTTGTTCTCTAAAGTTCGGGGTATCATATCTCAAAAATACATCCTGTAAAATCCGTGAATCCTGATGGGTTTTTGGTGAATAACTTCGAAATTATTTTCGATAGATAGCGTATATTGAGATATATGGCAAAATTATATAGCTTATTAATGTACAGCAAGTTTTTAAGCATGTGTGACGGAAAGTTTTACAGGATTTAATAATTTTAATGCTCATATGCTAATAGTGTATCTGATCTTTCAATTAGCGCCGTTATGGAGATAAGTGGTCCAGAATCCCGAAACTCCATAACGAAGCCGAATCGACAAAAATGTTTGAGTATGTTTTCAACTCCAAATTTCGACGCATAGAACCTAAAACGGCAGTATTGTGTGGTCGAATTCTGGGATACCTTGTATAAATAAATAATTTTATGTTTACTTTTGGGTTATTGGATTGGTTTTTTTTTTTTTTTTGTGTCGCAATCATAATTTATGGACTTCACTACATAAACCATGAATATGGAAAAGAGACCTAATGGTTTTTGTATTTTTGGATAAACCTTCGTCTGCTTAAGCCATTGATTAAGCAATAAATTAATTGAAAATTTTGTACAGAATATAAAAGATCTGTCTGTATAGTGGTGGATTTTTTTTACAACAACCCTTTCTTTGCGAAGAAAGATTTCGCAACGGTGTAATTATTTGTGAATGCAGAAAATTACATCACAACGAATTGGATGAAGAAAAGTATAGTGGAGGAAGTTCAACCTGCTGCTGTTTGCTGAGTTATTTTACAATCGCAAATGTCCAACAATAAGTATTATTATAGGAACAAAATTTATGGCACACTTAGGAAGAATTTCGTTTCGCGCAAAAATTGAAAGCCATATTATCAAGATTATCGAGTGCGCAAGTTATGAAGTAAAATACTTGCTTTGAACTGACACGAATGGATGACGATCGTACACTTCATCAAAAATGCTCGACGCCTTTCAAAAACGCGGGTTATGGATTAGAACGGAAGGTGTTCGAAAAAATCGCGAGCGGTGGGTGAACTTATGAAGTAAAAGCGGCGCAGGCGTTAGGGGTTTTGACATTTTACCCGGCTGGCGGACATTGAATAGGTCTATGGTTGAATAACCGACTTGTTATTGGACGGTTTAAAAAACAATTTTATTTTAGGTTGTAGGCACGGGCGAATCGGATCTTTAGCTAGGACATTTTGGGTATGGTCAATCGAAAGCTTATGTTGGACAGAGTCAGAATAACGGTTATAACTTTTTGGCGCCCCCCCCCCCCCCCACCTTCCGGAGATAAATGGGGTCAAAGTTTGGTTAATAAACAAGACGGCTGGTTATACAGGGTGGCACAAAAGTAACGTTCTAGTTTAAATGTTTAATAAATATTTTAGTTCATATTTTTTTTTCAGAATTTTGTAAAGAAGACTTTGGACATTTATAATGGAACAGTACACAAACAGAACACAATAAACTTAAATAATTCAATTTTATTATGACAACTAGTATGTCTGGTTGCAAATTTTCAACAACAAGGTACTGTAAAGGAACCTCCCACGAGCCGGAGGACCACGTACGGCACACACTGAAGATAATATTGAACGTGTAGGGGATAGTTCAGTGTGCCGGATAGTCCAGACCGGTCAACAAGGATACGTTGAACACAATTGGGGGGACTATCGAGAATTTTTCCGTGCACAGAATTTTGGCTATATATTACGAATGTTTCCATGTAAACTTCAGCTGGTGCAAGGTTTAAAATAAAACCAACTAAAGACCATCAATAACGGCTTAAATTTGCCATTTCATTACAACAAAAAGTTGAAGAAAATCGTGATTTTATTCACAATTAGAATAATGAGCGATGAACCCGTACCTTTTCAATTAAATGGCTTCGTTAACAAACAAAACTGTAAACTGTTGGTCAGACAGAAAATCCAAGATCGCAATGAATCAGCAACAATTACAATTACATCCACTTAAATGTACTGTTTGTTGCGGACTATCGTCTGAAAGAATCATTGGTCCATATTTTTGATTGTTTTAAAAATCCAACCGGTTCCGTAATTACCATCAATGGTGTTCTCAATATCGGTCGATGTTGGAACATTTTTTTTAGGCCTGTTGTGCAAAATCGTCCAGAGGTGCGTGGTTTCAACAAGATGGACCCACAGCCTATACTGCACAATCGACACAATGCGGCTATGCTACGAGACATCTTTGGCGAGCGATTAATTTCAAAAAGAAGCATTTTCATATTGGCGGCGGCGGTATTCACAAGATTTAACCGCTCCAGACTGTTTTCTTTGGGGTTATTTAAAACAATATTTAAAAAAAATATTTAAAAAAAAGTGTATACATCGCAATAAGCCAACGACCCGGAACCCCACAACAACATTCGTAATCCTGGCCATCACACCGGAAATTTTGAGAAAAATTATGGAAAATGTGTTAGAAAGAGCACGAATGTGAAATGGGAGCAGAAAATGGTCATCACTTACGGGAAATTTTCTTATTGCCACGTTTTTAAGTCAAACAAATTTCCATAAAAAAAAAAAACAAAAACAAAAATTGAAATAAAATAATAAATAAGTTATAAAAACATTCACACTAAAACGTCACTTTTGTGCCACCCGCAGTATGTTACTTTTAACTGTAATTTGCCGCTTGGAAAATGCAGTTAATCCTCAGATACAGATCGGTTTCACCTCTAAACACGTAAAATATAATTACATATTATCATACCCTGATCCCTCTATTATATACTTTTGATTTATTTCGGGATTATTGGCATTTGCAGAAAATAGCTTTATTTTGAGTATCTACTTTTCTAAAATCGGCCATCAGATTGACCACACAAATCAGGTTTTTCTAAAAAAAAACCAAACTTTGACACCCCTTCTATCTCCGGAAGGGTGGGTGACCACCAAAAAGGGGGAGGCCCCTTCTATCTCCGGAAGGGTGGGTGACTACCAAAAAATTCTAACGGTTATTTTGTCTGTGGAACATAAGCTTTCAAATGACCATATCTTCAATCTCCTAGCTCCAAGGTCCGCTAAACTATTCTTTAGCTTAGGCACGCAAAAGTAAATATTAAATTAATTATATACTACTCTAACCGCTATTATATCGGACACCTGCTATTTTATTCGTATGCTCGATTTTGAGAGGCCAAAAAAGGACTTTAAACAACAATTTTTTAATCTTTCTAATTTTATTTCATAAAATGATGGTTTTAGTTAAATAATTGCGCAGACAGAAGTAAAAAACACTTTAAAATGCTATTAGTTATGGAATTTATTTCAAAATGATTAAATTTCACAAAACAAAAATTTGACCATTATAATATCGGACACTTATATTATACGCCACTAATCTCCTTTGTAACACCTCCTTTGGTCTATATGACTGCATCCATTCTCTTAGACGTGGTCTTTACTAAGTTTTTGCATTCATCCGGTGTTTTTGTATTCCCCATTTCAATGATTTTTCTTTGGATTTCTGCACTCCTTCAATTGTAACTTTCAAATCATGTATTGACTTTATTTTATTAATGCACACGACGATTCTATTGGACTTAAATCGGGACTGTATGGTTTTTTTTAATCTTATTATTAATAAGAATAATACGAAATATTCCTAAAGAACTTAATGTAACTAATTGTAAGTCTACCGTATGAGATATTTAAATAAAATATGGTTTAACCGGTTCGTTTGAGTCACAGAAAGTGGTGTAAAATCTAATGTTACTGATCGTCATTAACGCAACTGTGAAAAAATAGGAGAAGTTCTGGGCGTGATATAACTCTAAAATGGTCAACAGCAATCAAAAAGCGGTCGCACGAAAGTGGACAAGGCAAAGGATTCATAAACCGAACTATATGAATATAAGATAAAAAATACAGACATATTTTATTAAACAATGTATTTTCCCTAATAATTTTTCAGCGCAAATCAAAGCCCCTTTTTTGCAAAAAACAAAACAATAAACAATTTTGAGTTTTGCGGCAATGGAATAGCATTATATTTTGATGATGAATGTACATTTGTTATTGTTAGCGATTCCGATAATCGAATAATTCACACACAAAATGAAGCATTCCATCGTGATTGTTTAAAACGCACTGTGAAATTTTCAGCCAGTTATTATAATTTACATTTCAAAAAAAGGAGTCGTTTCTTTTTTTTAATTTACTTACTTAATTTTATTAATTTACATTTCCTTTAGTGTACGGATAACTCCCAAAAACACATTCATATATTAAATGACTATACCTTTTCCTATCGACCATATTAAATTATATTCAAACGGCGAATATACATTTTAAATAAGATGTTGCTCTATCACAAACCGCTTAAGCAACTAAGAACTGGTTGGAAGCTAAAAAAAATGGGTTTAGAAATCCACTTTTAGAATTTGACATCTTCAAGTCCAATAGAATCATTGTGGACATTAATAAAACAAAGTTAAAAAATTATAAGAAAGTTACAATTGAAGGAGTGAAGAATTCCAAGGAAAAATCATTGAAATGATGAACCCAAAAACACCGGATGAATGCAAACATTTAGTAAATACCACGTCTAAGAGAATGGAGGCCGTCATAAAGGCCAAAGGTACTTCTGTCTCAGCAATTATTTAAATAAAACCATCATTTCATGAAATAAAATTAGAAGGATTAAAAAATTATTGTTTAAAGTCCTTTTTCGGCATCTCAAAATCGAGCATACGAATAAAATAGCAGGTGTCCGATATAATAGTGGTTAGAATAGTAAATTGTTTTAGGCACAAAATTAAATTATTTAAAAAATTAAAAAAAAAAAACTAACTATAATTAATAATAGAGATAACACGAACTATATAATAAAATGGAATGTTTTACATTCGTAAATTTCACTATAGCAATAGTTTGTTAGTTAGTTACTTTTTTGTAATGGGTTTTTTGAAACCCTAATTAATATTATGTTTGATTTGATTTTTTTTGTTTTCTTATATATAATTATATATATATATATATAATTTTTTTCGTTTTAACTTATAATAAACATTTTAAATAAATATTACGATCAATACTATCACTTGGTATAAATTTTGAATATTTTTTAATTAATTGTAATGCAATTGGAATATTATTATCATTATCATCATCATTATCATTATAATTATGATTATCGATTGTGTCATTGACAGTCATTGAATTACAATGATTTTTTATTAATATCGATAATAAATAATTCCATGTATAAAATGGATTATTCATTGCGGATTGTTGCTGTTGATTTCGTTGTTGTCGACCATAAAGAGAAGATGAAGATGACTCAATTTCTTTATTATTTGTATCATTCCATTCATTTTTATGATTAAAATTCATCACAGTTATATAATGATTACATTTTATACAAAAAAATTTATTATATTTTTGTATGAATGACATTGATTCAAATGCTTGTGTCCATAAATCAATGGTAAAATATAATTTATCATTTGTAATTGTTTCAAATAATTTTGTATTACCAATTGTAAATAATAATGGTATAATTTCATTTTTTGAAATTTCTTTATAATATAATTTACATATTATATATAATAAATATGGACAAATTTTTGTTAATTCAAAACAATATTCACGTTGATCATTTAACCAATAGTATTCGATTATTGCATGACCAATTTCGGGAAATTTACAATTAACAGCAACATCATCATCATTAAACAATAATAATAATAATGGAAATGAACATGAATCACATTTTGCAGTAATATTATTTGTTAATTTATTAATTTCATTCCTGTCAATTGATGATGATGTTGATGTTGATGTTGTTGTTGGTGTTGCGGTTGCGGTTGTTGTTGATTGACGATTTATAAATAAAAAACCATTAATTATATATTCACGTAAATTTAAATTTAAATTTGATATTAATTTTGGATTTAAATAATTAAAATACATTTCATAACAATTTTCTTTTGATTCATCACCATCATAACCATTTTCAATCATAATTTTTTGTAATTTTTTTAATAATTCAATAATTTGATCATTTGAATTGTAACGATCGAATATCGTTGAATATCGTTCAATTAAATTTAAATTACTTATTTTAGCCGATTGAAAAATCATATATAATGTTTGTAGAATTTTTTCTTCATCGGTTAATGTTTTTATGGTTGTAGTAGATGATGGTAATGTTGGTGATGATTGTGATGTTTGGGCTGGTGATGTTGGTAGTACTTCTTTAATTTGATTTATTATTTGAATATCTTTTAAATTCTTTTCCATTGTTTTTTCTTTTACTCCGTCTTCTTCTCGTTCCTGTTGTTTTTTATGATTATGATCTTTATGTTTTTTTTGTACAACATTTATTAATGTTGTTGTTGTTGCATTTGTATTTGTATCATTAAATAAATTTAATTTATTTAATAAAAAATTTTTTACAGAAAATAATGATGAATTTTTATTATTTGTACAATTATTCGATGAAAATATTTTTGTTGAGGTTGGTTTTGATGTTGCGGATGATGCAGATGATGATGATGATGGTGATGACGACGTTGATTCATTATTTAATAGAATTTTATCAAAATTATTTATATCATATTTATGATAACCATTTGTATTTGTATTATTTATAATATTAAATAAATTTTCTAAATCATTTAAATAAATTAATTCATTTAATTCTTTTAATTTATTATATAATTTAATTAATTCAATGATATGAATGTCACCAATTTGAAAACGTTCTTTAAAATATTGTAAATTTTCACGTATTATCGATGCAGATAATATAAATTTTTCTTCATACAATAATTGAATGACAAAATCTTGAAAACGATTAAATTTTATAATTGATAATGTATTTGTTTTTGTTTTTGTACAATCATTATTTTTTAATGTAAATATAATTATAAAATTTTTTATCAATTTTATTGTATTTATATTTTCATATTCATTATTCCATAGGATAACTTTTGATTTGTATGGATCAAGTATAAAAAATATTTTACTTGTATAACCAATTAAATAATAATTTAAAAATGTTGTTAATTTTCCAAAATGTAATATTTGTGATTCATCTAAATGTTGTTCTTCTTGTTGTTGTTGTTGATTATCATTTATTATTGATGATGATGATAAATCATTTGATTTTTTACATAACATCATTTTATTTACCGTATCATTTATATTTAAAAAACTATTAACTTTATGAATGATTTTTGTTGAATATATTGAATTATTTTTTAATTTAAATTGATGGGTTTTTAATACTTTTCCTTCAATGTTCACCTCCCATAAACGTGATTTTGGACGTGCACAAAATATACGTAAATTTTCAAAATTATTCGTTCGACTATTATTCTCATCGGAAGCATCCGCTGATGATGATGATGATGAATCATCATCAGCAGCTTCTGATGATGATGATGATGGTGGTAATAATAATAATGATGATGAAGATGATGATAATAATGCAGCAGATGCAGCCATTGCAGAATTTTTGCTGGTTGTTGGTAAAAAACATCCACCGTAGATGCCCGACCGTGGATGATTACCAATTTGTTTAAATTGTTCCGTTTCCGTATTACAAATAATACATTTTGTTAAATTTGATATTAATGCAAATGTTTTATAATCACTTATTTGTACAATGGCTGTATCTAAAAATAATATTGGATTTATGGAGAAATTTAATAGATGACGACTCTGTGTGTGTGTGTGTGAATAAATATAATAATTAAAAAATCAATTAATTAATTTTTGTGTCAATGCTTAAACAATTATTATTTGGGCTGAAGTACAGTTTAGCGGACCTAGGACATTGGGGATAGGACATTGGGGATACCTGCAGTTGGTTGTTTGGTTATTTTTTTTAGAAAATCCTGATTTGTGACGCAACCTGACGGGCGATTTTCTAAAGTAGTTACTTAAAATAAAGGTATTTTTATTATCTTTCATTTAAAACAACCCCGGAATAAATCGGATGTATATAGGGGTCAGGGGGGTGGGAAAATGTGTTTTTTTACATTTTTGGAGGTGGAACCGGTCTGTAAAGGATTAATTGCATTTTCCAAGCGGAAAGCCAAATGTAAGATGCAACCAACCCTCTTGTTCATTAACCCATATATGGCAAACACCGTGACTCGTTTCGTATCAAACATGTTATTTGTTTATAATTAAAAAGCAGTCCCCCATCACCCAGGAGTTATTTGTATAAATGCGGTTTTTTTTATATGTTATCTCACTAGACCTATTACATGAGTTTTCAATAACGTGCTATTTGTTCTATATTCATTTTAAATATGAATTAATGTCAGCGTTTGAAAATATGCACCACTAGAAATTTTCCTTTTAAAAAATTACGAATTAAAATGTTGCACCATAAAAAATCAAACCATTACCATTAGTAAACCAATAGCAGCTGGAAGATTGTATAAGCCGTTACACCAGAAGATGATACACCAGAATAAATAGTAAAAGGTTTTTCAATACCCATGCAATAGAGCTATGTGAGATAAAATTTAAAAAAAAAAAATCACAAAACGCACAGCACTTGTGCTTGCAATATAGCAAATCACACGTTTGATGTGAAACGATTCACGTATATGCCGCATATGGTTTAATAAACAAGTGGGCTGGTTACATGTTACTTTTAGCTTTAATTTGCCGTTTGGAAAATTCAGTTAACCCTTTGCAGACCGGTTCCACCTACAAAAATGTAAAAAACCACATTTTCCCACCCCCTGACCCCTATATACATCCGATTTATTCCGGGGTTGTTTTAAATGAAAGACAATGACAATGAATACCTTTATTTTGAATATCTACTTTTGAAAATCGCCCCTCAGGTTGCGTCACAAATAAGGATTTTCTAAAAAAATAACCAAACTTTGACCAGCCCTATCTCCGGAAGGGTGGGTGACCACCAAAACATTATAACGGTGATTTTGTCTGTGGAACATAAGCTCTCAATTGACTATATCCTCAATCTCCTAGCTCCAAGGTCCGCTAAACTGTACTTCAGCCTTATTTGTATATATTAATTTTACTTGCCACCATTAAAAATGATAAATTAATTAAATAAACGATTCCTTTATTATCGCCAATATACAATTGTTCATCGTTGTGTTTCCATTGAAGACACGTAAATTGGGCATCATTAATACGTTTCCGTAAAACATGAACATTTGCCGATGCCGCGAAATTTACAACATATATTCCAATGTTACCACGAACGCTAGTGTATGCAATAAATTTCTCGTTTGTTGATATCCCAATATGATTTATAATACCAAATTGATTTGGTATTAATTGTAAATATTTCCATGGATTACGTCGAAAAATATAAACACTACCGGATGTTGCACCAAATACAAAATAATTTTTTGATACATCCATGCATGTGTACTGTGAAATGAAATGGTAATATATATCAAAGGTCATCGCAAAATCGATAAAAAATAGTATACATAACATGAAAAAAAATAATCAATAAATCAATAATTTCATTATCATTCATTAAATATATCAATTATACCTTTACACGTTGTGCATTTCCAATTGGTTTATAAATTTCCGATGATAAATCCTCTAAATTTGTTAAAATATAACAATCGTCCATTGTCATTGTTGTTGTTATCGTTGTTTTATTCTTTTGGGAGTTGGGACTTTCCCAAAAATTTTCGAATGATTGTTTTTATTTTTTTTTTTTGTAATTATTTTATTATTCTCATTATCTTGTGTGTTGTAATCACGTACAATAAATTATTTTTATTTTAATTAATTCCAAAATTATTAAAATTAGAATGTGATATGAATTGCAAATAAAAAAAAACACACAAATAGAAAACAGAAATGATGAAATGAGGACAACCCAAAAAAAAAAAACTATTTTTACTTATTACAACTTTTTTTATTATTATGATCTCATTACACTTTTAATAATAATTAATTCAACGAGTTTAATAATATAATTATTTTAATAATAATATTATTAGAAATTAATTAAAAAATTATCAAAACCAACCAAAATAAAAAAAACAAACAAACAAAACTGTCTGAATAAATCACACTGGAATTTTTTTTTTTTTTATATATAAACAAATCCAGTGGTGGAAAATTTTTTATAGCTATAAAAAAAAATGTCAGAAATCATATTTATTTTTGTATGTGATAACATTGCCACCTAGCGGTCGGCGAGAGTGAGTAAATTTCATTTTGAAATTAAAAAAAAACACAAATTTTTTTCATTTATTCTTTCACAAAATCTTTTTTCAATTTTATTAATAAATTAATAAAAAAAAAATACATGAATTTTTTTTTTACATAAAGTATGTTTGTGGTTTACGGAACGAGAATAATGCTCTGGATCCTTTATGATGTACTCGTTGTACCAATGGGAATTTAATTGTTGAATCGTGGAATTGCTTAACTTGTGGCCGTCTACATTTACTTGCGGCAATCGATTCAACTTGAATAATCTATAATTTTTGACCAAAAAACAAAAACAAATTATAAACAAATGTTTTGTTTGATAAGCAAAAGGAAAAAAAATATTCTTTTATACCTGGATAGAATGAGCTCTGGCACGATGACGTGCACCCATATCACGATAACATTGTGTTACGGCACCACCAACCGTTAAATCACGATATTCCCGGTACATATTGTGGGTACCCGATCTCGAATCATAACGTAACCAAATTCCAAAATTTTTTATTTTAATTGGTGATTTTTCATAAACTTGTTTCATTGATACAATTTCACCGGTGGTCTTCTTAAACTTTTTCAATTGACGTAAAAAATACCAAAATCTTGATTTGGCTACAATATTATCCGGTGCAAAAATTCTCATTTTATACAACGGTGTACTTGGTTCCTTTTCCGTTGGTAATTTACGTCCAATGACCTCATATTCGTTTAACTGTGTTTTATTATTAATAATAATAAATTTAAAAAAAAATTAATTATAAACAAAATTGTAAAAAAAAAATTAATTTTAAGGTTATGTTTGAGTTGTTAATTTACTATTTTAAATTAAAATTATAATTAAACAAAAAAAAAACTAATATTTTAAGAATATCAAATTAATTATTTATTATAAAATCAATAAAAAATTAATTAAAATTCATAAAAAAACAAAATTTCCAAAAAATAAATAAAATACACAAAAAAAAACAACAATAAAATTTGTACACATGTGGAATTTTTTCTTTTCTTTTTTTTTTTTTGATGCGGTTTGGAAATCAAAAGAAACACAAGTAAATTCACTTAAATAGTTATTTTAATTAATTACAATAAAAGAAAATTAAATAGTGTATATATTAAGTAAAAAAAAAAGAAAAACTTATAAATTTATTAATTATTAATTAATTTTTACCATTCCTTTTGCCTTCATGGTGGCTGTGTATATCTTGATCAATCAAAGCGGAAAGAAAGAAAAGATAGATTATTGAATGGATGGCGAAGGCGATGATGAAAATTTTTATTTTTTTAACTTTAATTTGATTGTCGTTGTGCGAAATTATTTGACATTAAATTTTTTGCATCGCCATTTTGGAAAAAAATACACTGTTATATGCGTACCTTGTTTTATGGCATCGGCTTGAGTTTTTTTTTTTTTTTTAATTTAAATCATTGGTATTTTTAATTTTTTTATTATTATATAATTTAATTTGAATTTAATCAGTGTTTTATTTGGAAATCATTTGGAATTATTCGTAATGTTTTTAAATTTAATATTGTATTTTTAAAATTTTAATTAAATAATTTTTAAATTTGAATATAGAGTGGGCAATAAAAAATGGTTTCATAATAATTATTTCTTTATGTTGCAAACTTCATTGTTTTTTTTATCGTTTCAAAATGTTTTTGTTTTCTATTTTTTTTTTTTTTGTGAGATCGCGAAAGTCTAATTTTATTGTTTTTTGTTTTAAAATTTAATTTTATTGTTTTGTAATTATTGTTGTGATAATAAAAAATTAATTAATTAGTTTATTAATTAAAAATCAATTGATTTACAATGTTTGTGTATTATTTTGTGATATAATAGTATTTATATTAATAATATTTATTTTTTGATTAAAAATTGGTAAGTACCAAAAAAAACGAACATTTTTGTTAAAAAAACATTACAATTGCAATTAAATTTTTATTATATTAAAGTGTATTTATATTTCAATTAAATTTAATTATATTATTTATTATTATTAATATATACTTTTGTTATATATTTATTTATTTATAATATACTTGAAATGCGTGCAATTTGAAAACAAAAAAATTGATAATATTTTTAAGTTCACTGACTATATATATACAAAACGAATACAAACAAAGCCGCGTTAAGATTATAAAATATATGAAAAAATTTGGGTCAATATAATTAATTAAAATATGCAATTGGCAGAGATGATTTTATACTATAAGAACTTCCAATTGTGGTTTTATTTATTGTACTATAGAGATCATTCGTTAGTGCCATCCACTGATCATATCATATTTTATATATTAAATATTGAAAAATCATTTATTTGTTAGTTTTAAAACCTGTGTGGATCTGCTATATATTAGAAATCCTTTTAAATCAATATATAACCTACCTCAACATTTTATAAATTGTGCATATTGCCGTGTCTTTATAACAATAAGTTTTTTCTTCATCCGATCTATATATGGATTAAAACCCATGATTTTTTTTTTATTATTTTAATAATAACATACATTTCCTTACATGAGAAAAATATTAGATTTCATTAGTATTCAGTATATAGATAGTTCAAATCTCTTGGAATTCTCATGAGATTTTTGGTTGGCGGACAGATTTACAGAAAATATTCCTGTTTTACATTTAAAAAATATTTAAATTTCACTTCCTTTATTCAAAAATTATAAAAAAAAAACATATACATAATAAAATAATAAACAATCGCACAACGCGTTAATATAATAAACATATCATTCATTCATCACCCATATAATCATTCATAATCATAATCATATATATTCACATCCCAAAAACTATAATAAAAATAAAAACACACATTTATTTTTATTTCATCTAAACGTACATTTTAAATTAAAATATAATACTATTATTATTATTGTTATTGTACTTAAATTAAACGATGTGAAATAAGCAGCAGCAGTAATCCTATGCGAATTACTTTGTATACATTTTTGTGCTGCATATTCTGTATAGGTTTTTTCTAATAAATGTTCCGTACGATCCCGAAACATATCAATAATACCATATAAATTATCTGTGCTATCTTTAAACATAATATTATGTTGTCGATCAAATGGTCCGAATAATCCAAATTGTAACGTTGAACTTGAATATTTTTTACCAAATAATTTATCCATATCACGTAATGTATTATAAATTTCATTACTACGATCAACTTTTGTTTTATTACTTATCATCAGATGACCCGTTGGTGTCCAATTAATGTAACACAATTCATTTGATCGTGGACTACGTCCATGCGGACATAACAATTTTAATTTTATCGGACGATAGGGTAATGCCCATGGCATATTCAATATATTATCGGTAAAATTTTGAAATACATTTAAATTCAGAAATGCTACATCACCTTTACCCTCGATTAAACAACGCAGTGCACCTTCATCACCACGATATTGATCACCATCACATGATTGTTGCCGTTGTTGATTCCCGTTGTTTACCTTTGGTTCCCATGTACATGAATCGGATGCAAAATAATTATTTATATCCATATTAAATGGACAATGTGAATTGGTTAAATTTTGATTCCATAATGTTTCTAATACGGATAGATAGGCAGCATCTTCATAGTGTGGAAAACATGCACGTTTACCCTTTAAATCGGCAAAATTATTAATACCATATTTAGGATTATCTTTGACCACCGCCAATGTTACATATTTATTCATCATATCCTTTGAGTATTCGTATATAATTGGTTTTAATTGATAATCACGTTCGGCCCGTACTCTATCCCGTTGATCGACACGCACCACATCCGTTTGTCCAATTTGAGTGCTTTGCATACATGCATCTAAATTCTCTCGTCGTATACACTGAATATCCGGTTCGATACCGTACACCTTTGATGATTCTTGTAACCATGAACACTTGTAGTGTTCAATGATCGATGTTGTACAATAGGTTATCGAACGCGGTGGATTACATGATGGAAAATTATAGGCACTTTGAAAGCCTGCCGATTGATCCAAATAATTATCAATTGGTATGCTCATATCTAATGCGGTAATATTTACGTGATACGTTTCGAGTAAACTTAATAATGAACTTTGCCAACTGTTTGCATCATCATGGGTAATTTTTTCTAATATTGCTTGGACACGTTCGGCTACCGATTTTGATGCGGCAATTGCCGGCCACGGTTTTGATAACCATATACATGGATTACGTGTGGTCATCGGTTGTAAGTGGCCATCTTGACACAAATAACTAAAATTATTTGGATCCGTTTCGGCTGGTAATCCACTGAACTAAAAATTAAATTAAATCAATATACATATAAAAATAAAAACTTTCATTCTTTTTTGTTTTTTAATTCACTTGTACTTACTCCAAAATGACTTTTAACATCATCTAAACGTGCCCATGCCACTTGACCAATACCACTTGTTAAACAATATAATGGTCCACGTCTACCCCAATGTTTATCACCTTCTGAACACGTTGCCGGACTATTGCATATTTCACAAAGCGACCAATAGCGTTTTTCTGACATAGTGATAGAGAGAGGTTTTTATTGGTTTAATTATCTTATAATGATAACGTACGTATAAATATATATTTAAGATTTAATAACTCACTTAATATTCGATCTTGTATTGGATCGGGTACCCATGGACCGGCTTTACAACTTGGTCCAAAAAAATCCGCCGATGCTTTTATTCGTGATTCGGCAATTGTTAATTCATTATCACAAATTCGAGGTATTAGCGTTGCTTCAAAATACTATTTTTTTTTTATTTTTTTTTAAAATCATGAATAAAATTGATTGAATGAATGAATCTTTGAATGAATAATTTGTAGAGGAAAAAGAAATTTTGATTATAACTATTTTTGGGTCTATATAACTAAGTGTTGGGAATAATCTGATGAAGATGTAGTTAGTAGTATTATTGCTTGTTTGTACCCAGTGCGAAATGGCAATTGTAGTACTAGTTTTAATTGATTAGTTGCGTTCCATTCAATTAGTAGGAATAGGTAAGAGTAGAAAAGAGTCGAAAAAAATTGATATTTCTACGTCGAACTACTCCGTACTATAGCAAAGACTAGTTCGGAGTAGAAAAAATCTACTCTTACCTACTCTTACCTACTCTTACCTACTCTTACCTACTCCTGGCAATTGAATGGAACGCAACTATTAAAAATGGAAAATTTTGTACCAACAAAACAGCAACTGCGTGAAGTTATGTTAAGTAATTTTATGCAGAAGAAAACAGCAGCAGAAAGGCTTTTTTGTTACAAATTTATGATGAATATTCCCCCATCACAAAACACTTTGTTTGGAGTTTAGGCGGTTTAAAAATAATGATTTTTTTTTATGTTAGCAGGATAAAAAACGCGTTGGGAGTACCAAAAAAAATTGGAAGCGATTACTTAGTTAGTTAAGATTCATGTAAAACGGCAGAAGGCTTTGATGGCACAAACAGCAAAACAGTTTCAACTCCAAGTTGGTCTTCGAATGCGACGAAGTTCTAAACAAGTTGGCAAACAAGGGGGATGTTAGAGTCATCTGGATGCCGGCTCATATAGGACAAAGAGGCCGAAAAGACGCTGGAAAACTGGCAAAAATTGGTGCAGTGGAATGTACGTTGGTCCTTCGCCCTTTTGTGGGTTTAGCATGAAAGATAAGATGGAAGCAATTGAATTGTGGTCCAATGAAAAAAGTTTAAGGGAAACTGGGATAATATCAAGAGCATTAAGCATTCAAAAAAATTAATTTATATAAATGCAAAGAGAGCTGAGGAAATCGATTTGAACATATCGAGAAAACATCTTAAGGTTCTCTGCTGGGTTCTCACGTGACATGCGCCCTGCAATTACCATCTCAAAAAGATTGGATTGGTTGAAAATGAGCAATGCAGATTCTGCAATAAGACTATATGGAACACATACTCGCAAAATGTCCAGAGCTATGTAAAAAACGAAGGAAATATCTAGGAAAAGACTTTCTCAGTGAAAGTGGATAAAAAAACCCCTGCGGTAAAAGGGGGTATCTTGGATTCCCCGTGGGAGAGGTATTAGTCGGTAGGACGTCTTAGTGACGGGAGTCCGACATCCAGTCTGTAAATGGATTTCCTCTTCCAAGAAAAAAAAACCGGAAGAAGAATTAGCATTGGCATTAGTTGTTAATCGCAAGCAAGTGTTTCCAAACGTTTAATGGGAATGGTCCAAAAGCTATCGTATTGCTTGAATTGACAAGAAAATCGAAAATGAAATGTGTAAAATTTTTCTTCAAAGCCATTCAATTTTCCATCGAATGACTGGTGATGAAAAGTCGATCCAATATGATAACAATACAAAACGTCTGAAAGTATGGGTGAAGACAGGTGAACCAGGTTATGCTGTGTATCTGATGGGACCTGGGAACTTGGTGTAGTGTTCTATGAACTGCTAAACGGGGACAAACCATCGAACGTTAATCGTGTTAATTGAACGTTCAGGCATATTCAAAATAGGACCGATGGAACAATTTGTCGGGCTAAATAAGACAAATACTAGATTAGTAGTCGAATATTTAACCGGTCAGAGAGCACACTTAGGATCATTGGTTCATCATTTCCATTGCCTGAAGAATTTATGTCCATACCCATCAATAAGTTGGCCAGATTTTTGAGCAGCGCCAATGAATTGATGAAAATGGAATAAATTATGGCAGTAAAACACTGACTCCAGGGATCAAGTGTTTAGGGCATGGACGCCCCAGCCCAAAACAAATAATTTTAATTCTAATTGAGAGCTATTAATCCAATTGAGCCGAGCATTGTTTTGAAAAACGACCAGAATATGCCAAAAGACTTGACCGTTTGATTCTGCTGCATGATAATGCTAAACCACACGTTGCCACACCACCGGTCAAAGAAACGTTAGAAGCACTTTGCCCCACCCACCATATTCACCAGACAAGGCTCCATCAGACTACCGCATTTGTTCTGGTTGAAGCAGTCAGCCCTTTCTGCACAGCGGTTTAATTCATATACGAAGATATGAAAAAATGGCTGGATTCAATGATCGGGATTCATAACCTATAAGAAGTTTTTCTATGAGGGGTTCACATAATTTGACACAATGGCAAAGAATACTTTGAATAACCGTACCGTTACCGTTACTTTCAAATAATTATGTTTTTCTTACCAAAATATCCCCGAATCTTAGTGTTTTAGACCCAATAATTATAAAAAAAACTTACATTTGCTAAAATATTTGTCATATGATTTGAATTTAGTCCATAACCGGGATGACAAAAACGTGAACCCTTTAAATCCTGAACAGAATTTATACCAGCCGCATTATCAACAACAGCCACAATATCATATTCAAATGGTTCTGTGAATTGGGAAAAAATATTTATATAATAACAAGTAGAGTAATTTATGTAGAGGATAGAAACATGTATAAGAAGTGGTGTAAAAAGTTATAAGAAGGATTATGCGGAGGAAATGAATTTTGGAAATTGTTAGGAAATATTAAAGGGAAGTGTGTGAACGGAAGTGGGTTGATTGCGGAAAGTGGATGGGTACGATATTTTTGGGCCCAATTTAAAATGAGTGGTGAATTAGATATGATGGAATTTATGGGGCCAATGATAATGGATAGAGATGTTGGATTGTATGATTGTTTGGGTGTTGGGGAATCTGAAGAAGCGAAAACGAGCAGTGGTAGTGGATGGAATACCGGCTGAATATTTAAAATTTCTGGGAGAGGAGGCTATATGAAGTGTATGATGAAGGGAATAAATGCAATGTGGAAAGGTAGGGAAATTATAACAGATTTAAATTTAAAAATGCAATAATATTTCGATTGCATTGCATAAAAGGGGAGAGAGGAAAAATGTAAGTAATTATGTAGGGGGATATCATTTCTGAATTCGATGGAAAAGGTGATGGCGGGTGTATTAAATGGTTAAATGGTATAGGATTGTTGAATGATTGGATGGCGGAAGGTAAGGTGATGAATGAGTGTCAGGCGGGATTTAGAACGGGATATTCTGCTATGGATAACATAGGCAGTCTAAAGGGAATTATACAACTAAAGGTGGAAAAGGAAGGAAGGAAGGAGAATATACTGTTTCTTTTTAGATTTGACTTCAGCATTTGATAGCGTAAATAAAAAAAAGACTGTTGTGGTGTAAAATGTATGAATTGGGGATAACAGAGAAAATGATTAAAATGTTAAAGGGGATGTATGAGAATGGTATGACGCGTGTAGGAGGGTCAAGTTCCAATTCGGTGTATTTTAGGTGCGATACTGGAGTAAAAAGCGTTGTTGTTGTTTAAGTCCAACATTATTTGGATTATTTATTAACGATTTGTATGTTGAAATTAGCAGGCTAACGAACGGCGTCTTGGGGGGTTCGAAAAGAAAATACTACGCCTCATCTTTGGACTGACAAAAGAAAGGGAACGGTGTCGTAGGCCGTACAACCACGAACTATATAAATTGTATGGCGAATCCGGCATCGTTCGATTTATTAAGATTGGTCGCCTGAGGTGGTTTGGTCATGTGGTACGTATGGATGGCGATCGCATATACCATTAAAAATGCTGGACAACCAGCCAGATTGGAAGACCGCGGGATAGGTGGAAAGATGAAGTCGTAGCGGACCTTCGGGCTCTAGGCGTGTTCCACTGGTGGATGTTGGCGGTAAATAGGCCCGGTTGGAGAAGGCTGTTGATGGACGTCAAAACCAATTGTAGGTTATAGGCGCGTTAAAGTAATTGGTGGGTAATTGTATGAGGAAATTGGTCGGGGTATTTGGGAAGCGAGGCAAAAATGTTAGAATTTTAGCATATGCGCATGATATCGTATGTTTAGCAGATAGCGTGTGGGGAACGCAGAGAATGATAAATAAATTGGGGGGTCATTGTGAGAAATGGAGGTTAAAAATTAATACGGATAAATCTAAAATGATGGTGTTGAGATGGGGTGGTAGAGTGAGAATGGACGAATGCTGGCTGATGGGAGGCACCAGGGTGGAAGTTGTAAATAGATTTCAATAGTTGGGAATTATCGGATGGGGGATCATGGATGCGGGATCATTTGGAGAACAAGGTAATGGGGACTAAGGCGGGAATGAGTCAGCCAAGGGTGGAGTATTGAATAGAAGGGATTTAGGAGTGGAGGCCAAGTTAAAGGTAATGGATGGTGTGTGTGTATTAGTATTGTAAGTTATGGGTGTCAGGTATGAGGTGTGTATAGCTATGAAGAAGTAAATATGCATGAAAAATATATTTTAAAAAGAATTTTGAATGTTAATAAAACAATGAAGGATTGACAATGAAGGACTAAAACAATGAAGGACTGAAGGACTGATGTCTGGAATTGGTAGTTGGGAGAAGGGGAAGAAAGGTTGAAAGGAAAAATATTATGGGAAATGGTTAGAAAGAACATGGTATGAATAAAGGTATGGAAGGGAAAGGGCGATAGAATGTAAAATGATATGGGATTAGAAATCAAGGGATGTTGAATATTTGAATATTGGAGGGCAAGGTCGGAAATATTATTAAAGCGGTGGAGAATTGAGTGTATAAAGGAATTGATATTAGAGGGAAGAAGAGAGACATATGAATGGATGTGTATCCGGAGTTGGTATGCCGGAGTATATGAGAAGAAGTTTACTATTTGAAGAGATGAGGGTGATATTGAGGACATGGGGGACTCGTTGGGGTTCCATTTAAAGGTATGCGCATCGGAAATACAGAGGAAATGTAATTTGTGCATTTGGGGGTGGATGACGGAAAGTATGTGGGATTTTGTGGTTCAGTGTCCTATAATGAATGAAGGCTGGTTCTCATATGAGGGGTTGAGGTGCGAGTTTTTATTGTTACATGTAAATTACAATTTACTCGCGGCTTTTTACCCCGCACTCAATAAAAAGTTAAATTTATCAACTTTAACTTTTCAACTTTAACTTTTTACACCTCACCTCAAAAACACATTCAAATTATTCATTTTTTTATATAAATAAACTTGTGTGTGTTGATAAATCACCGATAACAAAACAACTGCATACGAAAAATACCCGGGGAAAATACCATCGAATGTGAATCATTTGAGGATTTTTTTTTAATTTACACTTTACCCCCGGGGTTATGTTCCTCATATGAGAACCAGCCTTGAAGTACGAAGAAAATGGATCGATAGGGGCAAGTTGACAAGGGAAGGTATAAAGGAGTTATTATCTGGGTTGAGGTTGGAGAAGGAAAATGGGGATGCGGTTAATTGGGAAAGTGTTACAGGGTTTTTGATGGCAGGGTTATGAAAAGGTATATGGATATTATGAAGGAATATAATGGATAGAAGGGTATTTAGTTGTAGATGAATGGATAAATATAGTGGAGAAGAGTAGAAGGAGGTGGTTATTGGTGGAGCAAGGAAATGTTAGGTGTATACATCTGTAGAGGGCTAGATGGACGACTTGGAGTAACGCGGTCGAAGGAACATGCTTCTATAAGGGATTTGAGGTGATTAGAATTAAGTTTATAAATGTTTAGATATAATATTGTATTGCATTTAAATGAATTAATTAATTAAACAAAAAAATAAATATATATTTACGATTATTAAACCGCATTTCATTTGTTAATAAAATTTCAGCATTTGCCCATCGGCCAATCACTAAATCCTCTGAACTGAATACACCAAAATGTGCAGTTCCTTTTTGTATGCGTCGCAAACAATCCAATCGATCATAACCGATGACACATTCAATAATTGAATTTTTTTCAATGATTGGACAAAATTTGGTGGCTTTTTTGTATGTACCACGTCCTTCTACAAAACATACTTTTACTAAATAATAGAAAGCAAGCAAAAATAAATAATTTTTTTTTATGAAACAAAGTTATCATGTGTGATATAATTATTATTATAAACAGAGCTATGACCTATAGAATTGAATAATTATATCTTTATATGGGATAGATACGCACGCTTTTAAAAAATATGGATAATCTTAAGGCATTTCGAATATGTATAAT
Organism: Dilophus febrilis; assembly: GCA_958336335.1. Lineage (NCBI taxonomy): Eukaryota > Metazoa > Arthropoda > Insecta > Diptera > Bibionidae > Dilophus > Dilophus febrilis. Next base: position 20,250,305 of record OY284472.1, read on the forward strand.
AAGTTCCGTAATTATTTGCGCAATTATTTTAATTATTATTACAATTTTACATGAAAATCATAAATCATAATAATTTTAATCGACAATTTGAATTGAAAAAGAAAGGTATATTTGGATTTTTCTTTTTCTTTAACGAGTAATTTTAAAATTAATTTAATTTTTTTATTATATATATTTTAATAGGAAATTTTCTTATCAAATACAGCTAAAAATAGTGTATAATAAAGTTCCAACTGTAAAATATACATTATGTAAATAAATAAATGTATAATTAATTCATAATTAAAACAAAAAAACGGGTTTTATTAAAGCCTCTTCTCTCTGTATTATTTTTTAAAGTTTAAACTATACTTTAAATATATTGTTTTGATTATAATTAAAAATAAAAAAATAAAAAATATTTGATAATTTCTATATATACGATTTTAAAAAAATTCAAATATTGTTTTTAATTTTTAATTATTCAAATTAAAAACACAAGACTGCGATAAAATAATTCAATAATCCAAAAAAATGTATGGAAAAGGTAAAAATAAAAAAATGTGCATTTCATCAAGGTTTTATTTAATTTTTTTTTTGTGTTTTTGTTTTTGGCTTAAATTTTAATGTTAATTTTTTTGTATTCGTTTTCATTTTTATTTGTGGTTTTTGTTTACATAATATACATGTTTTATTTTTTTTAATTATTGCGTATAATGAAAATATTTATTATTTTGAAGACAAAATTGCGGTTATTTCCAAAAATTATTATTGTAATATAAATATATTATGGTATATGAAAGAAATTAGGTCGTAGACATCGGAAGAAATGAAAATGTTAATGTAATTTAATTAATTTTTATTTTTTTAACTTTTTAAGTTTTTAACTTTTTAACTTTTTTTAACTTTTACTTTTGCTTATAGAAAACCAAAAAAAACTTCTGAATTTAAAGCAAAATCTATTCAATTTCAATTTTCAATCTTCAATCATCAATCTTTAATATTCCGAATCTTCAATCTTCAATTTCAATTTTATATTTTCTATAGTCAGCTTTCAATTTTCAATCTGCATTCTTCCATCTAATCAATCTATCAATCTATCAATCTATCAATCTATCAATCTATCAATCTATCAATCTATCAATCCAACATTCTATCAATCTTCAATCTTCAAATTTATTCATTCTTCAATCTACAATTTTGAATCTTGAATCTTGAATCTTGAATATTGAATCTTGAATCTTGAATCTTGAATCTTGAATCTTGAATCTTGAATCTGTAATCTTGAATCTTGAATCTTGAATCTTGAATCTTGAATCTTGAATCTTGAATTTTCAATTTCCAATCTTAAATCTTCAATCTGTTAGGCTAGGTTGACGATTGTTGATTCAAAATTGAACATTGGTTAGATTGAAAATTGTTATATTTAGATAGAAGATTCAAGATTGATTAAATTGGACATTGGTTAAATTTTAGATTGAATATTGAGAAGATTCAAAACATTAAAGATTGAATATTGAATATCTTCATTCATTCATTGTTCAATATTTAATCTTTAATCTTTAACCTTCAATCCTCAAGCTAACAATCTTCAGATTGATAGATTGATAGATTGATAGATTGATAGATTGATAGATTGATAGATTGATAGATTGATAGATTGAAGATGTAAGATTGAAGATTGAAGATTGAAGATTGAAGATTGAAGATTGAAGATTGAAGATTGAAGATTGAAGATTGAAGATTGAAGATTGAAGATTGAAAATTGAAGATTGAAGATTGAAGATTGAAAATTGAAGATTGAAGATTGAAGATTGAAGATTGAAGATTCAAGATTGAAGATTGAAGATTCAAGATTGAAGATTGAAGATTGAAGATTGAAGATTGAAGATTGAAGATTGAAGATTGAAGATTGAAGATTGAAGATTGAAGATTGAAGAATGAAGATTGAAGATTGAAGATTGAAGATTGAAGATTGAAGATTGAAGATTGAAGATTGTGGATTGAAGATTGTAGATTGCAGATTGCAGATTGTAGATTGCAGATTGAAGATTGAAGATTAAAGATGAAGATTGAAGATTGAAGATTGAAGATTGAAGATTGAAGATTGAAGATTGAAGATTGAAGATTGAAGATTGAAGATTGAAGATAATCATTTCAATCTTCATTCTTCACTTTTCAATTCATCTTCAATTCCATTCATGCTTTATCTATCTTATATCTTCAATATATTTAATTTTTAATGCTCTAAATCATCTTTCAATAATCAATCTACAATCTTTAATCGAATAAACGCTTAATCTCCAATTTGAAAGTGCTAGATTACCGGTTGACGATAGAGGATTGGAAATTGGTTAGATTGAAAATTGTTAAATTGAAAATTCAAGTTTGGACTCAAGATTGGATACTGGTTAAATTTAAGATTGAAGAATGAAGAATGAAAAGCTATTCAGAACATTAAAAATTGAAGATTGGAGATGTTATGAATCTTCTCAAACTTTGTTATCAAATCAACTAATCTTGGTTACATATTCAAATCAATCTTCAATTTTCATTCTATTTTCGATCTTTAATCTTTAATGTTCTGAATATTTTCAATCTTTAATCTTAAATTTAACCAATGTCTAATCAAGAAATCTAATCAATCTTGAATCTTCAATCTACCCGTTTTCAATCTTCAATCTAACAATTTTCAAATCGTAATAACTTTTTTTTTGTTTTGATTCCCTATCGAGAGTATCTCTGCCAATTTTTAATTTTGATTGGTTAAAATTGTAGAAGTATAAATATATATATGGAATGATTTTTAAGAGAGTTTTTCATACAAATCAGCCATCGTATCATAGATATCCATTCGTTGAGGATGTGTTAGTAAATTTTGTGTACAGATGTAAATTAATTTTATTCTTTTTTGTTTGGTTAAAATTTGGTAAATATGACAATTACGACAACTCCTTTTCAATTAAATATTTTTGTCAAACAGTAATCCAAAGTACCTTCTCCCGAATTATTTTGTGCGTGCGTGCGTAGTGCGATAAAGCGATCGTTTTTTGATGAATTCGTTGTTCATCTATTTCTTTATATATATCTTACTGTTATTAATTAATTAATTTTTCGCTATACAACCAACAATCTGGTTTTAGCGTCCAGCAACAACATCCTTCTTCTGTTATTAGTTTCTTAATTTGTGCTTTTTAACGGTGTCGGTAATTAGCGGTACGACCAACCGCAAGCGGAAAATATAACTCTGTGTTAAAATTCAGATTTCGAAAAACAACCGAAAATATAAAACATATTTTATACATTCGGTAGGATTCGAACCCACGACCCCAAAATTTCGTTAGAATTTTAGGTTGTCAGGTTTTTAACATTTACACCACAGAGTTTACTGTTAAAATATAATAATTTTTCCGAAATTCAATTTTTACTGGTAAATATTTAATCATTTTTTTTTTGCAGGTCACAACTTGAAATCTATTTAATGGATCATAATGAAATTTAAATACGTTTTTTTTTGTATTCCCTATCGAGAGCATTTCTCGGAAGATGGAATATAATTGAAAGATTGAAGATTGACGATATAGTATTGAATAATGAGAAGATTCAGAACATTAAAGATTGAAGAATGGAGATTGAAAATTAAGAAAGAAATTCTAAGTCTTCAATCTTCATCACAAATTCCTATAATATTTTATTATAATTGAAAATTACTGATAAGATAAATAAATAAACTAAAATTTCATCAGTGTAAAAGTTTTAAAAGTGTTTTTTTTGTTGTTTTTTAATGAAAATAATATTATTTTATTATTATTATTATTATTATTATTATTATTATTAAATATCATTTTCATTTATGGCTATTGATTTTTTAATTCATATTTTTTATTATTAATAATATTATATAAGTAATGCATAATTGAATTTTATTATGTTCAGATGAGACTTATTATTTTAATTATAATAGAATTTCTCATCGCAAATATATATATAGAGATTTATTTCAATAACTATATACAATTATCCAGAGGTTATATCAGACAAGAATATCGCAATATAACAATATAAAGAATAATAATAATAATAATAATCATCCGATTGAATCTCGATAATTTTAATCAGATAAAATAAAGATAATCTTATAAAAAAAAAAATTTAATTCTCATATGCAAAAATCAATATATAACTTTAAAGAATAAATAAAAGATAATCCGATAGATAGAATTTCAATGTTACTTTAGAATATGCGAATATGCGGAATCTTATTTTCAATATCTATGTATTGGGTGTAGGAATTAAAAATGCTGATTTAGATAACAGATGGCGGAACAAGCGTTGAGTGTATCGCAACACACCGCGGCCATTTTATTTCTTTTTGTCTGTCATTAGGCTATAAATTTCAGTATATGTCATTTCATTGAAGTGTAAACAACAAAATTTTTTTTTGCTTCGAATATGTCGAAACACATGCCTGAAAAAGTTGTTTTGGGGGGAAGTTTAATAACTTTCTTTAATTTGAAGAAAACCGCTGCTGAAAGTTGTCGTTTGTTGGTTGAAGCTTATGGTGGACATGCTCCAACTCAAGCAACTTGTGAACGATGGTTTGTACGCTTCCGAAATGGTGATTTTGACTTGGAAGACAAAGAACGGCCAGGTCAGACAAACAAATTTGAAGACGAAGAATTACAAGCGTTATTAGATGAAAATTTGTGTAGAACGCAACATGAACTTGCAATGGCGTTGAATGTCGACCAAACAACCATTGGCAAACGTTTACATTTTGTTATACAAATAAATGCCATTTTCAAGCCAAAAAATCCACATTATTAATTCCTACACCCAGGACCGGTCCTTTCATACATGCAAAGGTTGCACTTGTTTAGGGCGCTATTGATATATTAAAATGTACGTATTAGTATTTAATACTTTTTATAGTAAATAAATAAATAAATTTGTTATTATTTATAAATGTTATCCAGAAGACTAAAAGAGATACTTCAACAAAAACGCAATCGGAGTCGATTTAGAAATGGCTACTATGCTCAAATCTTTAGACTGTGTAGGGCGTGAAAAAGTAAAGAACCGGTACTGCCTACACCTAATATATATAAAAATTATATAATCATATTCTATTTTAAAGATAATTTTAAATTTCAACCAAAAATTTGAATAATAATTTTCATATTGTAAAATCAAAAAATAGAAATGAAACAACTTTCAAAATAATTTTATATATGTTACATATAACATAGACATTGAAACAATTCAGAAATTATTGCTTAATTACCAATAAAATTTTGTCAATATATAATTTCTCTAATAAACAAAGTCATTTTTTTTGTTTTTAATTAATAATATCATTATAATTTTGTCTATTTATATTTCAATCTAATGAAATCCAATGGAACAGAGTGTTATGTATATACAAAGTGCGACAATTAATATTCCGGACTCAAATCATATCTCATTAACCAGCGGGACGATCTATGTGATGGAACATGCGTTTTGAAGCTTGATGTTTTTTCTCTATCGTCAAGATTGAAGATCATTTCATTTGGTTGACGTAAAACAAAAAAGTTATGACATTTCTTGTGAAACAATGAGGGAGTTTATGTGCTACTGCTACAACTTATGCGCACAAATTGTGGCAAATTTTGATCGACATAAACGTTTCTATCTTATGCAAATAAGTTGTTCGAAAATTGCCTTGCCTAGAAAGATAGCATGATAAAATACCGCACATAAACGCAATTTATGCAATGAGCATACTAGAACATAACCAATAACAATTTATTCTTAAAATCTTGTGAAAAATGAAAATAGTTAGTGAAAGAGTTAAGATACAACTTTTAATTTATTTTATTAGTAATATAATTTTTTTAATTTTATTTGTCTATGTATAAATAACGTATTGATAACAATAATTGAAAAAGTTAAATAAAAATTAATTTTAGAATAGCATAAGTATAACAACACATAAACGCAACAACACACAATCAACTTGCATAAACTGTGGAAATAGCGCATAAACGGCATGTCCATCTTATGCAGAGAAGATGCTCAGCGCCGCATATACTCGCTGATTATTTTAGTTGAAGTAGAAATTTTAACATGGAACAATGGAGTAGTCATTAAATTCAACGCAAAGCTTGGTAAATCTGCAACAGAAACGTTCAAATCGATGCAGCAAGTTAATGGCGATAATTGTATGGATATAGAACACAAGTTTTTGAGTGATATAACCGTTTCGTGAATGGCTAAAAGACAGGCTTAAAAAACAAGAAAAGTTCAATCGAAAATCAAGACAATGCTCGTAACATTTTTCGATATCAAGGGAATTATCCATAAAGAATTCGTTCCAATTGGTCAAACTGGTCAATGGCGCATATTATATCGAAGATTTGAAGCGTTTGATGGGCAGGATTCGTCGCATTCGACCTGAATATCGTGAATCAGATAGTTGATGTTGGTTACACGATAATGCACCAAGTCACACTTCGCACTTATTGTTCGTCAGTTTTTGGCTCGAAATCAAGTATGTGTGTTAAATCATCCAACGTATTCCCCTGATTTAGCACCATGTGATTTCTCCTTGTTCCCAAAACTTAAAATTAAATTGAAAGGATTTTTGTTTTTTGAGGATATTGAAACCATTCAAACAGCATCTACACGCGCACTAGAGGCAATACCACAAAATGAGCTGGAACACGCATTTGAATCATTATTAAATCAATGTAACAGTTGTATTGAATCAGGAGGAGAATATTTTATATTTTGAATATTTTGAATAAATATAAAATATAAAAAAAACAAAAATTTCAAAAATCGTGTTTTGGCTGAAGTACAGTTTAGCGGACCTTGAGCTAGGACATTGGGGATACCTGCAATCGAAAGCCTATGTTGCACAGACAAAATAACCGTTATAATTTTTTGGCGGTCACCCCCCCCCCCCCCCTTCCGAAGATAGGGGGGTCAAAGTTTGGTTATTTTATTAGAAAATCCTGATTTGTGACGCAACCCGACGGGCATTCAAAAGTAGATATTCAAAATAAAGGTATTTTTATTATCTTTCATTTAAAACAACCTCGGAATAAATCGGAAGTATATAGGTCACAGGAGTCAGGGGGTGGGAAAATGTGGTTTTTTACATTTTTGGAGGTGGAACCGGTCTGTAAAGGGTTAAATGAATTTTCCCAGCGGCAAATTAAAGCTAAATGTAAAATGCAACCAACCCTCTTGTTCATTAACCCATATATGGCAAACACCGTGACTCGTTTCGTATCAAACATGTTATTTGTTTATAATTAAAAAGCAGTCCCCCCCATCACCCAGGAGTTATATGTATAAATGGGGTTTTTTTTATATGTTATCTCACTAGACCTATTACATGAGTTTTCAATGACGTGCTATTTGTTCTATATTCATTTTAAATATGAATTAATGCCAGCGTTTAAAAATATGAACTACCAGAAATTTTCCTTTTAAAAAAGTACGAATTAAAATGTTGCACCATAAAAAATCAAACCATTACCATTAGTAAACCAATAGCAGCTGGCAGGTTGTATAAGCCGTTACACCAGAAGATGATAAACCAGAATAAATAGTAAAAGGTTTTTCAATACCCATGCAATAGAGCTATGTGAGATAACATTTAAAAAAAATTCACAAAACGCACAGAACTTGTGTGATGTGGAAAGTGCTTGCAATATAGCAAATCACACGTTTGATGCGAAACGACTCACGTATATGCCACATATGGTTTAATAAACAAGTGGGCTGGTTACATGTTACTTTTAGCTTTAATTTGCCGTTTGGAAAATTCAGTTAACCCTTTGCAGACCGGTTCCACCTAAAAAAATGTAAAAAAACCACATTTTCCCACCCCTGACCCCTATATACCTCCGATTTATTCCGGGTTGTTTTAAATGAAAGACAATGAAAATACCTTTATTTTGAATATCTTTTGAAAATCGCCCGTCAGGTTGCGTCACAAATCAGGATTTTCTTAAAAAATAACCAAACTTTGACCCTCCCTATCTCCGGAAGGGGGGGGGGGGGGTGACCGCCAAAAAATTATAACGGTTATTTTGTCTGTGCAACATAGGCTTTCGATTGCAGGTATCCCCAATGTCCTAGCTCAAGGTCCGCTAAACTGTATATTCGCCCGTGTTTTTAATGTATTTCCTATAGGACCAGTGTCCGGAATATTAATTGTCGCACTGTGTATAATAAAAGACAACTTTAACTTTATTTTGGATCTGTTTTCACTGTAAAACTGTGTTACAATAACAATAATAGTTATATTTAACAAATTATAAATTTTGTTGCATAACTGGAAAACTTGTATTTTTTTATATAAATTGTATGTGATTTGATTTGCAATCAACCTTGACCTTTTTAAAATACTTTTTTTTTCTTTTGATATAAGAAATGTTGTTATGCGAATTTATACAGAAGTGATTTTTTTTTAAAATTTATACTTTAATTAGATTAATTTTTTTTTTTGTAAAACATGACCTTAAAGGAAAATTATTTCTCATTATATGCGCAAAATCATACCGAAATAAATCAAATTTATTATTTATTCTATATATAGAATATAATAAAATGAATAAAATCTCTAAATAATTATAATTATAATTAACCGGCTTAACAAAATACATATATAAATATATATACTTACATTTATTATCATTTTTTTCAATACGTTGAGAAACTCCTTCTTGATTATTAATCAACAATAAAATAAAATATATTAAAAAATATTTATTCAATTTTATTAACATTTCTATAAATTTTCTATAATCTTTTTTTTTTTTTTTTTGGTATTAAATTTCCACTTTTTACTTTTATAAATTTAATAAAAAAAAAATAAAATGAAAAACAGGTAATTTTGGCCTTGCAAAAAGTATAAAATATTAAAATGTTATTTTCGCAGATTCTCTCTCTATGGTTAAAAACAATGCGTGTAAAACTTTTTTTTTAATATTTTACTTAATCTTATTTTATTATATTTGTTTATAAATTAATTTTTTAAGTGTTTTTTTTTTAATGTTATTATATATTTAAAATAAATATATTAAAACCAGAAAACATTAACACACTCTTCATAAAAAAATCTTCATTTTTTAATTTTATTATTATAGAAATAGAATATAATAAATCATTTAATTAACAAAAAAAAAAAAAAAACACACACAAACATAAATTATATTTTACCAAGAAAAATATCACACATTTTAAAGAAAAAACACAAAAATTTTTAATTGAATGTTATAACTTTTAAATATTATAGATATTTTTTTTTTCCTTAATAATATTTATATAATTAAATAAATTTTAAATTACATATAAATTATTTTATTTTAATAAATTATTTTATTTTTTTTTATCTATCTACTTTCAGATTATTGTAAATGTAATGTACTACAATTTATATCATCGATTGACTAGACAAAATTAAACAAAAAAAAAATTAAAAAACCGCGTATAAATTAAAATGATGGACGCAACAAAACAATCAACAAACGTTGGACAATTAAAACTAAAAAAATAAAATATAAACCGTGAAAAAATAATTAAAAAAAAAAAACCACAGGTAAGTTAATTTTTCTCCAAAAATCTATTAAAATAACAAAACAAAAACAAAAAAAAAATACCCTCCACTCTAAAAAGAATATATAAAAGTTGAGTTGCTTCGCTCGCCTCATCAATAATAATTTTGTTATATTTTATTTTTTTATTATTTTATTTTACCTGTTGTTCGTTCGTTCGTTCGTTTTTGTTTGTATTGTAGATATAAAATTTATTATTTTTATATCGATTTAATAATATGTTAAATAATAATAATAAAAAAAAAAAAAATCAAAAACGTGTATATTATGTAGAAATTATTATTACTACTATGTATGTATATATATTTGTTGTTCTTTTGCATCTCCATCATCATATATTCATTCCTATATATTGTACATATTGCATATACATACAGTCCTGGCGATAAGTTTAATAACAAACCCACAATGAATGTGAAATTTGTATACTTACTTCTGCGCGCCTACAACCTACAATTGGTTTTGGCATCCATTAACAGCCTCCTCCAACCGGACCTATTTACCGCCAACGTCCGCCTGCCGGAAACACCGAGGGCCCGAAGGTCCACTTCTACTTCGTCTTTCCACCTACTCCGCGGTCTTCCTACACTCCTAGATCTGCCCGGCTTACTATCCAGCATTTTTGACGGTATACGATCGCCATCCATTCGTACCACATGACCAAACCACCTCAGGCGAGCAATCTTAATGAACCGAACGATGTCGGGTTCGGTATATAATTTATATAGATCGAAATCCAACCGCCTACGCCACCATCCCCTTTCCTTTGTCGGTCCAAAGATGAGGCGTAGTATTTTATTTTCGAACCCTCCAAGTCGCCGTTCGGTGGCCTGTGTCATGCACCACGTTTCAGAACCGTAGGTCACAATTGGTCGAATCAGTGTTTGATATAGCTTTAGTTTCAATGTTTTACTCAATGTCTTCGAGAAGAACTTCTTTCGCAAACCGTAAAAGGCCTTGTTTCCCGAAGCAATCCGGGATTGAACTTCCTCCGCTGTATCGTTTTCGCTGTTTATACTGCTTCCAAGGTAGCTAAACCTGTCCGCCGTTTCATATTTGTTATGACCAATTGATACGCTTTGATGTTGTGCCATAAACCTACTGTTCGTTGGTGCGATCATATACTTGGTTTTCTCCTCGTTTACCTTTAATCCCATTTCCGAAGCTTCACGTTCCAACAGTAAGAACGCTTCTTTAACGGTGAAATTTGTATAGAGATGTAAAAAAAAGATTATAATGCGGTATCATATTTAAAGATAATTATAATTTACAGGGCAATAACGGACCCATTACGAAAAAGTTCACTTCGATTTATTTACCGTTATAATTAGCTTACGCAATTGTAATAACATTTGTATTGCTAGCCTTAATATTTACGCCAGCTATAAAATTATGATTAAAAATTAAATAAATATTTTATTTCTAACTATATATAAATAACAATTATTAATATTTTAATTGTTGTATTTGGGTTTTCCCGCCATTTTAAATGAAGCCGCCATTTTGTAGTTTTCCAGAAAAATATTTTTAAGAAATGCGAGTAAAAAGATCAATAAAGTTACTAACAAAATTTTTTGTAAATCGGATGAAAATTGAGAAAGTTATGAACAAATTTCATTTTGGACGCCATTGAGTGAGTATAACCTCAAAAATACATGGGTTTTCAAAAAATTTGAAAAAAACATATTGTTTACATTTATGAGCACTGCAAAATATCTAAAGCTCATATCTAATGAAATATTGCATGTATGCATTTTATAAAAAAAATGTTCTTCTATGAATAGTTTGTTTTTGTTGGTCCTGATCTCTCGAATTTCTCGATCTATCTGTTTAATTCTGACCACAAATTCTCAATGGGATTTAGATCAAGTGATTGTGTTGGCCATTTCAAAAAATGAATATTAAAATATTGGAAAAAATGTTTCGCAATTTTACTTTTGTATTTAAGGCAATCGTCCTGTTAAAAAATTTACTCCTTTTCTACACCCATTTTCGTTACCGGTGATTACAAAAATTTCTTTTAATATTATCAACGTAAATTGGCGTCAGTCATACGTTCATGCATTTGAATTAAATTCTCAACCCCATTTGCACTAAAACACCCCCACACCATTAAGTTACCAACACGGTATTTAACGTTCTTCAATATATTTTTTTTTAATTAAAGTTTCTCCTGATTTTCTCCAAACCCTTGGTCTTATTTTGGATTCAAATAACTCAAATTTACTTTCATCAGATGAAACAATCTTATTCCAAAATGAAATTGGTTATTGTCTATTCAATTTAATCTCGCAATTTTATTGTTTTTTTATATGAATGGTTTACGCTTCATATAGCACATTTACGAAAAACCATGATCCACAATTCTTTGCCTTGTGGTGCTTTCGCTAATAGACAGTTTTAATGTCTTTTTGATCTCAGATGATGTTGTCCGGTTATTTATTCGAACTTCCTTTATTATTAATCTGCCTTCACTTGTCGTTGTTTTCCTGGGGCGCCCAGACCTTAGTTTTTTGGTGATAAAAAAGACTCGAATTAAAACAATTAAATAATGCGTAATAACGAAAATAACTCCTTTATGCCATCAATTTTACGACAAATTTTTTTGTATATTAAAACTTTATGCGTTTAGAAAGAGATAAAAGATCAGTGTTTTTCGAGAAAACAATAATAAATATTTGTTATTTAAAATGTAATTTAGAAATATAGGAAAATAATTAAAAACGCTAAAAGAATACAGAAAATGTAGAAAATCATGCATCGTTCTTAAACTTTTCGCCATGACTGTATATTGATATTTTGAATTGTTTTTTTTGTTTGTTAGGCGATGTATGTAATTAAAATATAAATCTTTTAAACGGCATATATATAAAGAGAATTGATGTCTAATTGTCTGATAAATAATTTCGTATTGTTTTTTTGTGAACTTAATCGTATACCGATCCGTTAAATTTTGTGACTAATCTAAATGTTCGGTTATAATGTCAAGCAATTCAGTTCGTAGGATGACATTTTGGCAAATCCATATGATTTATAGAAATTACCTACCTTGAAACTATACGTCCAAAAATTTTGTAGCAATCTGATGTTTAGTTTTGTTACAGTGATTTTAGTGATTTAGTGTCACTGTTACAGTGATTTTAGTGATTTATTTTTTGTTATTACTTCTGTCATTTTTAAAATAATGGAAAAATTTGAATTGCGCATATGTTCAGCGCTAGATTGCTTTTTATTGGGAGAAAAACACCACAAAAACACGTGTGATTCCAACTCTTTCCATTACGGAGACAAATGGTCGAGAAGTGTGGTTTTCTGATTTAAACGCTGCCGTACAAACTGAACAATGAGACTGTACGTTTCTGGTCACCCAAATTCAGCTGTTGTTCCAGAAAACGTAAAAAATTTGATCGTTAAAATTTGAAATTTCGTTAGAAAAAGAATATTTTCATGCGGTATACGTGACAATGGATGAAACATTGTTCCATCACTACATTCCGGAGTTAAATCGGCAGTCTCCTGAGTGGACATGCAAAGCTCACATTCGGTCAAAAGCAACAAATAAACTATTCAGAGGGCCGTTATGAGGCTGTTTCTGTGTAATAAAAAGAATATTTTCATGCGGTATACGTGACAATGGATGAAACATTGGTCCATCACTACATTCCGGAGTTAAATCGGCAGTCTCCTGAGTGGAGTGGACATGCAAAGGGTGAACAGAATATACTAAACGGGTAATTTGAAACCAAAGCGAAATCGTTCCAAAAATAATGTATCGAAATGTTAGAGACGCGTTGAAATGAATGAAATGTTGAAAAATTCAATTAAAAAATTGTGTTAAAAAAAAACTATGAAACTCTATAGATTTTTATATTATTGAGTATTTATTATACAGAGAAATTCGAGAAATTAGAAAAAAAAATTAGAAATTGTTTTAGAAAAATACCCTCTATAAGGTCATTCTACGGTGGTTAATTTTATTTCACATATAGACAATGCATTACGTGCAAATCATTTAGGATATTAAGGATTGGATTGGATATCTATATACATTTAAACATATCAAGAATTTTATAGAATGTGATCTGTGAGAGAACGCATTTTCGATTATTTAAACAATTGTTTCCATTAGTTTTTGATTGATGACTTAATTTTTCTAGCTCTCAACATTATTTCGCATTAATTGCCTATAAATCTCGATTGTTAATAAACAGAAATTGGATTAAATATTTTTTGTTCGTTAATGCCACAGAATCTCGACCGTAAAACCTCGGAATTCTATTTACGTGAGCCCATAATGAAATCACTTAATCAGGTGATGAACCTATTTATGATGCATTGAATACATTTAAGTGTGTATTTTTTTCCTTTAACTTACCTCCCAAAGTGGTTTTTTTGCGGCGTGTGTTTGTTATAAATACGCATAAATTTAATTAATTAATTATACATTAGATTTTAATTTTATACAGAAATGATTTAATTAAATTATTTCTATGTGCAGATAAAATTAAATAAAAATATATATATAATACAATTTATTATGACGGCCTTTCAATATTATCCCTCACTCCGACGACCTTTATGCAATTTACTACCTGTCTGTATATATATATATATATAATTTATTCATATTTTAATAATTGAATTGTTTAAGTTATAATAAGTTTTATTAATGAATTTATTCACATTTTAAAAAATACCAATTATAATTATTAAAAAAAAAAAATAGGAAAATTTTAATAGTAGAAAAAATAATAAAATAAATAATAATCATCGATGCATGCCGTTCATTTTCTATCTATGAATTTTTTTTTTTTTAAATATAGATGCGTATAAAGCGTGTTAAAACAACTTTAACATTATAATATTATACATATTTAAAGTTATTTATAGGCTTTATTCTTTATTTTTTATATCAAATCTCAAACACAATCAGCTGTTTATTGAGTTAATAAATTTAATTCTTTTGATGAGGGTGTATGGATTAATATTGATAACTTTTGATTTTAAATTTTTACTATATAGACGTTAGACGTTGTTCTACGATCTCATTTCCTCGATACGGGAAGTTTTTAAAGACGTTCATTATCTATCCAATGAATCCTTGAACGTTATTCTAACTTAACAGGTTTCTAAGTTATGAGATTTTTACTACAACTCTTACTTACTAATAAAAAAATCGTTTAATCCGTAATTAGTAAAAACCAACCTTCAATGAAATTAATTAGGGATGAATGTTCCCTAAATGGTATTGATTTTAAGAGTGAAACTAAAGTAAAATAAACTGAATTTTTCGAATTTAAAATAATATTAAGGGGTTGGCGTTCAAAAAGTATGGATAAATTGACAATATTTCATATTTTTAGATTTTGACTATAGAATTTGTTCTACAACCCCAATTGCTCGGTAAGGGAAGTTTTGAGACAATTTAATTATCTATCGAATCTATCAATTCCCTGTCCCCTGTACTAACCCAACTGGTTTTCCAAGTTATTGTGCTTTTAAAACAACCCTGATATAGTAAAACAAATGTCTTTTAATCTGTAATTAGTGAAAATCAACTTTTAATCATTTCAATTTTTAAGGGTGAAATTTCTATGAAATGATATCGATTTTAAGGGTGAATCATAGGTAAAAAATTCGCCGAATTTTTCCAAATTTACAATAACATTGAATGGTTGTGATCATATTTTTTATTTCAATTGGAAAATCCTCATTTTCTTATAATTTCCGCATATATTTATTTATTCGGGTTTTAAATAACAATACTTTTGAAATCGATAAAGATTTTTCAGGTGAAATTTCGTTGGTTATTTCATCAAATAAAGGGTGATTTTTTAAAAGCTATAGGAAAGTTTTTAAAAAAAAACACATAAAATTCAAAAAAATGCATGAAATCTTTATTTGAATCGATAGTACGGTCCATGTAATTTAATGTTTGAAGATTATTCCGTGCAAATGTTGACCTTGACTGCGCCTCAAATGGTCCATCCGCTTAGTCCAATTTTGGCATACTCTTTCCAACATTTCGACCGGTATCTCACGAATAAATGCTTCAATGTTAAATCGCGTGTTGCGTGTTAAAGGCGTTAAATCGCACGATGTAGGCGGCCAATTGACCGGTCCCGAACGTGAAATAAAATGTTCACCGAACTCGCCTCTCAATAAGTCCATTGTTGCGCGTGCTGTGTGGCATGTGGCACCGCCTTGTTGAAACCACATGTCAAGCTCTTGCATTTTGGACAAAAAAAAAGTTGGATATCATCTCACGGTAGCGCTCACCATTCACAGTTACGTTACGATTCGCATCATCTTTGAAGAAGTACGGTCCAATGATGCCACATCAGCCCATAAACCGCAACAAAAACTGTGACTTTTTCTGGATGCATATTAGTAGCAATGCTGGGAATGCTTCTGGCTGATATTCAATCCAAAATCGACAATTCTGCTTATTTACGTACCTATTAAGCCAAAAATGAGCTTCGTCGCTGAACACAATTTCGTCGCGATGAACTTTCTTAACAGAGCACGCATTTTGAAAATTAAAATTCAATAATTTGCAAACGTTGTTCGTTTGTAAGACGATTCATGGTTAAATTATAGACCAAACTGAAGATGTTTGACAGTGAAACAAAACACGAAACGTGCGTCAGCTGTTTAAACCAGTGTTGCCAAAAAGATAATAGCTAAAAAATCACCCTTTATCTTTAAGACATCACATGCTTTTTCAATTAAATAAGTAGAACATTAACTAAATCAATAGGTTCCCAAGTTATAGTATTTTGATTACAACTCTTACATAATAAAACCATTTATTATTAATTCGTTATTAGTAAAAATCAACCTTTAATCATTTCATTTTTTAAGGGTGAAATTTCCATAAAATGCTATTGGTTTGATCTGTGAATCTCAAGTAAAATAAACTGAATTTTTCGAATTTACAATAATATTAGGTTGTCGAAAAAGTATTGTTAATTTTTATAAATAAATGTCATTATAATTGAATATTTCAAGTAGTACTAATCTGATCAGGTAACACTAACATACGTTCGAAAGATGACATTTCGTAGATAAAAAAAAAAAAAAATAAATTTGTTTAGTCATTTAAAAGTTGTAGTGCATTAAAGATGAGCGAAATTAGTGAAAAAATTCGATACATTTTACAATTTTGTTATGAAAAAGGTGAAAATGCAACGCAGGCACATGAACAAATTTGTGCAGTTTACGGTGAAGGAACTTTATCAAAATTAACAGCCTATAGATGATTTGCTCGATTTCGTTCCGGTAATTTTGATGTCACAGATGCACCTCGTTCTGGTCGACCAATCACTGAAAAAGTCGATGAAATCATATCAAACATTGAAGAAAATCGACACGTAACACGCAGTCATGATATCGCTAAAGAACTAAACATCCATCACCAAACAGTTTTAAACCATTTGACAAAGGCTGGATACAAGAAAAAGCTCGATGTTTGGGTACCACATGAAATAACACAAAACAATTTAATGAACCGAATTTCCATTTGCGAAACGCTGTTTAAAAGGAACGAAATCGAGTCATTTTTAAAGCGAATGATTACAGGTGTTGAAAAATGGATCACATACGATAATAATGTACGAAAAAGATCGTGGTCCAAGAAGGGTGAAGCTCCTAAAACAGTAGCAAAACCTGGATTAACACCAAGAAAGGTAATGCTATCTGTTTGGTGGGATTGGAAAGGAATCGTTCATTATGAATTACTACCACCCGGTCAAACCATTGATTCCGATCTCTATTGTCAACAATTAACAAGATTGAAGCACGAGATTAAAAAAAAACGTCCAGAATTAATCAATCTAAAGGGTGTTGTGTTCCATCATGACAACGCCAGACCACACACATCTTTGATTTGATGTGTGTGGCTGAAACTGAGAGAGTTTGGCTGGGAAGTTTTATGCATCCACCATATAGCCCGGACCTTGCACCTTCAGATTATCATTTGTTCCGGTCTCTGCAGAACTCCCTTAATGGTTTAAAATTAAATTCCGCAGAGGACTGCAAAATGCACTTGGATCAGTTTTTTGCCCAGAAAACACAGAAGTTCTACCGTGATGGGATAATGTCTTTACCAGAAAAATGGCAAAGGGTCATCGATCAAAACGGCGCATATTTGGTTTAATAAAGTTCATTTGAAATATATAAAAAAATCGTTTGAATTTTGTAAAAAAAATTATCAATACTTTTTAGACAACCTAGGGTTGCAATTTAAAAATGGTATGAATAAATGGACAGTTTTTCATATTTTTAGATTTTTACTATATGGAATGTAGTTATTGGGGTTATTCAATTTGAATTTGAATTTGTTCAATAACCCCATTTGATGGTAAGGTTGTTAAGGGAAGTTTTTATAAACGTTGTTTATCTTTCGAATGAATCCCTAAACGTGATTCTAACTTAACGAGCGTTTCCAAGTTATGATGATTTATTATTCGTTTATACATATTCAGATTTCTCTTTATAACAGATCAGAGCCCGAACCGTGTATAGGCAATTTTATAATGTTGTAAATGTATTTTTTACTTTTAAACACACACATTTTTTTATTATATTATATATTTTTTTTCTTTAATTCATTGCATTTATTTATCATTTTTATATTTGATATCATAAAAAATGCACATTAAATTATTCATATAAATATTACAAAAAACATGTTATTATACAATTTATAATTCGGTTATTTATATTTATTTATACATTGTCATAATTATTATATAAATAATAATAATAAAAAATAGGTCTATACAGTAAAATGCAATATATAGTAAATAGAATAAATTCATTATAAAAATATTATACCTATTAAGCGTTTTAATTTTTTTTTTTATTGTTTGGTTAAACCTTGATATTGTTTTGGGTTTTTTTTTTGTAATTTTTTAAAAGACATAAACATATAATAAATAAATAAATACAGTTGTTAATATATGTTATATTGCAATATATGGATTGACGTTGATGAATTGTAATACACAATTTTTTTTATGTGATTTTTTTGAATAAAACTTTTCTATATATATGAACTAAAATTGGCAGGAATTCTTCTTTTCTAGGCAAACCCTGGCAAATTTACCAAAACATTTTCTTATATATTTTTTGTTTAAGAATTTCCAATAGTCGCCAAGACTCACCAAAACTCCATCCTCCATAAAAGATATTGTAAAATTTAATTTTATTTACATTTGCAATCCAAAATCAAATATCAAATTTATTATATTATGTCATTTTTAAAATCCTTAAATGAATTGTCGTTGTCATTTTTTATTCCATATTTAATATAGAAAATCAATATCAATATTTCAATACCAATATTATTATTATTATTATTATTATGAATTGTAATTGATTGCAAATATCATAAAATAAACATAATATTAATTATTAGCAGTCGAGTTCGCAGTCTTCAGTTTTGTTGCTAAAGACATATTATTCATTCTAATAGAAGAAGTAAGTAAAAAAAGAAGAAAAAAAATCTTTCACAAGAGCAAAAAAATATTTATGGAAAAACCACAAAAATATTTAAAATTTTTTTTTTCTTTTTGTTTAATAGATTCATTATATTTTTATTACTTTTTTTTATTTTTTAAATACATTCACTCGGACAATGACTACTCTTATTTCTATATACAGGTGTATTCTATATACAGGTGTATATAAATATTATTATTATTAAAATAATTTGATGTATTTTTTATATAAAATATATAAAAAAAAATAATCTTTTCATCAATTTTATTTTTGTGGATGTCATTAGTAAAAAAAAAAAAAAAACCAAAAATATCTTTGTGTTTGTGTTCTGATGTCGTGTTTTATAAAGAACCAAAAAAAAAAAATTAAATAAATAAAACACGCACACACAAACCTGTTTCAAATTATTATAAAATTATTAATTAATTGAAGAAGAGATCGATTAGTATAATTTAGTATATAGCAGAAGCAGAACATTTTAAAATTTCCCCGTTTTAAAACTAAAAATACCTTTTTTTTTGTTGTTTTTTTTATTTGTATTCTTATATTATTTGTTATTGTATACCTTTTCTTATACTTTGAATAACCCATAATTTATTGTACGAGGGTAATTGCAAAAGTATAAAGTGAAGAAATGTTAGATGGAAATTGTATAAAATAAGTCGTACCATAACACCATCAGAAGATGGACATCGTGTCGTTCAGGAATATCAAACACAAATACTGAAACGGTCCATTTGTAGTGCTGAACGCGACAAACGTGACAGTGTCTGCGAGATGGGTGTTTTGATTCAACAAAAAATTTTCCAAACATCTACCAAACAGTTCATAGATTTAACCGCTAATAAACGACGATTTCTGAATCTAAACTAAAAATTCTCGTTGATCAAAATTATTTCGTTAAATGATGAGATTATGGTCGCTGAAACTGTGTGAAATCTACTGTGCGAAGGTGAAGAAAAATCGCGTATTTCACCGATTTCTCACATTAAATATTAAACTTGAAAGTATATACAGAAAGTACCTCCTAATCGGACCTCTCTCTAATCGAACCATCTCTTAATCCGACTTAGTCGGAATGTGTATGAACCAATATAATCTATAAAAAGCATATGGAAGATCATAATACAGTTAAACCTCATAATTGAACCAGGTGGATGGACCGAGTAAAAATGGTCCGATTCAGGAGGTGGTGGTTCTTGATGGTTTTTCAAAATGAGGCTTCATATTTCTTTTGAAATTTGGTAATGATAATCCTTATATTACTGTATTATATTAAACAAACTTGGTAATTAAAAAAATATTTGTGTATAAACCATATAATTATGTGCAAAACAAATATATTCGCTGTCACATCAATAACAACAACAATAACAGCAACAATAAAAATTTGGTTCAATTAAGAGGTGAGAAAATCCATAATTAAGGGTAATAAGAGGTCTATTCGACCAATTTCGAGGTGGGTCGATTACAGAGGTAAATTTATACAGACGTTTATGACGAACCTTTCTTATATAGTATTAATTGTGGTCCGATTTTGGAGTTGGTCCGATTACAGAGGGATCCAATTAGGGGGTTTATCTGTATTTCTTGTTTTTATTTGTTTTGTGTTTGTATAAAAATGCGTGTTTAAAAGTGCGTGAAAAAAAAAGAATAATTTTGCATACATGTATTTGGATTTCTCACGTTTTTTAAAATAATTACTTTATTATGGCATCTTGATTGTTGACAAACACTTCGTAAGTCGAACAATCTTAATTATTATAAACATCTTCGTAACTAGAAATTTCCATTATATACGCGATATTATTCAAAGTATGTATAGTTTTTATTTTACAATTACTTAATCGTAATTTTAATTTTCGATATCAAGATAAAATTAATTGTTTTATTCAATATTGTTAGACAAAATGACGCGTGTTTTATTTATAGTTTTATTAGTGAATAGAGAAATTTTAAACTGTCTACCTCTGTAATTGAACAACCGGCTAATTGCACCTCCGGCTTATTGGACAACTTTCATATGGTCCCGGAAGCCGTCCGATTATAGGAAGTTTAAGTGTAGTAATAAAATTGCTAAAATAAATTGGTCAATTATTTGTTAGGGATGTTACATTCGCGGTTGTCCCAGATAAAAAATACATTAATCGCCGCGGATTATCCATATGAACAGTTATGTGATTTTAGATTGGATTTTCAAATTTCAAATTTTTGCTTTCCAAGCGAACATTAAAACTTATGTCGTACATTAAAACTTACGACACTAGATTTCATAAAATTGATCTAGATCAAAAAAAATTGATCTTTTGTGCCAATCGAACACAAAAAGTGATCTAGATCAAAAAAAGATTGATCTTTTGTGCTAATCGAAAACCACATTAAACAATTTGTCGAAACTGTTTTAAAACTGTGCAGGCGAAAGTTATAAAAAAACATAAGGTAAAGGTTTTACGATTTCCTGATATAGAAATCTGATATATGACCGCAATTCAGTTTATTCCTATAGAGACAATCGGTTTATTAATTGATAAATCCGAGATCCATCTCCGAAAATCATATATTAATTGATCTCAAAATTATTTCTATATTATTGGCGAATATATAATTATAAACAAATAACATCTTTGATACGAAACGACTCACGGTGTATGTCACATATGGACTAATAAATAAAAGGGCTCGTTACATGATGCATTTAAGGCCTTGGCACATATAGATACGAACAAAATATCCACTGCATTTTTTCGTTTTCGTGTTCACATATGGATTGTCTTTTCGGTTCATTAATTTGTTGTTTTTTTATATGGTTATGCGAATATGTGAGGTTAAACACGAACGAAAAATGTATTCGTACGAAAAAAAAATAAGTTCTAGTTCTACAGAAAAAAATTTGTGGGCTTTAATTTTTTTCTGACCGAATGAAACGAATAAAATATTTTATTGCATTTTTTTAGAAATGTATCCATTTATACACAAAATTAATGATTAAATACTTTAAAAAAGATATTTTTTTAACATTTTGTGTTGTTATTTTGTAATATAATAATCCAAATAATTAGAAAAATGGATAAATAAATGCATTCTGATTATTCGTTCGTATCTATATGGGACAAGGTCCTTACTTTTAATTTGCCACTTAGAAATTTCAGTTAACTCTTTACCGACTCCAAAAATGGAAAAATCTACATTTTCCCATAATCTGACCTCTATATATTGCGGACTTATTCCGGGGTTATTTAAAATGAAAGATAATGAAAATATGTTTATTTTAAGTACCTACTTTTGAAAATCACCCATCCCAATATTAATCTCACAAACACTGTTGCCACAACCTTTTTTTTTTTTAAATAATGCCAGTTTAGGGAAAAATAATGCTAATTAGCATTTTTTTGTACAACTAATTGAGAGATATAAATAATTTAATTTACAGTTTTTTTTAATATATACGATATCAATTTAAAACGCGAGTTCACAAAATTTCAAAACAAAATGGATATTTATTTTTTGATTTTTTGAGGTTAGCCACTTGACAAAATGAATATAACATAGCGTTTCCTCCAGAGGGGAAATTTAGTTGAAAAGTTGTTAAGGGCCATGGGAATCTAAACTTTTGTTTGGGAATTAGCCGGCCCCGCCTCCCCTTTGACCAGGAGAAGGGAAACATAAATTGGAAAATCTCACAATCCAAAAAAGTTCCGCCCAGGGATTTTTTTGTTTTAGTACCTGAGCGGTAGATGGGGTCAGTACAAACATTTTTTGTTCTGGACCTAGGCACCGACTGACCTCGTTTGGCCAGGGGGTGCGGAAGGATAATTTATTGGGGAAATAGTTAAAGGTTATCCCTATACAAAGGGTAAGGGCGGGATTAAGGGTAAATGAGGAGAAAACCAAGTATATGATCGCACCAACGAACAGTAGGTTTATGGCACAACATCAAAGCGTATCAATTGGTCAGAACAAATATGAAACGGCGTACAGGTTTAGCTACCTTGGAAGCAGCATAAACAGCGAAAACGATATAGCGGAGGAGGTTCAACCCCCGGATTGCTTCGGGAAACAAGGCTTTTTACGTTTGCGAAAGATGTGCTTCTCGAAGACATTGAGTAAAACATTGAAACTAAAGCTATATCAAACACTGATTCGACCAATTGTGACTTACAGTTCTGAAACGTGGTGCATGACACAGGCCACCGAACGGCGACTTGGAGGGTTCGAAAAGAAAATACTATGCCTCATCTTTGGACCGACAAAGGAAAGGGGATGGCGTAGGCGGTTCGATTTCGAGCTATATAAATTATATACCGAACCCGACATCGTTCGGTTCATTAAGATTGGTCGCCTGCGGTGGTTTGGTCATGTGGTACGAATGGATGGCGATCGTATACCGTCAAAAATGCTGGACAGCAAGCCGGGCGGATCTAGGAGTGTGGGAAGACCGCGGGGTAGGTGGAAAGACGAGGTTGAAGTGGACCTTCGGGCCTTCGGCGTTTCCGGCTGGCGGACGTTGGCGGTAAATAGGTCCGGTTGGAGGAGGCTGTTAATGGACGCCAAAACCAATTGTAGGTTGTGGGCGCGCAGAAGTAAATATCCCTACACAAAGTTTTGCCCAGGCTTAGTCACTTCAACTTCCTTCCAACTTCCTATGGTTATGGGAGGGTATTATAAACTTTAAAAAATATCAAATTCTAAAAAATTGCATTTTTAAAAGGATTATATTTTTTGTTTGGCAAAAAATGGATCTAAGCATTTCAAAAAATTACAAAAAAAAATTTCCCCATACAAACTAAGTCCCGAACAAAAGTTGGTCAGGATAAGACCCTCTACAAATGTGCATACTCAAAATTGAGTTTGGTTCGTTCGCCGGTATTCTGTAGCTCAACCGAAAACGGCATGATGCTAAAAAAATGCTCGCATTAAACAAAAAAAAAAGGCTTTCACTTTACAAAAAATGCTTTAATAGCATACAAATGCACTTTTAGCAACACTTCTCACAAATCAGGTTTTTCTAAAAAAAAATCCAACCTTTCACCTCCTCTACCTTCGGAAGGGAGGGGGTAGGGGGTTGTCTAAAAAGTATTGATAATTTTTTTTACAAAATTCAAACTATTTTTTTATATATTTCAAATGAACTTTATTAAACCAAATATGCGCCGTTTTGATCGATGACCCTTTGCCATTTTTCTGGTAAAGACATTATCCCATCACTGTAGAACTTCTGTGTTTTCTGGGCAAAAAACTGATCCAAGTGCACTTTAGCAGTCCTCTGCGGAATTTAATTTTAAACCATTAAGGGAGTTCTGCAGAGACCGGAACAAATGATAATCTGAAGGTGCAAGGTCCGGGCTATATGGTGGATGCATTAAAACTTCCCAGCCAAACTCTCTCAGTTTCTGCCACACACATCAAATCAAAGATGTGTGGACGTGTTTTTTTTTAATCTCGTGCTTCAATCTTGTTAATTGTTGACAATAGAGATCGGAATCAATGGTTTGACCGGGTGCTAGTAATTCATAATGAACGATTCCTTTCCAATCCCACCAAACAGACAGCATTACCTTTCTTGGTGTTAATCCAGGTTTTGCTACTGTTTTAGGAGCTTCACCCTTCTTGGACCACGATCTTTTTCATACATTATTATCGTATGTGATCCATTTTTCATCACCTGTAATCATTCGCTTTAAAAATGACTCGATTTCGTTCCTTTTAAACCGCGTTTCGCAAATGGAAATTCGGTTCATTAAATTGTTTTGTGTTATTTCATGTGGTACCCAAACATCGAGCTTTTTCTTGTATCCAGCCTTTGTCAAATGGTTTAAAACTGTTTGGTGATGGATTTTTAGTTCTTTAGCGATATCATGACTGCTTACGTGTCGATTTTCTTCAATTTTTGATATGATTTCATCGACTTTTTCAGTGATTGGTCGACCAGAACGAGGTGCATCTTTGACATCAAAATTACCGGAACGAAATCGAGCAAACCATCTATAGGCTGTTAATTTTGATAAAGTTCCTTCACCGTAAACTGCACAAATTTGTTCATGTACCTGCGTTGCATTTTCACCTTTTTCATAATAAAATTGTAAAATGTATCGAATTTTTTCACTAATTTCGCTCATCTTTCATGCACTACAACTTTTAAATGACTAAACAAATTTAATTTTTTTTTTTTTTTATCTACGAAATGTCATCTTTCGAACATATGTTAGTGTTACCTGATCAGATTAGTACTACTTGAAATATTCAATTATAATGACATCTATTTATAAAAATTATCAATACTTTTTCGACAACCTAATATATACCGCATATTACTAATTATATTTATTTATTTATTTTGTTTTATTTGTTATACAATCAATAGATTAAGCAGATCTTATAATTATTATATGAATCCCATATGAATCAACTGAATATTATAACAAATGATTAAATCATAAATCACGCAAATAAATCAATTAAACAGAAAAGAGATGAATAAATGAATAATAAATAAAATTATAATATTATGTAAGTATTTATGGGAATTTTATAACATTACAATTATTTTTATTTTTATATGAATTGAATATTTATTTATTTATAAAAAAAAATGCAAAATTTTAATTTGTTGTTATAATTTCTATTAATAGATTTTTGTATATATACATCTGAGTAAAGAAGAAATAAACATGTTAATTAACAATATAATTTTTTTATTTACTTAAAAATGAAATAAATAAAATTAATATATGCATAAAGAAATAAATAAAAATAAAAGTTATTATTATATAGTATTTTTTTTTGGGTTTATTTACCAAAAAAAAATTAACAAAATTAATATTCAAAAATTTTTATAATATTCAATCCACATTTGACCATATATTTATAAATGCACACATCTCTGCATGATTCATTAAAATTTATGTGTGCGTTTAGTTATATAAATAGGGGAATTTTTGTATTTTTTTCCGGTATTTGATAAATTAATTTATTAACAGTAAAATATGATTTTGCAAGATTTATTATATCGTTTGTTGTTGACAAAATGATGATATTTTAAAGTTGTGTATTTCATTAAGAAAAATTTTCAAACTAGTTAGTTTATTAATATACTTTATTAATGATTGTCAATTCTCTATACTTTTCACAGTATAGAAATCATCACTCATGTATATTGTAAAAGTTTTGCATTATCACTTCATTTTCTTCATTCAGGAAATCTCATCAAATATTTGGTCAAAATCCATCTATAATATACATTATGAATGTCTATAGTAATCAATTTTGCCAATACTTTGATTGATTAACGAATTTTCAAATAATAGCGGTCAGAAAAACATTTCGTAACGCTTTTAAAATCCATTACAAATGGTAAAAATTTTAATAAAATTATCTAATATTTTACAGACATTATATTTCATAGAAATAATATAGTAGAACTAGAAGCGAAATTAGGTTAGGATTCTTGATTAAACATCAATGCCGTACATTTAGGATTTTTGTCAAAAAAATTCCATCGCTATTTTTAAAAGCTTTATACATCGACATCGACATCGATAAATCTTAAAACAATAAAATTAAGCTTTATATGAAGGTTAAAATCGATGTAAATTAAAAAATTAGGTTAATTCCCTTAAAAAATTATGAAAAATTCCTCAAAAATTTAGACAAATGGCCGAAATCCGCCATTAATGTTTAACCAAACCATTTATATGAAAACATAACCTAATTTCGCTTCTAGTTCTATTATATTATTTCTATGTTATCTTTAATCAATATAAATGTCTGGTAAATAAAATGATAAATAAATAAAACTAAAGTTCTCGAACTTCATTAATATTAAAAAACACTTTATTAATATTTACAAATGTTTCGTACAATTTTTGTATCATATCAGTGTGTTAACATTTTCTACAATAATTTTCTAAAGGTCGAGAGCTTTAATTTGTTTTATTTATTATTTTACAATATAACGATCAAATAGAATTATTAAAAGTCTAGTAAATAGTTTTGTCAAATCAATTGTCTATCGCGAATTATTAAGTAACAGAGCCTTCAGAAAGCGAGTTTGTAACACATTTTTCATATAAAATACTTTAAAAATTTATTTATAATTTTGATTTAATTATCTCAATCCCATATCCAATATTTTACATAGATTCTCATATCATATATGATTTCATATTTCATATTTAATAAATTATAAATATCTATAGTAAATAATTTTGCCAAATTGATTTTCTAATGCATTTTTAATAAATATCTTGCCGACATTTTGCCAGTTTTGACAACGAAATAGTTATAACGCCCAAACCCAACTGCGCTATCGGCTTTGAATATAGCTATTGATTGGCAAAAGAGTTTTTAAAATCGAACGGGTAGATCTCAAGATAATTCTCGAACATCCATACATACATTCGAACAGACCGCCTTTTTTTCTATATAAATTTAACACATTTAGTGTACTTTCTTTAAAAACCGTGTACTTTTTTTCTTTTCTTAACAAATCTAAATTTTTGGTTCTTTTATTCGTTGCCTCAAATAATGGAAATTCCGCTTTCAGTGTCTTTGGATTAGTATGTTTTTCTTCAGGGCCTTCAAGAAACTTAGGAATTGATTTTTTCATGGCTTCCTTTAAAAAAAGCATTAGAATTTACTCTTACTCTGATGAGTAGTTTGTTCGATTTGCCTCTTTATCAGAATCAGTTTCCCTTTCCAGATAAGAATTTGAAAACATTCTAGAAAATATCTTTCCGGATTTAATAATTAATGATTTCGGTTTTTAAAGAAAGTACACTAAATTTATTTGCTGAACTGTAAATGTTTTACGGATTTTGCAAATACAGCATAAGAGTTGGTAATTCAACTTGTCTGTTTTTCCTCAATTCGTTCTTTCAATAAACTTTGGAAAAAATGTGAATCTACTTGCGATATGACTATATATACTTTTAAAACAATCAAAACGGAAAAAATAAAATGATTCATATTATTTGATCTACCCGTTCGATTTTAAAAACTCTTTTACCAAACAATAGCTATATTCAAAGCCGATAGCCCAGTTGGGTTTGGGCGTTACAAGTATTTCGTTGTCAAAACTGGCAAAATGTCGGCAAGATCGCTTTGATAAAATCACTTTTTGGCGTTTTTCAGGTAATTTTTTTCGCAATTTAAAGAACAAAATTCAGAAAAGTTGAGTAGAATGGCGAGATACGTCGAATGGGACATCTTAGGATTTTCGGTTGGTCAAACGGTTACGTGACAAAATCGATAAAAATTACCCAAAAATATACAGAAAAAAACTCTTTTGGTTTTTCCGGTACTTTTTGACGCAATTATAAAGAATATAACGTTTAGTTATGTAGAATAGCGAGACGCGTCGAATGAGACATTCTTTAGGGTTTGAAACGGTTACGAGTTCGCAAATTTATCGATAGAGAATCATCAGTTTCTTGTGCTTTTCATTTTTTTTACATTAGCGAATGAGAAATACTATTTTATTTATTATATAAACTGATTCATCCAACGGACCGAAGTATTCACCACCCTATAGCTTGCATGGTTTGCCCGGCATGTTAATTTGATTTTTTAATTATATTAATCGCTAAATAACTATATTATTATAAAAATTATAATACAAGTATATGTTTTCTATATAAATATATATCAACAAAAACGTGTTTAACCCTAAGATGCATGTTTGGGTATTTTAATACCCAATTTGATTTTAAAAGTGGTGTAAAAACTTGATTTTTTTACTTATGTCGATGTCCTTTGGTGACATCTTCGAATATTCAATTCTACCTAAAAATTTGTAATTGATCCGGGCCACAATACGCCAGTTTTAGATTCTATGGCGCATTGGTAATCGAAAACATTCGCAAAACTTTTTATCGATTCGGCCCCGTTGCGGATTTAAACGAAAAACCCGATTTTTTTTAGATTTACATGTATTTCGCGATTCCGGAGTGCTTATCTCCCTAATTGATTATTTCATCAGATAAATATGTAAGTAAAATGTAAATGTATGTATGTAAATATATATCAGATAAATTCTGATGTAGATTGGACAACCGGTTTCGTATCTTGAAAATAAACCATGTAAAACTTTCCGTCCAACATACTTAAAAATTTGCTATTTTATTTTAGCTTTCGTTGGACATTAGTTTCGATGCGCTCTCTAATAGTTTCCAAATTACCATTAAACCATTAAATAAAATTATAAAACATTTCTAATGGTCAACTTGCATTTGAATTTTATTTTATTTATTTTTTCATTCAAAAAATGAATTTTGATTGGATTTTTTAAGGTAATTCTTATTATTCCCGAGGAACCCCGAACCAGATGATGCCCAATTATGTGTAAAATTTTATTACCAATCGATTAATCATCACTTTGAAGTAATAAACGTATGATTTAAAGTGATTATCTATGAAAACCCGTAATTGGAAGACATTTGTGATTCAAAAATGGTTTATTTGGGAATATCTTGAAAACGGTTTTGGAGTAAAATTATCAAATGTGCGGTACTTGACAGATATAATAAATAGCAAGAAAACGTATATTTATCCCGGTTTAATTATTGGGACCCTGCATTAGAAATGTCGATTTAGATAACATATGACGTAATTAGCGTTGTATGCATCGGAGCACACCGCGCCCATATTCTTTTTTTTTTGTCTGTCATTACTCTATAAATTTCAGTATATGTCATTTCGTTGAAGTGTAAACAACAAAGCTTTTTTTTTTGCTTCGAATATGTCGAAACACATGCCTGAAAAAGTTGTTTTGCGGGGAAGTTTAATAACTATCTTTAATTTGAAGAAAACCGCTGCTGAAAGTTATCATTTGTTGGCTGAAGCTTATGGTGGACATGCTCCAGCTCAAGCAACTTGTGAACGATGGTTTGCACGCTTCAGAAGTGGTGATTTTGAGGTAGAAGACAAAGAACGGCCAAGTCAGCCAAAAAAATTTGAAGACGAAGAATTGCAAGCGTTATTGGATGAAAATTCGTGTTGAACGCAACATGATCTTGCAATGGCGTTGAATGTCGACCAAACAACCATTGGCAAACGTTTATATGCAATGGGAAAGATTCGAAAACTTGGAAAATGGGTACCACATCAATTGAATGAAAATCAACTCAAAGCACGAAACGATGCATGCCATAACCATTTGGTTTGCATTTGGTTTGCAAAAACATAGTTTTTTGAGTCGAATTGTCACTGGCGATGAAAAGTGGGTGTATTACGACAACGCTAAACGTAAAGCATCATATGTTGATCCCGGCCAACCATCAACTTCACAAATGCTGTGCATTTGGTGGGATCAGAAGGGTGTCGTGTATTATGAGCTGTTAAAACCCAATGAAACGGTTACATCTGATCGCTACCGACGACAACTGTGACGAATTGGCAAAGAAATTGAATGAAAAACGACCATTGATAGCTCGAAAACACCACAAAGTTTTAATGCACGATGACAATGCCAGACCACATCGTGCAAACATCGTTAAGGAAAAAATAAAGAGGCTCGGTTGGGATCATCTTGAACAACCCCCGTACTCTCCAGACCTTGCTCCTTCTGATTACCATTTGTTCAGATCAATGCAGATCAGCCTGTCAGATGTACGCTTTCGAAATCCTGAAGAAGTGCGAAAATGGGTCGATGAATGGATTGTGACAAAAGATGAGGAGTTCTTCAAACGAGCAATCAACAAACTTCCTAAAAGATGGGACGAAGTCATAGCTAACGATGGGAAATATATATCGGTTAATGTACTCAATCATATCGGTATACAAATAAATTCCAGTTTCAAGCCAAAAAATCGAAATTTATACTGCAGGGTCCCAATATCTTAAGAATTAAGGAAGTTATTTAACATTTTATCTTTGGGTATAAATTTGCCCGGTTTAGGCAAAAGTGTAGAATTTTTTGTTATGCATCTTAGGGTTAAAATATAGTCTTAAAACATAAACAAGTAACCGATTGATTATTCGCATTATATTAATAATAGATAATAAATGATTAAAAAAAATTTAATATCTATATTAATATTTATATGTATATTAATATCTTTTTGTTAACATTCAAAGATAACCAAATGATAACCAAAGGAATAATAAATCAAAGAGATTGTTTGTGATAATACAAAAGTGTATATTTAGCTTTTTATAATAATAAAGACCCCGTTTTGGTTTGGTTAGAAGTCATGTATACAAATAGTGGAGCCAGTAAAAAGACACTTTAATAATTTATGTCCAATTATTATCTTATAATATATATTATATTAAGATAAATACACCAAAAAAAAAACAACAACAATCTAATAATTTTACCGTTTTACGTATATAGAAAGGTGTTTTGTATGAGATTATCCTGTGCGAATATTCGATTGTCTTAGAAATTTACCGGCAGATTTTTTTGATAGTTAATTAAATAGATTAGTTTAGGACTCAAGAAATAACAATCATTACAAATTATTTATTTTCCCAAATACTTCGATTTTTATAGTGATTTGTATAAAGGGAATGGCTTACAGTATATATAATTTATTGATCATATTTAAACATATACACATATTTAGATAGATAATCGTAATAAAAACATCATGTAATTTTTTTTTTTATAATCTATTTCGTTTTTTTTATCTATATTAATAATAATATAGCACTTTCAACACATTTATCACAACAAATTAAAATAATATATTTGTGTGATGATAACAAACAAAATGCTATTGTTTTTTTTTTAATTTTATTTTATTCATTGTGATATGAATATTATAATAATTAGTAATTAAATTATAAGTAACAATAATAATAATAATATTATTAATAGACTATATAGACATCGCAAGTCAAAGACAATTTTATTTTAAACTGCTTTGAATTTTAATTGTTTTTAATTTTTAGTTAATTTTTTTATAGTTTCGTTTTTTATTTTAAAAATCGTTATGGAACATTAAATGTTTGTTTACTAAATATATATATATTATTAATGATTGATTAAATTATAATTTTTTGTTGTTGAGGTGAGGTGCGATTAAACGAAACGAAATAATATTTTTGTTTGTGGCTTTTAACTAACTATATTAAAATATTGTGTTTTTTGTGAGTGTTCATTTACATAAAACTCTGTATATTACATAAAAATCCATTTGTTTTTTTTTTTAATTTTTTTATAGGTGACGAAAAATAAACATTCAATTAAAATTAAAACATCTGTTTCTTTTATATTTTAAAAGATAATATAAAGAAAAATTTCAAATCGAAATATATCAACAGTAAATCATGACAAAATATAAAATTAATAAATCATTGCTGCCGATTAAAGCACATTATTTCTTTTTTATGGCAGGTAAAATCTAAAAATAAAAAAAAAACAATTTAAAAAAAAAAACTCCTTTTTATTCATTTTCATTTTTTTTTTTCATTAAACATAATTATATTATATAAGGCGATCGCTCTTCGGGGATTTAAGAACCTCTTATGTGTATAAGAATTGAATAAGGGTGTAAAAATGAGCAGACTTATTATTGGGAGAAACAAAAAGCCTGCCATTGGCAAAAAATAATATAAACACTCACAAAAGAAGAAATCTTTTTTACGGACATAGTATCGGACTCTAGTTACCGAATGTAAAGTGATAAGAACTGAAACCTCACCCCGAGGTTTAAGGGCAGGTTTAACCCGCCCCGTCTCCTTCGATCCATGTATAGGATCTATTTTTTATTCCTCGAATATCATTATATCGTATATGCCTCTTGTTTCTTTTTACGAAAGAGGAGAAATATTCAAAAGACTACCCACAGGCTTGTGTCAGATTCCTACTGACTAACACCACTCCTTCGATTGCGGTATTTTCGAATGTGGGCTGCTTTTCGTACCTTCCGAGTGATTCGTTCTATTTGAACTGAAGCATCTATTTGAAGGGAATTCGGCCGAACTGTTCCCCAGAAATAAACGAGCGTCCGGTTACTCTCATGCTTATGCTCTCGAAATCCGGTAATTTGCACACAATGTGCGCATCCGCTTCTTCATGTGCTTAGCCGAATCAAATGTCCCACCTTGCATATCCGATATCACCTCTCTGCCGTCGAGGGCCAAAAACGATTTCCTTTCCGCTCAGTCGATACATACATTGAATGCGGTCTAGGTCATGAATTAGGCCCATCATCTCCGCCTGGTTTTATGGTTTTTAATTCGCGGTTTGGGTTTGTTAAACCGTAAAGGTTCCACATTCTCTCCCCACAATTCCTCCAACCTCCGTCCGGAGCCGCCATTCGAAGGTGTTTCTGGTATTGCTACCTGGCACCTCTTCTCCTTTAGGCCTCCTTCAGGCGTGGAGTTTTCTGCAGGGATTGATGTTATCGCTTCGTCCTGGTTTGATTTGCTCTCTTCAGCGGCGTTTTGCAGTTGTTTTGCAATCGTTTTGCAGTCCGCATTCACGGATTGGATGTCAATTTGGATTTCGCCGGGCATCCGCAACGAAAGTAATAGAATGCCCCCCAGCGAAGAAGTTGGACTTCAAGGCACAGTCTGTTTTCCACCTGGGGTATAAAATTAGGAATTAGGACCACCTTTTAATTCTGCCTATCCCAGAGATTTTAAAATGCTTGTAAGATCCTTATTAAAACACGGTCTCTTAACACTAATTCGAGAATAGGGAAAGGAAGGAGGGGCGGAAAATGGGGCTGGAGTGTTTGGGTTGAGGAGTGTTTGAGAATGCACTTGCCTACATGAATTAATAAAGTTCTACAATTTAGAGCGCCCTTTAACTTTGAATATTAATAAAGTTCTACAATTTAGAGCGCCCTTTAACTTTGAATAGGGAACTTCATTTTTTTCGGGTTTTTTTATATTAAGCTAAACCCGGAGAACTGTCCCGGAGCCCCGGAAATCGTATGCCAAAACCAGGAGATTGCGGCTCAAAACCGGAGAGGTGGTTACCGTATATAAAATCCTAAGATTTTGTTCTCTATTGTTTTATATTCGTATGGTAATATAAGCTGTATTAATACTGACGTAACCATTTATGGTAGAGTTACTACCAATTATCGTAATATTCTGGTAATATTCTTACCGTTGTGACTTTTTATATATAAAAATCGTAATAAAATTACTATTCTCCCCCTCCGCATCCTCCTCTGCATCCCTTTACGCATCCTAAGCCGCATCCCGCGTCCGCATCCGATTTTTTGCGGAACCTCCCCCATTTGCATGATTTCGTACAGGTAAATTATCAGTAAATAATTACTTAGGCATTAAAAAAAACCCGGCAAGACCAGTCGTAGCTACGTGTAAGACGGTTATGGTAACGTCATGGGGCAACAATGAAAAAATGTTTGTATTTAAGTTACCAACATCAAAATTACCGTTAAATAACCGTTTTTACATTAAATGTGGCTGCTTATAAGGATCATGGAATGAGAATCGCTATGACCTAGAAGGCTTGAACTCTTTCCACCTTCCACCTATAGCAACCATTATATCGTATTTAATCAAAATTGTTCTCGAAGATATCAGATCGCTGAACTAGAGCTTTTTATGTTTGACGTTATTTCTGATTCAACAGTAATCGTTGACTGTGAGCCCTCAAAATCAAGGCCAATCCTTTCGAACGGTAAATTTCTGCCGTATTTTCCATTTGGTGCGTTAAGATATGTTTTATACTCTTCCGCTTTATGGTTTGTTGGGACTTCAACAAAACAAGCCTCTTACGATGGTAAGGCTAATACTCCCAGAGAGAGGGTGTCTGGGAAATTGGAATTTCTTAGTGCATTGCTCCCCGCTAGCCTTTCTGGCATGGGTGTCGCTATCAGCAGTATAGCAGTATTCAGTTCATTGAAAACCTAAGCTCTCGTACCACGCCTTGATGACTTCCGAGCGGCGAGAATGAAAAATCTAAAAGAATTTATTAAACTTTTCATTAGATTTTCTATACATTACTATAATTTCCTTCAAAAATACATGTCAAATGAGAATTTTGAAAGATTAAAAATTTTAATTTTACAATGATGATTTCATCCCCATTTCTGTGTGTTTTCTAAGGTTATCTTAAAAAAGTATTTAGTAGAATCGAATCCAATCTCTCTTTCAAACATATACGTTTAGATTTTAGAGACTGTCTTAAAGTACATCAATATTTGTGTCGCGTATAGAAAAACAAACAAAAAATCCAATTCCATAATTCATCCTTATAATTAAATCCCTTAATTTTTTTTTTATTTCAAATGTATTTAGAATAATTTTTTTTTATTAATTAAGTTCAATTTTATTTTAATTTATTTTCTATACTGCGATATATTATATAGCATTGGGTCCAATTCTACCGCAATTAAATGTATATGGTAAAGAATTAGGAATTGCACCGGATGTTATGGGTTATATAACATCAATTTTACCAATATTATATATTTTAGCAAAACCTATTTGTGGTTTTTTAATTGATTATTTTACAGTAGGTAACCTAAAACAATAAAAAAAGTGGCAGATATAAATCATAAAAGATGTTTATAATCTTTATCTTTATATGATATACGAGGGCGATCGATGAATCAAAATTAAAACGAATTCAATACCAAAAATAACATCTAAAATAAAGATTATAAACTTCTTCTTAATAAAACAATCGCAAAACAAAAAATTGTTCAATTAATCAATTAATTTTCCAATCTAAATTAATCAATTAGAATTTTCGAAAATTAATATTTATGTTAATAATATTAATAATGATATTGTGCTATAGCGGTTTAATATTTGTACCAGAATATAATCATGATGTACGACCACAAAATTCATATAATTTTTCATTGGATGGTGCAGGTGCCGTTAAAGAATGTGATGAAAATGTTAGTATAAATTTAAATCCTTTAAAATACAAATTATTAATTTGAACCCTGATTATAATTAACAAATTTTTTTACTTTTATATATATGTGAAAACAAACTTCCTTCTCATTGATGATGATTAACGATTGATTACCGATCCATTCATCCGACGATTATATAATGATATAAACTCATAATATAGAATCATTATAAAAATCGATTATGTCAAGAATTTCGTTATGTTAATTGTACAGCAGTTAATTGTGATATTAAAAATAATACATTAGTAAATAATTATAATTATTATACATCCGGATTTATTTGGAATTCGGATAATCATACATTGGATTTATGTTTAATTAATAATAGTAGTAAATTATCAAATGAAAATCAATGTGAATTCTTTTTTTGTATTGATGCCAATTCAACGGAAATGAATACATCAAATTGTTTGTACAGCACCGGTACATTTTGGAGTTTTGTCATTTTAATGTGTATCGGTACAATTGGTTTTAATGTTTCGAATTGTATAAGTGATGCCATTTGTTTTGATATGTTAGGTAAATATACGCTTATTTTTATTTAAAGGGTGATTTTTTAAAAGCTATAGGAAAGTTTTTCAAAAAAAAACACATAAAATTAAAAAAAATGTATGAAATCTTTATTTGAATCGATAGTACGATCCATATAATTTAATGTTTGAAGAATATTTCATGCAAATGTTGACCTTGACTGCGCCTCAAATGGTCCATCCGCTTAGTCCAATTTTGGCATACTCTTTCCAACATTTCGACCGGTATCTCACGAATAAATGCTTCAATGTTGTCTTCCAATGCGTCAATTGAAGCGGGCTTGTCTCTATAGACATGAGCTTTAACATAGCCCCACAAAAAATAGTCTAAAGGCGTTAAATCGCACGATCTAGGCGGCCAATTGACCGGTCCCGCACGTGAAATAAAATGTTCACCGAACTCGCCTCTCAATAAGTCCACTGTTGCGCGTGCTGTGAGTGTGTGGCATGTGGCACCGTCTTGTTGAAACCACATGTCATGCAAATCAAGCTCTTGCATTTTGGGCAAAAAATAGTTGGATATCATCTCACGGTAGCGCTCACCATTCACAGTTACGTTACGATTCACATCATCTTTGAAGAAGTACGGTCCAATGATGCCATCAGCCCATTAACCGCACCAAACTGTGACTGGATGCATTGGTAGCTCTTGCAATGCTTCTGGCTGATATTCACTCCAAAATCAACAATTCTGCTTATTTACGTACCCATTGAGCCAAAAATGAGCTTCGTCGCTGAACACAATTTCGTCGCGATGAACTTTCTTACCAGAGCACACATTTTGATAATATAATTCAATAATTTGCAAGCATTGTTCGTTTGTAAGACGATTCATGGTTAAATTATAGACCAAACTGAAGATGTGAAACAAAACACGAAACGTGCGTCAGCTGTTTAAACCAGTGTTGCCAAAAAGATAATAGCTAAAAAATCACCCTTTATTATTCTTAGATTATCATTTCAGAAATCGCCGGTTCGAATCCTGCTGTGAAGACATATAAAATATGTTTTGTGTTTTCGGTTGTTTTTCGAATCTGAATTTTCACACACAGAATTGCATTTTCCCCTTTCGGTTGTTCGTACTGCTAATGACCGACACCGTAAAAGCCACAAATTAAGAAACTATCAACAGAAGGCTTTTTTGTTGGACGCTAAAACCTAATTGTTGGTTGTAAAACGAAAAATTTATTTATTATATACTTTTTTATATACGTTTAGGTGAATCTCAGACAATGAAATATGGTGGTCAACGGGTTTGGGGTACAATTGGTTTTGGTGTAACAGCATTATTAGGTGGCATTGCTGTTAATGCAATGGCCACAACAATAACAACGACACGGGAAAATACAACTTGGTTTATAAATAACAGTATAATGCCAATGATTTTAATAATGTTATTTTTTTCAACATTTGATATGATCAGTATAAAATGGTTAAAATTACCAAATTTAATGGGTTCAAAGACAATTGTTAAAGATGTTTGGGAATTATTACAACGTAAACATATTGCGATATTTTTAATATTTGCAACGTTAGCCGGTATTTTAGATTCATTTATTATTTATTATATGTTTTGGTTTTTGGAAGAAGTGGCCAGTGCATCAAATGATATGGCATCAATAAAGCTAATTGAAGGTTTAGTGGTGGCTGCCGAATGTTTAGGTGGTGAAATTTTATTTTTTTTAATATCCGGCAAAATTTTACGTAAAATTGGTTATGTAAATTGTTTAAGTGTTTGTTTTTTTATGTATGCCATACGATTGGGATTAATTTCAATGATTAGTAATCCATGGTGGTTAATTGCCATTGAATTGTTTATGCAAGGACCAACGTATGCTTTATGTTATACATGTATTGTTGCATATGCATCGGCTGTATCACCACCGGGTACAACGGCTACCGTACAAGGACTTGTTGCCGGTATGGATGATGGTATAGGTAAGATACTAATCCATATATAATCTTTATATTCGGATATTATTAATACTATTATTTATTTTTTTTTAATTGTCCAATATATAGGTTTTGCCATTGGTTCATTAATTGGTGGTCAATTGTATAAACGTGTTGGTGGTCAATTAAGTTTTCGTATATTTTCACTGGGTGCCTTAATTACATGTTTTTTACATATATTGATTCGACCAAGAAAATACAATGAAATACAGGGAGCAAATGTTTTAATGGAAAATAAAACGAAATTGACCACACAACCAAATGAATTGACAAAATTAAATGAAGGCCCATCGCAATGATAAATAATCAAATTCAAATAATATAATAGTTAACACATTTTATAATATAAGAAATTTACAAATTAGGATAAATTACAATAATTTTTTTTATATATTTTTTTAACACACAAAATTTTTTTATATTATATTATATTTACTTGAACTTGAATTAATTTTTATTAATATATCGAATTTATTTTTACTTTTGTTTATCAAAACGTGGATTATTTATATTTTGAATTCATTTAAAATTTTCCAATTTAATTATTGTATTTTGTTTTTTTTTTGTTTTATATTTACGTAAACGTAACCAATTTAATAAATTCATTTTTAATTGTAAATTTTTATTTGCCGAATGACAATAAATATTTTTTATTTTAAATTTTCCAATTTTACTTAAATATTCTTTAATCGATGGTATTTCCGAAAGATTTCGTAACGTTTGTAAACAATACAATTGGATACGTTTATTTGATTTATTATTTGAATGTTTTATTAATAAAAAGGTTATATCCCAAAAGTCACAGGAACGCCATCGTGATCTGGTACTAATTGTACAATTTTGTAATGCCGAAATTGTATATTCAAGTAGTAATAATGTTTTATCGTCATCATCATCATCCACTAATGAACGTAATGGTTCTTTATATGATTTTATTATTGTATATAATATTTTTATAACATCATTTTCATCACATTTACTTGATCCATCATCACATTTTATTAATAATGCAAAACATTTCATTTGAATGGCTTGTAAATTTGTTGTTAATTGAATTTTTGGTAACTATATATACATATATATATATAGAAAAGTTAATGAATATGCAAATTGGATGATGAAATATTATAGATTTATAATTTAACTTACCAAAAATTCAAAAAAATCTAATTTGAATGCTGCATTTGAATTACGTGATATTAAATTTGATAATAATGAATATATTTCATAGAATGTATTAATTTTTTGTAAAATTATATAAATCTTTTGTAAATGTCCCATTGAAATCATATTTTCTGCAACTATATACAGATTCAATAACAATAATAAGTATTTCAAATGAATTCATTTTGAATTGAATTGATGAATTGCTAAATTGGTTACTTATTGCATGATTTGATAGTGATGCTAATGTTTTAGTTGCCTGTTGACTTATAATACCATCATCTTGAATAAAATTATATAAGCTGTTTATAAGCAATTGATTCGCAATCATTTTTCTAGCTCCATCATAGTGATTACCAATTAATTCTAATTAGAAAAATAATCATAATATAGATTAGAGGAGGATATTTAAATCAATTTTAATATATACCTAATATTAATAAGATTTTTTCCAAACAATATTCTTTTTCTATTGATGATTGTTCAAAATTGTTCAATAGATCGTTTAATCTTTCTATAATATCATATTCGAATATGGCACGATACAAATTTATTGGATTATTTAATTCCATCCATAGGGATGTAAGTGATTGAACAACAATTTGAATAGACGTTGAATGTAATTGATTTATCTTATCATTATAATTATATTAAAATCAATTATAAAATTAATGTGATTAAATTTTTTTTATTATTTATATCACCGCAGTTCTATTAATAATATAGTAATATTAATACAAGGAGTGCGAACTTACTAAACGAGAAATACCTAATTTTCCATATGCAATACATAATTTAGTATAATCAACATTTGGTAAAGTAAAAATTTGTGATGAATGTTGTATGGATGTTGGTATATTAAAATACAATTCATTACGGGAATTTTCAAATCCCCTGCTGGTTGATCGTCGTATTTCAGAAATTTTTTCATTGATTACACACGGATCAATTGAATTATTTTCGAATATTTTATGTAAATAAACATTTTTACGTTTATGATTTGTGGCAAGCATTATTTTATTGCTATAAAATATTTTGGGATTTTTCTAATTATATATATTTAATGGTATACTAAATATTGTTCGGTATAGTAAACTTTGATGATTAAAATTTAATTAATTCTTCAATACATTATTTTGTTATAAAATTATTAAAAATAAAATACATGCTTTCGAATAATCCTTTTCATAGAATTCCGGGATTATGAATAATAATGCGGGATTATTTTAATAGAATTTTGTTGAGTTATTTACAAAAAAAAATTCAATACCAATACAAAATTTTCTTCATTTTTCATTAAATCGCTATATTCAAATTGGATTGGATTGAGTCTCAATTTCAAATATCTCTAAAAATTATAATCCCTTGGATTTGCATGGAAAATCAAAAGAGAATTTGACCGGAAAACTTATAAAAGCATTTGAATGGTTTTTTTTTTTATATAATTGTTTGCCTGTTTGTATTATCATCTCTATATGAGCCGACAAGCACAAAGGTAGCCATTTTATAATCATATATTGTTTACAGGGTAAATTAATGTTAAGACACAATACAATAGAAATAGCTTTAATAAAATAAAGCTTAAAAAATTGTTAAATTGTGAATTATTCATTTTTTAATTGTTTGTTGTTGTTTTACGTTGGTCAATTTTACACGAAGGATGAATTTGACGGTCTTTTATTTGTAATAAATTAATAATTATTGATTACAATTTTTTAAGTATATTACCCATGTATAACAGAAAAAAACATTAATTTAGTTTAATTCAATTAAATTAAAGTGTTTTCTAAATAAAACTAGTTTTTTTTTTTTTTTAATTTAAAAACAATAAACAAAACGTGCTTTTTCTCTTTTTTTTTGTTTTCTTGATTTCAACAACATCATCAATTTTTTTGTTTTTATTTTTATCACTTTGACCATTTGTTTATTTCAATTTTGTTCGCTTTTATTGATATTGATTGATATTAATTTGTATATCAATCAATTGATTTCGTTTTTAGCCAGGTTGATCATTTAAATACACATTTATTTTGTAATAACGCAAGTGAAATACTATCAATTATTATAATTGTGTAAAAATATGTCGTTTAATTATCAGACTTCGGTACCTGATGGGTAAGCATATTTTATATATTTATAATCATTAAATTCTAATAAATGTATATATCACAAAGTGATTAAAATCAAATATATATGATATTCAATATTTAGTTTATTATTTTGTATACAAAAAATATTCCCACATTTTATCACATAACCTCACAAATTATTATCATAATAGGAATATTTTTTGTTGTTTGGTGTTTTATTGAGAATAGAATTAAAATTTATTGATTGTAATTAATATTGATAATAGCATATCAAATTAAACAATTTAATAATTTCTGTAATATTTCTATTTTTGTTTTATTGAATGTTCTTATTTAATTTATTTAAAAGAATTAACTTAATCCTTATACAATTTGTGTTTTTTTTATTTGTTGAAACTATTCTATTCAAACTATTTGTTTATAGATGGAACTAATTTAAATTTTTTTTTTCTTTTTCAACAGATGGTTTATAGTAACTACATGGAGATAGTAGCGCAGAGTGATATCGAAAAAGACATGGGCACGGTTTTTTAAATATAGAATTTTCAGAATTTTTTTCCATGGGCACGGTTTTTATATTAAAATTATTCCATGTAATGTCAATTAATTCTCATATTTTAATCAGCGCGAGAATAAAATGATATGCTTGCGCTTGTATTTGTTTGTATATATACACTATCTCGAAAATAATAAAAAATATATATGATATTTAAAACAACAACAATAACAAACAAAATAAACAATATATATAGCGGCAAAATCCTGTTTTTTTTATAAGAAAAATAATATATATTGAAATTGCCAAAAAAAAGGACATTCAAGGGGTTTTAAAAAATTTTAATTACTATTTATAGAAAATATGTAAAATATAAAAAAAGAAAATTTAATAGCTTTATAAAAAATAAACAAAGAAAAAAACAAAAATAGAATTATTGTGTTTTTACATGTAAAATTTCAAAAACAAATGTATACATAAAATAATAATAATAATAATAATAATGGCATAATTTACATAATAATTTGAGGATCTGGTACATTACACGTTATACTTTTATGTGGTAACACCTGACCACCATTTATATAAAGTTCATCTTTAACAATAACATCTTCACCCAATACGGTCGTACCGTCGGCACGTACCCAACGTCCAACCGTACATCGCCAACCAATTATACAACTATCTAACCATGCATGACTGCGTACAATCGAACCGGTTAAAATTGTGGAACGTTTTATGCACACCCCATCTTCAATGAAACAATTTGGTCCAATTGTAACGTTCGGTCCAATACGACATCCATGTCCGATTTTAGTCGTCGGATCAATTAAAACATTACCAACAATTATTGTATTTGTTATACCATTACAAAACATTTTTTTCTTCTTATTAATATTCTAATCGGTAATATTTTTGATAATATTTTCATTATCACCATCATCCACTGCTTGCAATTGATCTTCAGTATATAATTTCGTTGAATTATTTTGTCGTAATGCATTTACAAACACATTCCTGAAATTAAAAAAAAAGAAGTTTGTTTTGTTTTTACCACATATAAAAACAAATGTATATTTATTTTACCGGTAAGAAAATCTTTTGGTTGTCCAATGTCCATCCAAAAGCCATTTAATTCAAATGCATACAAATCCTGTTCGGCGGCCATTACCGGAAATATTTCTTTTTCAATTGATGTTGGTTTAATTTCAATACGTGATAATATCGTTGGATTAAATATATATAATCCTGAAATTATAGATAAGCGAAATATATTCGGAATAATGCAAATAGTGTTATTTTTTTTGTTAATATTTACCGGCATTAATTTTATTACTGATAAATTCTGGTGGTTTTTCAATGAAATGTTTTATACAACCTTTTGAATCATACAATACAACACCATATGGTTCTTCAACTTTTGTCACGACAATTGTACCTTCTTTACCGTGCTGACGATGATACGCTTCTAATGCTTTAAATGGAAACTCACAAATAACATCGGAATTTAATACAAAAAATGGTTCGTTACTACGACATAATATATGTTTGGTAAAATGCCAATGGAACGGCAGTGCCCAATGGTTCTGTTTCATGTGAAAATATCAATTCAACACTTAATTTATCTGTATCCTTTTTCAATTGAATTTCCATTCCTTCAGCACGATAAGAAACGGCTAAAATTACCAATATATATATATATAATAATATTTGATTTGTTTTATAATACAATTTATGTATTGCATTGCATTGCACAATACAATTTTTGTATGAAGTGTGATATTATTAACCAAGTTTAGAAAATTCTATTTTGTACCTGTGTAACACCGGCTTCAACAAGTGCTTCGATTTGATGCATTAAATTGGTTTATTAGCAAATTCAACCAAAGGCTTTGGCCGACTGAATGTCAATGGACGTAATCTTGTTCCATAACCACCGACTAATATCAATGCTCTTGTTCCTTTCGTTGTACCACACATTTTTTATTGTTGTTTTTGTTTAATATTTATCTAGGGGGGAGTTTTGGGTGTGTATTTTAAAGATAGTTTAACTATCGTTATCTGTTAATTTAATGTTGTATGCACAATATATATTTATTAAATTCACAAAACACGGTGTAAATGCAATTGGTAGCGTAAAAATTAAGCGATCCTTTTTATTATTTTTTTTTTAGAATATCTTTATTTATTATTTTACACGTCACACGTCATAAAAAAAAATACTATAGTATTTTATAATATATTATTAAATTTTCAATGAAATGAAACAAAAACAAATAACAAGCATTAAAAAAAATATTATAGCACTGCACAAAATTTATATAAAAAATAACAATCATTATTATTATATTATAATTATTAATATTCCTAAAAAGAATAACGTTGAGCACTATATAC
Organism: Dilophus febrilis; assembly: GCA_958336335.1. Classification (NCBI taxonomy): domain Eukaryota; kingdom Metazoa; phylum Arthropoda; class Insecta; order Diptera; family Bibionidae; genus Dilophus; species Dilophus febrilis. Next base: position 20,294,879 of record OY284472.1, read on the forward strand.
AGCCAAATTTGTAAAACAATAATTTCACAAATTTATGGACAAATGCTCCAAATCACAAAACACATAATAATATATTCTATAATACATTATTAGGATTAACACAAAATATATATTAAACAATAAGTTTAATATTTACATAGTTATATTAAATTTATCGAATTAAATTAAATTTAAATTTATAAAATTAAATTTATATATTTATTAACCTCTCGAAATAATATCAAACCAAAAAAAAAATGTAAATAATAACAAACAAAAATAAACAACAACACTTTTGACTTACCAAGGAATTTTTTCTACACTAACACCACTACAAAATTCTTCCATTTTATTTTTCGAATACTCAAAATCATATTCGAATGCAATTCGAACAAGAGAAAAATGAGCATAAAATAAAAAAAAAGTGGTTTTTTATTTGCTAATAAATAAATAAATAATTAATAAAAATTAACAAAAAAATTAAAAAACATCATTTTTAATCACTAAAAATTGAATTTCATATATTTGGCTACTTAAACTTGAAAAAAATATACCATGCACGGTTTTTTAAATTGTGCGCCATATGCATTTAAAAATTAACGAACTTCGTGTACGGCTTTGCGCATCTATATTAATACAGTATCTATAAGATGGTTGGATTACTGTGCTTATGGTAAATTGCGAATTGATTTTATTGATTTGTTTATATAAATTTATGCCGATGAATATTATTTTAACGAAATTAAATTATTATTATTTTAATAATTTTAGGTGATCAAATAAAAAATACTCGATTTGTTCCATTTAAAGTACCATTGTCCAGGGTATGTACTCTTTTATTTTATAAATATTACAGATTCATTATTTTGTAAGCACACGCTAGCAAGCACACTCACACAAACCCAAAAATAAAATGTTAGCAGTTGAGAAATATACCATTTTTTCGGTTTTTTCGCTGTAATTTAAAACCCGGCTGTAATCAGTTTTCAAACCATAATCAATAATTTGTAATTTAACGCCTTTTTTATTGTCTTTCATTTGATCAATTTTTGATATTCATCATTTAAATTTAAATATAGCCGTGTTCCATTCAATTACCAGAAGTAGGTAGGAGTAGATAAGAGTAGAAAAGAGTAGATGTTTTCTACTCCGAACTACTCTTTGCTATATTACGGAGTAGTTCGGCGTAGAAAAGAGTAGATGCTTTCTACTCTTATCTACTCCTACCTACTCCTGGTAATTGAACGGAACGCAACTTATATATATATAATGGGTTGCTTTTCGAATTGAAATGAAATTGCAAGAAAAAGTATAGGTCAATAGATGAATAATTTTTAAATGTTTCTATTGCTGAAATTTTTTCATCGATCATCATCGTCATCGATGTTCTACAATGTTCTACAATGCGACTTCACCACACCGTTGTAGAACATCGATGAACAAATTTCAGCATATGTTTCTGTCTATAATTCTGTGATTATTTTCGGTCTCTTCCTGTTTAGAGACGCACTATACGTTAAAAACAATGGTTTACATAAGTTTTTTGGATGTATTAAAAAAGAGATCTACAATTTGTGAACTGTTAGATAACGGCAAATTATATGTAGGTCAATATCGAATTTTCTTTAACCAAATTGCACAGAATTTTATTTAGTCAAATTTTACAGCATTATAATGAATTTCTATATAATATTATTACGAATTTCCATTGAAAATCACAAAGAATTTCCATTGAAAATCACAAAGAATTTCCTTAAGCAAATTATACAGAATTTCCTTAAACAAATTATACAGAATTTCCTTGGAAAATTATACAGAATTTCCTTAAGCAAATTATACAGAATTTCCTTAAACAAATTATACAGAATTTCCTTAAACAAATTATACAGAATTTCCTTAAGCAAATTATACAGAATTTCCTTAAGCAAATTATACAGAATTTCCTTAAGCAAATTATACAGAATTTCCTTAAGCAAATTATACAGAATTTCCTTAAGCAAATTATACAGAATTTCCTTAAGCAAATTATACAGAATTTCCTTAAGCAAATTATACAGAATTTCCTTAAGCAAATTATACAGAATTTCCTTAAGCAAATTATACAGAATTTCCTTAAGCAAATTATACAGAATTTCCTTAAGCAAATTATACAGAATTTCCTTAAGCAAATTATACAGAATTTCCTTAAGCAAATTATACAGAATTTCCTTAAGCAAATTATACAGAATTTCCTTAAGCAAATTATACAGAATTTCCTTAAGCAAATTATACAGAATTTCCTTAAGCAAATTATACAGAATTTCCTTAAGCAAATTATACAGAATTTCCTTAAGCAAATTATACAGAATTTCCTTAAGCAAATTATACAGAATTTCCTTAAGCAAATTATACAGAATTTCCTTAAGCAAATTATACAGAATTTCCTTAAGCAAATTATACAGAATTTCCTTAAGCAAATTATACAGAATTTCCTTAAGCAAATTATACAGAATTTCCTTAAGCAAATTATACAGAATTTCCTTAAGCAAATTATACAGAATTTCCTTAAGCAAATTATACAGAATTTCCTTAAGCAAATTATACAGAATTTCCTTAAGCAAATTATACAGAATTTCCTTAAGCAAATTATACAGAATTTCCTTAAGCAAATTATACAGAATTTCCTTAAGCAAATTATACAGAATTTCCTTAAGCAAATTATACAGAATTTCCTTAAGCAAATTATACAGAATTTCCTTAAGCAAATTATACAGAATTTCCTTAAGCAAATTATACAGAATTTCCTTAAGCAAATTATACAGAATTTCCTTAAGCAAATTATACAGAATTTCCTTAAGCAAATTATACAGAATTTCCTTAAGCAAATTATACAGAATTTCCTTAAACAAATTATACAGAATTTCCATAAGTAAATTATACAGAATTTTCTTAAGGAAGTAATACCGAATTTCCGTATGGAAATTATTCAGAATTTCATCAAAAAATAAAACAAAATTGAACGCGATTGATATGCAATTTATTGAACGCATTAAAATACAAAGAAAATTTAATTAATTTCAATAATATATAATTGCGTAAAATCTCACCCACGTTTATTTATAAAACATATAAAATTTGTAAATATATTCTTTATAATATTTTTATTTTTTGGTTTTGTTTTTCATCATCATATATCAGACATTCATTATATATGTATTTATTTATGTATAGATGATGTGATTTTGTGTGTGTTGTTTCTTTATTTATCCATATAATGTATAATGCGAACATTAATATTTAGTTTAAGATATATTGTTTAACATATTTATTTATTTTTTATATATACCGTATTGAAATAAAATATATAAAAAAATAAAATCCAAACACACAAACAAAAAGAAAACAAACAAAAAATGATGAAAAATGCATGCAATGTTATTGTTTTGTACAAAAACATAATGTAATGCATGTACACAACTACAGTACAGTACATGTTTAAATATAAAAATATAAAGAGTCAAAAAAAAGTTATAGAGGAGTCATACAAGTTTTTTTTTGTTTTTATTATATTTTAAACAACAGAATAATAAATACTATTTATAAATAAATATATTGGGTGTAGATTGGTAATTAAATCCTTTTTGGTATATCATTTCAATCGATCTTACTATAAAGAGAACACCTTTTTGGGTAAAAAGAAATGGTAAGGATTCTTCTGGGACAAAGACAAATGATTCCCTAAACGACTCCCTAAACGACAATATAAATGATTCCCTAAACGACAATATAAAATTCATCATTATATATATTGTATTAATAATATATTTGCAATGACTAATTTTTAATCCTTGTCTTGATTTTTTCTGTCTGTGCTTTGTACTTTCTAGGGAATTTTAGTTGAGTGTGTTATTTGTTTGCTTGCATATCCATTTATTTTCCATTTATTTGAACATATATTTATAAATTATAACCTTCTATATACATATGTATATATTTTGAAAAAGATTTTAAAAGGTACATTTAAAAATCATAATTCATATAGTGCGGCATTCTTGTCGATTGTGTGAATTATTATTATCACTATAAGAGTACAACATATTTGATACTCTGTGTGTGTAATGTGTATGTATGTAAATTATTTGCAAAATTTTACTATGCGGTTTTGTTGGATTGTTTTTATTACATTTCTTTCACTATTGTTATTTTATTCATTATATTTGTTGTATGATTCCATGCATAAACATCATCGTACAACAAAGTACTTTATGTATTATTCTATATTATTATTATTATTACTATTAGTATATTTAAGACTTGGTTTTGTTAAGTATAAAAATAATGTGTGTATGATTGTATATAATATATGTATATTCATATTGCGTATAAATAAATATTCTTAAGGTGCTGCTTATTCACTTGTTATATACCTACTCATATACACACTTTAAATGTCACATTTTTATGTATTTTTTTAAAAACATACAAGTCTCGTGTTTGTAACTTTTAAAAGTATATTTTATTAATAATAATAATAATTGTTATGAAGATGACGATGAATTGATGGTAATGTCAGAAATGATATAGTGATAATATCATCTATATGATATCACAATCTTATAAAAATGTGATTAATAAAACGTTTTTGATTAATTCGGGCATTTAAAAACTTATCACTTTTATGTTTTTTATGAAAATGTATTTCAATGCTTTTTACCCCTTTGTATCGGTTCCTTTGTCTATGCGAGCGCATACAAAAGAACTTATTAAGTAGATATATTCCGGGGACCGATGAGGGTTAAGATCTATTTATTACACTTTGATTTACCAAAATTTTATATAGTCATTTCCCGATCACATTACGAATTAAAATCATGAATACAAACGTTCATTTAATATAGACTCATGTTTGGAATAATAAATTTTGATGATTTTTTTTTTTCATTTGATTTTCTTATAAAAGATGTCAACAAACAACAACCAGTTTCTCAATTAATTTTAAGGGTGAAATTAGAGTAAAATAATCTGAAATTTCCGAATTTAAAATAATATTTAGGAGTCTCATTTTTAACATTTTTAGATGTTTACAATATAATTTGTTCTGTAATCCCATTGACTATGTGAGGGATGTTTTTAGAGAATTTAATTATCTATCGAATGAATCTCTGCCCGTTATTCTAACTCAACAGATTTCCAAGTTATGGTGTTTTTGCTACAACCCTAACATAACAAAAAAACCATTTTTTTAAATTAAATTGGTAAATGAAATGAAATCTCATTTCATTTAAATTTTTCGAAAATTTCAATCATTAAAATTTTTAAGAGTTAAATAGCCATAAAATGGTATAGATTTTAAAGGTGAATCTGTATAGTAAAATAAGCTCAATTTTTGTTAATTTACAATTTACATATTATCATATTACATATTATGTCTTCATACAAAAAGTATTGTTAAATTGACAATTTTTCAGTTTTATAGATTTCTACCATAGAATTTGTTCTACAACCCCAATGGATCCGTTAGGGAAGTTTTTAGAGAATTAAATTATCTATCTAATGCATCCCTTAACGTTATTCTAACCAATTTATAAGTGTTTTTACTACAATCCTGACATAATAAAAAATCATTATTTTTAATTTAAACTATGGTAAGAATCAAACTCTAATCATTTCAATTTTTAAGAGCGGAATTTCTATAAAATGGTATTGATTTTAAGGGTGGAACTAAAAAGTAAAATAAACTGAATTTTCCGAGTTTACAATAATATTAAGGGGTTGCCATTAACACGTTGACGGACAGTAGAAACAAGTGAAATTCGAAAATTGACACTATATGTTTTTGTAATTTTTAGAATATTAGAAGTATAGTTTTACTCTTTCTGCTTAAATACACTTAATTTTGATTAATTCAGCACCTTTAATTAGGTTGCGGCTACAACCGTCATGGCGCCAGCGGACTCTAGACACTATGTAATGGGACGATGGCGGCTATAACAGCAAAAATTTAAAAACGTAAATGACAGGTTTAATGACTGAAATAAGCAATTTTTTGTGAACAACAAAGTATTTTTGGGAGTTTTACACGAAATGTTAGTTCATGATCAAACAAAAATAAATAAATGACAAATAAATTTATTATAATTTTATAATTATTATACATTATTTTCGGTATGCCATGACACTAGGCTTCTACTTGTACGCTGGTAAATGCACATTTGTGCTGCTACAGCCGCAGTGTCTAAAAACGACCGTTTCGTATTGGACGGCTATTGCCGTCATGTCACATAGTGAACTTGAACTTGACGGCTATAGACGCAACTGTCCGTCAACATGTTAAAAAATAATATGGCCAAATTGAAAATTTTTTACATTTTTAGATTTTTACCATATAATTTGTTCGACAACTACATTTCCTTGTTAAGTGATGCATTTAGAGAATATAATTATCTATCGGCGGTCCTGAACGAGCGTTGTGAAGTTAGCCCAAGAGAATTATACCAGTCAGCCCACGAGTTTATACCACTTTTAAAATTCTCTCATTTAACGTTGGTTTGCAATGGTTATTATGCTCAATAACACAGCGAAATGATGAAAATATATTACTCAATTAACAAAATTTGTTATATTATGTGCTGGAGATTTCTCATAGCTTAAAAATTTGTTGCTATACAAAATGAAATGTGTTTTTGGGTTGGAAATGTGTCTTGGCTATATCTTAGGAACGCCGGCCTATAACCATTAGCCACTTGCTATGGGACCGTGATTAATCATAAGGAATAAGATGACCATCGTTGTGGCTAATGGTTACAGGCCGCCGTTCCTAAGATATAGCCAAGTGAAATTTGCAGCCCAAAATCACATTTGTATCCTATGTTTCATCCCCATTAAAAATAATGGTATAAATCTGCTATGAGAGAACTATTAAAAATTTAGGTATCAGTATTTGTGAGAATAAAACTCGTATAAATTCTTATGAGATAAGGATGAGGATTGGGCTATCTTCTCATTGCCCCTGAACGTTATTCCCATACTCATCCGTTTTTACTACAATCTTTACATAATAAAATTACTATAAGTAGTAAAGATCAACTTCTTATTATTTAAATTTTTAAGGCTTAAATTTCCATAAAATGGAAGGGTGAATCTGTGCTAAAATAAGCTGAATTTTCCGAATTTATAATGATATTAAGCGGTCTCCATACAAAAAGTAGCCTGAAATTGACAATTTTTCACATTTACAGATTTTTTCTAAAGGATTTATTCTACAACCCTATTTGCTCGGTAAGGGACGTTTTTTAGGAATTTCATAATCCATCAAATGCATCCCTGAACGTTTTTCTAACTCAACAGGTTTGCAAGTTATGGTGTTTTTGCTACAACCCTTACATTATTATTATGTAAAAAGCCATTTGTTTAATTTAAAATGGTAAAAATCAAACTCTAATCATTTCAATCTTTCGAAAATTTCAATCATGTCAATTTGAAAGGTTAAATTTCTATAAAATGGTATTGATTTAATGGGCGAATGTTAAGTAAAATAAACTAAATTTTCCGAATTTACAGTAATATTAAAGGCTCTCAATACAATTAGGTTAAATTGACAATTTTTCACGTTTATAGATTTATTTCCCAATATCCCATAAATAATATTCAATATTACATTCAATTAATTTAATTACATGAATTATAAGAAAAAAAAACCATTAAATTAAATCTATAATATTGATAAAATTGATCATTATTAATAAAACTTTAAACGACTTTATTATGGATAAATCAAAGCTGAATATATAACAATAAAAATACGATAAATCTATATTTAAAATCTTTATATATTAGGTTGTCGAAAAAGTATTGATAATTTTTATAAATAGATGTCATTATAATTGAATATTTCAAGTAGTACTAATCTGATCAGGTAACACTAACATATGTTCGAAAGATGACATTTCGTAGATAAAAAAAAAAATTAAATTTGTTTAGTCATTTAAAAGTTGTAGTGCATTAAAGATGAGCGAAATTAGTGAAAAAATTCGATACATTTTACAATTTTATTATGAAAAAGGTGAAAATGCAACGCAGGCACATGAACAAATTTGTGCAGTTTACGGTGAAGGAACTTTATCAAAATTAACAGCCTATAGATGGTTTGCTCGATTTCGTTCCGGTAATTTTGATGTCAAAGATGCACCTCGTTCTGGTTGACCAATCACTGAAAAAGTCGATGAAATCATATCAAAAATTGAAGAAAATCGACACGTAAGCAGTCATGATATCGCTAAAGAACTAAACATCCATCACCAAACAGTTTTAAACCATTTGACAAAGGCTGGATACAAGAAAAAGCTCGATGTTTGGGTACCACATGAATTAACACAAAACAATTTAATGAACCGAATTTCCATTTGCGAAACGCTGTTTAAAAGGAACGAAATCGAGTCATTTTTAAAGCGAATGATTACAGGTGATGAAAAATGGATCACATACGATAATAATGTACGAAAAAGATCGTGGTCCAAGAAGGGTGAAGCTCCTAAAACAGTAGCAAAACCTGGATTAACACCATGAAAGGTAATGCTGTCTGTTTGGTGGGATTGGAAAGGAATCGTTCATTATGAATTACTAGCACCCGGTCAAACCATTGATTCCGATCTCTATTGTCAACAATTAACAAGATTGAAGCACGAGATTAAAAAAAACGTCCAGAATTAATCAATCGAAAGGGTGTTGTGTTCCATCATGACAACGCCAGACCACACACATCTTTGATGGCTCGGCAGAAACTGAGAGAGTTTGGCTGGGAAGTGTTAATGCATCCACCATATAGCGCGGACCTTGCACCTTCAGATTATCATTTGTTCCGAACTCCCTTAATGGTTAAAGCAGAACTCCCTTAATGGTTTAAAATTAAATTCCGCAGAGGACTGCAAAATGCACTTGGATCAGTTTTTTGCCCAGAAAACACATAAGTTCTACAGTGATGGGATAATGTCTTTACCAGAAAAATGGCAAAGGGTCATCGATCGTAACGGCGCATATTTGGTTTAATAAAGTTCATTTGAAATATATAAAAAAATCATTTGAATTTTGTAAAAAAAATTATCAATACTTTTTAGATAACCTAATATATTAAATCTAATTATCCGTATATTTATTAAATAAAAGTATAATATTTAAAAACAAAAATAGTAAAATAAAATGTCACATTACAATAAAATATATAAAAGAAAGTGATCATTAAGTAATCCTATACAGAGAAATTTGTATCTTGTATTCAAAAAAGAAACAAAAAAAAAAACAATGAAATATAATATGAATTAACAGATGGAAAAAAAGGATCCCGCATTCATAATATATCATAATATTAATATCTAATATAATTTTAATAATCCTAATCCTTTTAATTTATATATATGGATATAGAAATAATTAATGCGGGAGGTCCATACCAATTGAATATATAGTAATAAATTTCACTAAATTATTCAATATAAAGAAAAAATTAAATAAATTTATATAATAAAGATCTATATAAGATAAGATCAAAAAAGAAATTTTTTCTTAATATTTATATATTATAATAAATCAATTAATCTGCCAGCAACGGCATATAGCAAAGTATATGGTAATATATAATTTCTCTTAATATACATTTAATTTTCCCATATATAGAGATAGTTAAAAATTGGAATTAAAAAAAAAAAGATGTAATATTAAAATACACCCAAACTCGCGCATATATAAAACATTTTTACAATTATATATTTTTAAGATTTAGTACAAGAATGTACTAAATAGTAAAGAAAAACATTATATATAGAATATAATCATAATAATAATAAATAATATCCTTTTCATTATTATTATTATTATTATTATTATTATTATTATTATTGTTATTATAATGATTGTATTTTTATTATCTATTTGCATTTACATGCTTCTTATTATATTGAATTTTATATCCTTATATATGTAAAAACAAAATGTAATTTATTTAAAATATGTCTAATTTTATTTTATTGTAACTTTTGTATATCCTTTATTATTATATACAATAGATAAAATTATTCTTAACTATCTTTCTTATAGTAAATTTATGTATTATATGTGTATATGATTTAATGTGAAACGAAAAATCTATATAATTTATTATTATTTATCACAACATAAAAAAAAAAACTAAAAATCACATAAATAAATAAAATGTTATATTTTGCCAAAAATCCAAAAAACAAATGAAATACCATAAATGATATATTAAATTTCTCATTCGTTTCCTATGTATAGTCTTTATATACAGTGTGTCCCAGTACCACCCTAGAAATCCGAAAACCACGTATTACTGAGAATGTTTCCAGCAAAAAATCGTGGGGTCTAACTTCAACCCCTACCGAGCTTCTTTTTTTTTCTGGAAGAGGAAATCTATTTATAGACTGAGTGTCGGACTCCCATCACTAAGAGGTTCTACCGACTAAATCCTCTCCCACAGGGTTGGTTCTAAATACCCCCTGCACCGCGACCATAAAGATCTATTGTACCCCTCCTCTTTTTTATTCACAAGTCTTCAATTCGGAATTTGATGACCGCCTTTATTGCGAGGTTTTTATATCCACTTTCTCCTTTAAAGTTTTTCCCTAGATATAACCTCCTTTTTACACAGAGCGCTGGACATTTTGCGAGTACGGGCTCCCTCGTCTCAATGTCATGGCGTTACAGTTACATGGCGCATGTCCCGTGAGCACCCAGCAGAGAACTTTAAGTTATTCTCTTGGCAGGCTCAGGGCTTGTTCTGCTCTTTTTGTATTTAGGTTTATAAATTTTTTTGAATGCTTAAGGCCCCTGGTGCTATCCCAGTTTCCCTTAACTTTTCATTGGACCACCTTTCAATTGTTTCCATTTTGTCTGCCTTTGTAAACCCACAGAAGGACAAAGGCCCAATATATGGTTTCCCTGCTGTGCCAATTTTGCCGCGTCCCTCCCACCCTTATGCCCCATATTAGCCGGCATCCAGATGACTAACGTCACCCCTGCTTGCTAACCCGTTTAGGACCTCATGACATTCGAGGACCTACTTGGAGTTGAGAGTATTTTGTTCGAGTGCCATCAACGCCGCCGGATTTCCCGAGAGTATGTTGACACGAATTCCATTCATATCCCCCTCACCGATTATTTCCGCTTCCGTTAACCGCTATCCAAGTTACAGGGTGTTCAAAAACTGGTGTTCATTGAAAAACATGATTACCTATTGAATATATTAATTATATGATACATATATCACATCATTAATATTTTTATTACTCGACCGTTTAATATATTTATATATGAATTTTTAACTCGGCGTATCGGTCATGAACTTAAGAACTAAAAACCATGACAATCACTCACTTAATTAATAAGATGTAGAGTTACCTTAACTTTGAATCTATGCTAAATGCTAGCTAATTAACGGTATACTCATATACATTAAGAGTGATTGCAAAACCACTAAAAAATGTACATGACCGATACGCCAAGTTAAAAATTCATGTATAAAAATGATTACCTATGTTTACCTATTAACTTATAAACGGTACAAGCTAGAATAAAAAATAGATACTTGATTGAACTACCTTTAATATTGCTCTAGACACAATTTTTGTTATCTAGTTCTCGTTTTGAGTTATTGATGCTCCGAGTAAAATTAAAGGTAATTCACTTACCTTTAAATTGTGTATCCAATTTTTATTCTAACTTGAACGGTTTGGAAATTATAAGTTAATAAGTGAACTCATGTTTTTCGGGGAACACAATTTTTTTAACACCCTGTATCTCGGTAAGGGTTGAATTTAGATTTTTACTGAAAATAGTCACAGGAATACGTGGTATTCGGCTTTTACGGTGCTACTGGGACACACTGTATATAAACTCCTTGTCGTTATGTCTTATATAATGTCACAGTCAGTCATTATCAAATTATATCGGTTTCAAATTGGTTTAACTAAATGACGGAAAACCCTTATTTGCTCTCTTGCCAGAAAATTTACCTCTTCATCTGTGAACATTGTTTTTTTAATCCTTTTTCACTTCATCTTTGTAAAATATATACAATTTTTTTTTTATGAAATTTTGAACAATTAAGCAATTAAATTTTGAATTTAATCAACTGCAACCATCGAAGAATCTACTATATAACTATATGGCAAAAACAAAAAGAATTTTTACTATATATATATATAATTTTTTTTGAATCAATCAGCGTTAATTAATTACGTTATCTCAGTTATCTACATACATCCCTTAAAAACTATCCATACATAGATTTTTTATACTTCATTTATTTTGTGCGAGTTATAAGGATACTAAAAATAAATTCGTATGTGTATATATTCTCTTATTATATATATATCGCAAAATAGATAAACTTTTATTGATATATCATACATATATTTATTTATTTGTATATTTGAGCTTTCTTATTATATATATTAAATATAAAAATATACAATTTAATATATATTTTATAGGGTGTTTTGTATAAAAGTTATATAGAAGACATTGTGAGGCTCGCCAAACTTTAATAATATGTGGATTAATTTATGAAATTTTGAAAATAAGAGCTGTAAATATGAGAGAAAAAAAACTTAAACTGAAAAGCATTAAGAAAAAATAACTCAAATGTTTTCAAACAATTGTCCAAGTTGAACTTGAGGTTTTAATTTGAAATTTTCATTAGAGCAGTTGTGGTGGTAATATTTATTAAGTGTGCTCATAATGAAGTTTCTGATGATCGTCTATGATCCAATAATTCAATGGAATTTGTTATAGTTTCATTTCTGATCAATGAGAACTCATGCTTTTCGATACTGTCACTAAACTATGTTGTAGTAAGTGGCGAACCGTCCCATATGTAAGAATTGTACTCTAGATAGTGGTCTTAAAAAATGCTTTATAAACAAGTGCTAAATTTTGAGAATTCCTTGGATTTTCTAAAAAATTCAATGCCACTAGCGGCCTTTTTTTAAGCTGCAATAATTACATTATTATTGTGTTTTTAGCTGCAAAAATTAAATTATTTGACAAAGACATTTCCAAATATAATAGTTCCTTAGATTTTGGAATAAAAGTATAAAAATTCATACTGATAACATATTTGTAGATCTTTTGTTTGAGAACAAATAAGCCTTTGTTTTTTTTTTTTTTTTGATAGATAAAATTCCACTATAGGTTTATCCTTCACCAATGAGATATTGGTTCTAAAGCATTGTTAATTGAAGAAATCATCTTCTGGCGTGACTGCGTTTGTGACAATGTTGTGTACGAATAGAATTAAAGGAGACTAGAACAATCGTGATATCCAAATTCGAGAATCGTGATATCCAAAAATGCTCTGTGTAAACATAAAACGAAATTGTGGATGCAAATTTGCATGCAAAATATGATCCGTGTAAACTTAACCTTAGCTACCATTTAAATATATAAACAAACACTCTTTAGGAATTGGTTGAGATAGAACTGCTCTTTGTGACTCTGTGGTGTAAATGATAAAAATGCCAATCTAAAATTCTAACGAAATATTGGGGCCGTGGGTTCGAATCTTACATACCAAAGACATAAAATATGTTTTGCGTTTTCGGTTATTTTTCGAATCTGAATTTTAACACAGAGTTGCATATTTTCCATTGCGGTTGGTCGTACGGCTAATTACCGACACCGACAAAAGCACAAATTAAGAAACTAACAATAGAAGGCGGTTGCTGCGGACGCTAAAACCGAATTGTTGGTTGTAATGCGAAAATTTTTTTTCTCACTAGAAACATTACTAACATTAAATTTCCGAACTTAGCACTTCTATATAAATGTGTTTTTTTTTTAATTAGTTTATTGCTTTTTAATTATGGATTCAATTTTTACAAAAAATTCCATTTTCAATACCAGAAATTTTTACCAAGCCATTTCAGTTTCTGAGAAAACAATCAAATATATGTATATTTATAGATAAAATGTTGTAAAAAACCAAATCCTTGGGTTGTAGTTAGTGACCTAAAAGAATGTCCCAGAGATCATCTCAATCCAGACTTTGTGTGATTGTTACACCACCCTTTTTGTATTATATACAAATAATATTTTATTATATATATATGAAATGAAACAGCAATATCTCGCACATATAATAATACATTTATATATGGATGAAATAAATGAAGTTTTGTGATGTCTTATATGTATAGTCTTATATATTTCTGTTAAATTCGAGAAAAAAAAACCACATCAAATTGGGCGCCACAAACCTAAATAATACATAAAAAGCACTATATAAAAATTGGTTTTTTTTTTTCTTCTTCTTATTTTAATATGTAATAACTATATACATAAACATATCTAAAGTCATATTTCGGGAGGCAAAACAAAAAAATAAAATGCTGTTTAAAGCATTTCTTTATTTTTTTATTTATTGAATTGGTTAGTTCCAAAATTTATATATATATAGTTGACAACATATTTATATATAGACATTTCTTATATCATGAAGTCATATAAAATTTCTTTTGTTATATAAGTATATATAGAGCCATATATTTGTATTTGTAATATGAATATGAAAATGTGAAAATTCAAATACTGTTCAAATTCAATTAAATTATCCCCATATTATACAAAATTTATTGATTTGCTATTATGATGATGACTGATGTGATGAAATTTCATAAAAATTAATATATTTAAATACATATTAATAAATGTCTATAGTGAAGTGTATTTATAGGTATATTTTTTCTCATTTGAGTTAACGAATAAGGTAAATCAGACTAAAATTCACACCGACTGCAATATTTCTGTAAATCTGTATATATTTTAAAGTTTTAAAATCACCCAATTGTTTATCTCTTCAAATTATATATACAACATTTTTTTTGTATTTTTGCCTTATTTTATGTATACATTAAAAGCGAAAATTATATCAACACAAAATCAGCACAATAAAAAAAATATATCACATTGTGTAAAAAAAAAATGAAATTACATTTTTTCGTGTTTAACATTTTTTCTTTTTTTTTTTACATATACAATAAAAATACAATGTAATATATCAATATAAATATATTTAAATATGTAATTGTTTTTAAAATTAAAAAAAAATGTACTTATCGCGCGTCAAACATAAAAGTAAAACTAAAAATAACAAATACAATACAATATATTTTATATAAAATATGTACATCTTGATAAGATGAAAAAAAAATTGTTTTTTTTTTTTAATATGTAAAATATATAAATAAAATTTGCATTTATATTATCATCAATTCACATCACATTAAAAAATATTTATTATACATATATGTATATATGTATATTTAATATATCATCAATATAACATACATATATCATTATTTATATGAACTCGTAAACTATATGTGGATAAATATTATGCACTTATTGAAAGTGTTAAAATATTGTATGATTTTCAAGTTATAAAATGACATAAAACGTATGTATGTGATTTAAAGTTTCTGTAAAAAATAGCACGCAGATATTGTGACTTGTATAAAGAATAATTATGTATGTGATTATAATGACGGTCCTTCAAACAAAACAGAATTTTCCTTAGAAAATTATAAAGAATTTCCTTAAGGAAAGTTAAGCAAATTATACAGAATTTCCTTAAGCAAATTATACAAAATATCCTTAAGCAAATTATAAAGAATTTTCTTAAGCAAATTATAAAGAATTTTCTTAAGCAAATTATAAAGAATTTCCTTAAGCAAATTATATAGAATTTCCTTAAGCAAATTATAAAGAATTTCCTTAAGCAAATTATAAAGAATTTCCTTAAGCAAATTATAAAGAATTTCCTTAAGCAAATTATAAAGAATTTCCTTAAGCAAATTATAAAGAATTTCCTTAAGCAAATTATAAAGAATTTCCTTAAGCAAATTATAAAGAATTTCCTTAAGCAAATTATAAAGAATTTCCTTAAGCAAATTATAAAGAATTTCCTTAAGCAAATTATAAAGAATTTCCTTAAGCAAATTATAAAGAATTTCCTTAAGCAAATTATACAGAATTTCCTTAAGCAAATTATACAGAATTTCCTTAAGCAAATTATACAGAATTTCCTTAAGCAAATTATACAGAATTTCTTCAAGCAAATCATAAAGAATTTCCTTAAGCGCATTATACAGAATTTCTGTAACGAATTATGCAGAATTTCCTGAAGCGCATTATACAGAATTTCCCTAAGCAAATTATAAAGAATTTTCTTAAGCAAATTATACAGAATTTCCTTAAGCAAATTATACAGAATTTCCTTAAGGAAACTTAAGCAAATTATAAAGAATTTCCTTAAGGAAACTTAAGCAAATTATAAAGAATTTCCTTAAGGAAATTATACAAAATATCCTTAAGCAAATTATCCCGAATATCCTTAAGCAAATTATACAGAATTTCCTTAAGCAAATTATCCAGAATTTCCTTAAGCAAATTATCCCGATATCTTTAAGCAAATTATACAGAATTTCCTTAAGCAAATTATACAGAATTTCTTCAAGCAAATTATAAAGAACTTCCTTAAGCGCATTATACAGAATTTCTGTAACGAATTATGCAGAATTTCCTGAAGCGCATTATACAGAATTTCCCTAATCAAATTATAAAGAATTTACTTAAGTAAATTATAAAGAACTTCCTAAAGCAAATTATAAAAAATTTCTCTAAGCAAATTATAAAGAATTTCCTTAAGCAAATTATACAGAATTTCCTTAAGCGAATTATACAGAATTTCCTTAAACAAATTCTACAAAATATCCTTAAGCAAATTATCCCGATATCCTTAAGCAAATTATACAGAATTTCCTTAAGCAAATTATACAGAATTTCTTCAAGCAAATTATAAAGAACTTCCTTAAGCGCATTATACAGAATTTCTGTAACGAATTATGCAGAATTTCCTGAAGCGCATTATACAGAATTTCCCTAATCAAATTATATAGAATTTCTTAAGTAAATTATAAAGAACTTCCTAAAGCAAATTATAAAAAATTTCTCTAAGCAAATTATAAAGAATTTCCTTAAGGAAACTTAAGCAAATTATAAAGAATTTCCTTAAGGAAACTTAAGCAAATTATAAAGAATTTCCTTAAGGAAACTTAAGCAAATTATAAAGAATTTCCTTAAGCAAATTATACAAAATATCCTTAAGCAAATTATCCCGAATATCCTTAAGCAAATTATACAGAATTTCCTTTAGCAAATTGTACAGAATTTCCTTAAGCAAATTAAACAGAATTTCCTTAAGCAAATTATAAAGAATTTCCTTAAGCAAATTATAAAGAATATCCTTAAGCAAATTATACAGAATTTCCTTAAGCAAATTAAACAGAATTTCTTTAAGAAATTCGGAAAGAATTCCCCTATAAAGACTTTTTAATTTATGCAGAATTTTCTTTTGAAAAATATATGCAGAATTTCCTACTAAGAAAGTTATAGAGACATTTTTTATTATTGAAATTTATATAAAAATTCCCTTATACGCCACGTTTTACAGAATATTTCAGAACTTTATAATGAATTTCCATTGAATATTATAATGGAATTTTCAACTGAAAACCGTTCAGAATTGCAATTAACAATATTAAACAGAAGTTCCTTAAAAAAAAAAACAAAATAAAAATTGTCAAAAAGCTTCCGAATAAATCTTATATGGATGACTTGCGGTTGCTATTTTTATCTGAATTGTACAACGGTTTCAATTTTTGTTTGTGTTTTAAACAATCTTATTAATTTTTAAAAAGTATAATTTTAATATTACTTTTATTTATAGAATATATATATTAGATTATTATGGTTTGAATTTTAAATAAAATATAATTTATATTCGGCTTCGTTCCCCGAAAGATATATCGATAATTATTTTGGTTAAAAAAACTGTAAAGTAAAAGAATATAAAAAAAAAATCAATGAAAAAATAAATTATTTTTAATGTTTATTGATTTACCAAACCAAAAAAAGAAACGCCTTTTGTTCGATTGCAAAACATTTATTTATATTATATATGGAAAAAAAATATTTATATATGATTTTTTTTTGATTCTTAATCTTATCACACTTGTGAATCTGATATATAATTCTTTAATAAAACTTATATATAATGGTGTAAACAAAACAAACACCGAAAATAATAATTTGTATTTCTTTTCATCTCTTTATACGTTTTATTTGTGGTCGCGTTTCTTTGTATAGTTATAAAATAAAATAAAATAAATCCCGTGAACTTCTTCTCGTCGGCACAAAATGATTTATTTATTTGGATATTGAATTTTTTTATTTTTGAATTGTATATAATAAAAAAGCAAAAAAAAAAAATAATAAATAAAAAATAGGGACTTTATTTTTCGATTTTTAATTATATATAAATAATGTGTGATATATATAAGAATATAAAAAAAAAAAAACTTATATGATGAAGTGTTTTGTTAAATTTTTTTTTTTTTGCTTTGTTTTACCATTCGATCCCACATCTAAAATATAGATTATAAATAAAATACTTACAATTTCAAATTATCAGGCGTATTTTCATCAAATAAAATAAATAAATAAATATTTAAAAAATAAATGTATACAAAATACGCAATCAAAATGAAAAAGGAAAACAAACAATTATATAAGAATTATTATATAATTTTCTTTTTGATCTTTTATAATATTCACTATATACTACTAGGCTGTTCAATAAGTTTCTAGAATAGAAATAAAAAAACACAATTTTATGGCTTGAAATACTTTTTATTATTCAGTATATTCTCACAGAGAAGCTCAATGCATTTATTCCAACGTTACTCCAAATTATAAAGGGCTTTGCCGGAAGTTCTGCAAAATATTCGTCTACGTCTGCTATAATTTCATCATTAGAAGGACAAAAATCGCTTTCCACGAACGAATTTTTTAAAATGTGAAAACAGCCAGAAGTCAGAGGGAACCAAATCTGGCAAATACGGTGGATGTTCCAATAATTCGTACTTTAATTTATTAATTTTAGCCATTATCAAAACGCTTTTGTGAGCAGGCAGGCATTGTCTTGTTGAAAAATGATTTGTTTTTGTTCTGTAAACGAGATCTTTTTTCACGAATTTTTTCGTCGATCTGTTCCAAAAGGTTGCAATAATATTCAGAGTTATTTGGTTTTCCAGTTTGGAGATAATCCACCAACAAAATACTTTTTGTATACCAAAAAAACGAAAGCAGTAACTTTCTTGTCCGATTTTTTAACACGAACACGGTTAGGAGCTGAAGCATTAAGTTCATATCATTCTTTAGCTTCTTGTTTTGATTTAGGATCATGGTGTAGAGCCAAGGCTCATCCATATTGATAAATCGACGTACAAAATCCCTTTTTATCCCACTTAAAACGCTCCAAATGATGCTGAGAAAGTAGCATTCGAATGTGTATTTATTCCATTGATTACGAATGCAGCACCCATTGTGGATACAGCTTTTTAAACCCAAAGCTTCACTAAAAATAAAACTGACGGTGTCCAATGAGATGTTTAGACCGTTTACTAAATCTCTCAGTCAATCGAAGTTCTTTCAAATCATATATCTTGTATTTTTGCTACGATTTACTTTTAGGACGTCCTTGACGTGGATCATCTTCAAGTTTTGTACGACCACGTTTAAACGCAACTCAAATTAGGAATTAATAGTTTTTTTGGCTTGAAAATGGCATTTATTTGTATAACAAAATGCAAACGTTTGCCAATGGTTTGCCGTTGGTCGACATTCAACGCCATTGCAAGTTCATGTTGCGTTCTACACGAATTTTCATCCAATAACGCTTGCAATTCTTCGTCTTCAAATTTTTGGCCGCTGACCTGGCCGTTCTTTGTCTTCCAAGTCAAAATCACCATTTCGGAAGCGTACAAACCATCGTTCACAAGTTGCTTGAGCTGGAGCATGTCCACCATAAGCTTCAACCAACAAACGATAACTTTCAGCAGCGGTTTTCTTCAAATTAAAGAAAGTTATTAAACTTCCCCCCAAAACAACTTTTTCAGGCATGTGTTTCGACATATTCGAAGCAAATAAAAAGCTTTGTAGTTCACACTTCAATGAATCTTCAATGAATGAATCAATGAATGACAGACAAAAAATTCCTACACCTAATATTCTGTTGCAAGTGAAAATGAAGAGTCCTTCTACAATTTGTAACAATCGTTCATGAATTTGTTTTGGTTCTACACCTTCCAAAAATAAGAATTCAATTACTGCACGATACTTAATTTTTTCCATATTAAAAAAACTCTGTGACACGTCTACTTTAAACAGCTGTAATTATAAGATAGTGCCGAGTGCCGACAGATCTACATGAAATTTTACATGTGTAAATAAAAAAGTAGTCGCATTTTTAGAAAAAAAATTTAAAAGGCCGAACCTACTACCATCATCTATGTTTGATTTTAAAAACTTATTGAACGTCCTAATATATATTTTGATTGCGGATTAATAACTAAATAAATAAAACCAAAATATACACATAATAAAAAAATAATATTTTATTAAAAAAATAAAATTCCTTGATTTTTATTTGTATTTTTTTTTATAGATTATATTTTTCGTGGTGAAATAAATATATTAATATATGGGGTCGGTCAATATCCAATTTATGTGCGGTTTTTGTTTTTTTTTTTTTATAGAATAATCGGTGGGGGAAAAGTTTTATTTTGTCCATTGTTTTTTTTTCTATACTCATATACTCTTTACACGCAAAATTGTTTAATTTTAATTATATATACAATTTTGTTTTATATATACATAAACATTTTGTGTAAATCATTTTAATTGACAATAAAAATATTTTTTTGATCTTAATCTATATAGATCTATAGAGATAGATCTATAATGTTTGGTATTTTAATATCCATTAACATATATAAAACTAACGCATATGAAAAGAAAAATAAATATGTAAAAAATTTCTATTTAAATAAAATTTATTATATAAAATTTTAAGAATTTTCCAAACATATCCATGGTTTTTAATAATAGAATTTAATAATTGGTTTGGATTAATAAATTATATCCTATACAGGTGAATTGGTTTTTTGTTTGTTTGTAAAACTTTTTTTTATTTATATAACTTTATATATACAAATAATAAATAATATGAAAAAATGCGTTTACGAATATTTTATGATGCTATATCGCGGGGAGTTTTTATATACGTTTAGAATTAGAAATAGATTAAAATTAATTAAAATTATTTGTTGTTTTTATATAAATATTAATTTTGATATACAAACGCACACATTTCTTTTTGTTTTAAATTTATTATTTGTTTGTTGTTGGTTTTACGATAAGTTTGATATTTTGGGATGCGGATCAGGGATGCGGTCGCCGATAAATTTAGTTTTTTTTTAAAGGAAATTTTTGAATTTTTGAACCGAAATTTTGTATAATTTTTTACGGAAATTTTGCATGATTCGCTTGAAGCAAATTTTGTATAATTTGCTTAAAGGAAATTCTGTATATAATTCTATAGGCAATTTACTATATAGAAACTATTACAAATTCTAAGAACGGTATTGTATAATTTTCTAAAGGAAAATAATTCGTGTAATTCTTTATAATTTACTCACAGTTTAATTTACTCACCGAAAATTCTGTATAATTTTTCCTTGGAAAAATTTTCCATAATATTCTCTATCAGTATATGGTTGGTAATTTTATGATATTCCTTAACAAAACAAAAAACTTATGAAAGAACCTCTAATTTATTTATCCTTATTTACTGATTGCCCATAGTGTTTAGAATAAGAATCACTGCTGCACCCTTGTTTTTTTATTGTATCATTTCAACCTTCGTTAGGGCCGTCCGATTGAAAGGAAGTATTTTTTGGTGAATAAAATAATATATATTTATATTGCATTTATAGAAATAAACAATAAATATAAGAATGAAAATACAGTAGAAGAATTTATTGTTATTTTTTTTTCAATGTAAACAAAAAATCCACCTTTTAACTAATTTATTATTTACACTCGCCGTCGCCTCAAGAAATCCTCCCCCAAAATTCCAAAAAAAAATGTTATTGAGAAAAATATTGATTTTAAAACCAATTATACGAGTATTCATAAATCATTTTTATCATATACCTAGTTTTTTTTTGTAATTAAAATTCAATCCCATGAAGTTGCATTAACCCTAGGATGCACAACCAAAAAAATTGTACACTTTTGCATAATATCGTCTGGTTCCTCGGGAATTTTTTGAATAATATATTTGGCCATTAAAAATGTTAAATATTTTTATTTAAAAATGTGCAATCTCAAAAAATTCAAATGAAATGCACTAAAATAAGTTAAGAAAACCACTATCAATATGACTTAAATTTTAATTTCTTTCTAATATTTGTTTATACTTAACCCTAGGATGCATAACAAAAAATTCTGCACTTTTGCATGTTATAAATTATCATACATATTTATATACGTTTTTTTCGTGCATCGTCATGGGTTTTAGTGCATAATCGGCGTATTCTGGTCGGGATCTGGGACACCCTGTATAATATAATTCCTTTATAATTACATTTTTAAATGCAATGCATTCGCGGTGTCTTGTTAAAACCCGAATGACCATTATTCTAAACACTTTGTTTGCAAGTCAATTACATAGATTTGTATAGACGTAATTGAATATACGAGGATGTCACTATAAAGGACATAGACATTAAAAAAATTTTACGACACTTTTGTATTTCAAATGGGTATTTAAATACCCATCTATGCATTTTGTTGGGTTAAATATACATTAAAAATTTTGTTTTTAAACAAATAAACTTTTATAAATGTTTTTTTGTTTTAGATAATTTTAAGGAATATATTCTTAAATATAGTTTAGTTTTAAGAAACTTTTTATATACAGCAGATCAACTTCGGATATGTTCAGTTCAAACGTAGATTTTTTACTTCAACCACAGATTTTTTCATTTTAAACACAGAAGTTTTTAATTCAAACATAAACACAACACTTTTTGCATTTCTATTTCAGATTTTTTTTTCAAAATCAAATAAATTTTTTTTAGTTCAAATTAAGATTTTTTTAACTCTATTTAAGATTTCTTTTTTTCAAATTCAAATATGTTTTTATTGGTTTTTGATACGTTGTAATAACAATTTTTATTAATTTTTACGCCGCTGTTCCCGCTGTTGTGGAGCTCCGTTTACATACGTTTATTTATGCATACCTCTTCCTGAATTGAATTGTACGATCGCAATACATGTTTTCCATCGTAACCGAAGCCGTTGAAAATGTGATTTTTAATTCTTGTAAAATATTACAAATCGTCGAGAAGCTTATTGGTAGATATTAGATTTTTTTAAACATTTTTTAATGTAATGACTGGATTATTTTTCACAATACATAACACTGCTGTTATTATTTAGGGTGTAACCTAGATATACCATAGTATTTAAATAATACTATAAGAAATTGGTAAAATTGTTATTACAATGTATAAAAATCAATAAAAACATATCATTCATTAAGTTAAATTTTATGAATAGTATTTTTATGTTTTTATGTAAACTATAAAAGACATTATCAAAAGACAATATGATAATTGTTTTTGGCAGACAAACGGGCCAAATCATTCAGGTATAAAAATAAATAAACAAACAAAAAAAAAACAATATAAAATCATTGTATAATGAGAAGAAAACAAAAAATTATGAAAATTTGAATAAGAGTTTTCCTCTATGTATGTACTATAACTAGAAATTTTTTTTTGTTGACCTGGAAAATATGTTTATATTTTTCATTTTTTATACACAAAATATATAAAAAAGATCATCATCGCATATATATAGAAATTAATCTACTGTGCAATTCATTTGTATAATCTTTGTTATATATATGTATAATAAAATACATTCTTAAGTCTATACAAAAAAGAAAGTAGAAGAATTTTCAACTGTATAGATTTGTATATGTTGGAGTATACAATTTCAAGAACTATTTTTTAAGACTTTTTACAAAAGAACACACGGAAAATAACAGGAAATTTGTCATTTACATATATTGTTTTTTTTTTGTATGTTTATCTCATCACTTTATCATTTTGAACTATATATGGATAATTGTTTATATATACCGTTTATAGATATTTATCTTAAATTTTAAAAGAAGAAAACTATAGAAAGACATAAAAATGAAAAAACAGATTTAAAAATTAATACAAATATTATTATGAAAATAAGAAAAAAAGAAATAATTGTAAAATGAAATGAAACAATTTATGAATTTCTTAAAAAAAATATATTCCTATCAAGGACGTCTATACTGAAAAAGCTTGTACATATTACAAAAAGGATAGAATATTTCAAAAGGCAAATTACCCTAAAGCAAATTAATTATACTACAAAAAAAAATCTCCGGAAAATTCAATTTTCCAAATTGTTCCCTCACTTGCTCTCTCACTTGCTCCAGTTTTTCTTGGAAACTACCGGGCCGATTTGGCTGAAATTGTCAGCATAATTTTTTTTTTTTTGCGAAAATTGGGTATGTCACCCCTTCCCTCCTACCCCCTCCCTTGCCAATTATCCGAATTTTCCGACTTTTTTTGTTTTTTGTATATCTCAATGAATTTTGAAGATATTTGCTTGAAATTTTGGATTTAGGACTTTGGTACCAAATGCAAAAAATTACATTCCCGTAAATTTTTTCTGATCCCATCCCATCCCATCACATACGAATCCAAGGGATTATAAGAGATATCTCGTTCTGTTTCTAACCAATTGACTAGAAATTTTTGATCTGGAGGTTTGATGCAAAATCGGTGAATTTTTTCTCATCCCATTCCATCCATTCCCATAAATTCCGTTTGGATTTACTCGGAAATGGTTATAGATATAAAAATTTATTCTATACAAGGTATGCTCTACAAAATTGCATGATTAAAATGTTTCTAATCCCATCCCACCGAGGAGCTCCCATACAAATCCAATCGTGTTCTTGGGAATGAATTTGAACATCATTTTATGTTAAAATCTTATGAGGAATTGAACGATGATAAATTTAAGCCCCCCTTACCACCTGGCCACCAATACGTACTTTTTGTTACAGGTGTTTGCCTGGCAGCGTTTTTTCACTAACATCGAATGGTTAATTCCATTAGATCCATATGAAATTTTCAAATTTTCTTCTATGAAATATCATAAAGTGATTGAATTTTCAAATTAGTTGACGGCAAAGGAAAATTTAAAAAAATAACCAGAGTCTAGTAATACAAAAAAAAAAATTAGAATAGTCGATTTTCCGGAAAATTTTGTTCGTTGCCCATACCCCATATTTTTTGTCATGAAATGGCTCATTTTACATATGCAGTGCAGAAAATATCTTATTTTTTGCATTTAGATCACATTTGTCACTATTATTAGAGACTCTGATCTCTGATGCCTATATACTAGATATATGTTATATATTTCGAATTCATTTTTATTGATATTTAAATCGCTTAATTTATATTCTTTAATCTATATGTGAGCGATTTAGATGTATTTTTGGAATTTATATGATAACATAGAAATTCATATACTACTTTAACCATTATAATATCGGACACTTTCTATTTTATTCGTATGCTCTTGCTTTTATTCGTTTGCTCTTGGATCTTGAGATGCCGAAAAGGACTTTGAACAATAATTTTTTAATCCTTTTAATTTTATTTCATATGTTTTAGTTAAATAATTGCGCAGACAGAAGTAAAAAAACTTTTAAATTCAATTAGAATTTATTTCAAAATGATTCAATTTAACAAAAATAAAATTTGACCATTATGCTATCGGACACTTATATTTTACGCCACTAATTTCCTTTGTAATGCCTCCTTTGGTCTTTATGAAAGCCTCCATTCTCTTAAACTTGGTATTTACTAAATTTTTGCATTCATCCGGTGTTTTTGTATTCCTCATTTCAATGATTTTTCCTTGGAATTCTTCACTCCTTCATTTGTAACTTTCGGATCATGTTTTTACTTTGTTTTATTAATGCCCACAGCGATTCTATTGGACTTAAATCAGGACTTGAAGATGTCCATTTCTAAAAGTGAATTTCTAACCCCATTTATTTAGCTTCCATTTTACAATCTTTATATTAAAATCAAACCATTTGAATATAAAATCAATTTGCGGAAATAAACCGCGCAATGCACTATTTATAAAAATGTATCTTTTCACATAACCTTGTTGTTGGAAAACGGAAAACTGTTTTTATTGTTTTTGTTCCATATCCGAAATTTTTGCAAGCTAAAAACGATCTTAAAATTTACCATTACATTTAATCGCGCGCAAACTAATCAAATATAAACGTATTTGATCGCTAATCAGCTGATATATTAAAAAAATTCATTTTCCTATTTGTATTTAATTCATTTAATTCAATAATAATATTTAGTATATAAATTTTTCGTATTTGGATTATTGAAATTACAATTTTGTAATTTTTCATATTCCATTTCTTTTTTTTTATAAAATCAATTCTTTTCTATATAAAATTAAAAAATACAAACAAATTCTGAATATCTATACAACATTTGTATACTCAAGATAAAGGTATATAGACCTCACATTGATATTTTGTTCTATAAAATAACAAAAAAAAACTATATATAAAACATTATTATGAATACGAACATTTAAATAAATTGTACCTGTAATAATATACAATAATACTAAATTGTAAAACTGACATTGCATTTATGAACATTTCATTCCATATCTATTTATATATATGTATATACTATGGGTATAATCGTATAATATAAAAATAAGAATATAGAACACCTACCGTGTGTTTTTTTTTGGTTTGAAATGATATTTGTTTTGTATTTATAATTTTGTTCACCTTTTCATGTTAATCGAATAAATTTATATAATAAATATTTATTTCTTTTTTTTTTTTTTGAAATTATTACTTTCCTTTCTCTACTTCTTTCTTCATCTTATAATTTTATTTATTTTATATATTCGAAAGTAATTTAAATATTTTTTTTTTTGATTTTTACGCATACATTTGTGTTTTTTGTTAGAATTGCGTATATTTGAATTATTCTCCATATACGAACAAAATTAATTTCCATAAATACAATTATTAATTTTCATCAACTCTATAGACTTTAACATATATGCTCTAAATCATAAATAAGCAAAAGGTGCTCAAACGCGTCCATTAATTCAATTTCCTAAGCATCACGTTCCAACACAAAGAACGCTTCTATAACGCGACAACCACATTTCTACCCACTACGGCAATATCGTCAGCATAACCGAATAATTGAACAGATGAGGTAAAAATTGTGGTGTTGATGTTAAAGGGGTCCTTCTGCCTTCTCCTTATACATTTTTTATACAGCTTCTGCTACCTGTTCCTTTTTGAGCCTCAGAATGGCTTCTCTGGTTTCCTCAGATGATGGTATTGGCTAATAAAATGTCATTACAAGAATTGTAAATCATCAATAAAACATCAAATGAATTAAAACGACCGAAATTGATACGATGGAAACCCAAATGAAAAAACTCAATCGAACGAACACTTTTTAAATTCAATTTGAAATTTAAACGATTTAATAATCAAGGACAATCAATAGTAAAATTTAACAAATTACAAATAAAGGACACACCTTTAAATTCCCTATGTTTTTCTAAAGTTGACATATTTAACAATGCCAATCTTTGATGCTATAGCTTTGGAAGCATTAATGGATTTGACCATGGAAGCAATTTCAAAGCAAACCCAAGAAATCTGCGTTGGGTCGATTCCAACCGAGATTTGTCAACTAAATAAAATGAAGATCATATACATGACATGCATACTCCAAAACGGAACGAACTAAAGCATAAAAAATAGCACGTACACAATATGAATTTCACGAGACATGTGACAAATAAAACCCATAATAGAGTTAAATTTGTTAACAATATAAGCAAAATGTAGCGTTAAAATTTAATCCGCCATACAAATAGTCTCTAAGATCCAATGTCTTATCAACATGAGTCAAGTGAACACGACCAATATTGTAATAAAAGTTAAAACGTTTTTTTTTTTGTGAAGAACATTTGCTTAAACTTATCAATATTCAAAAGGGTAAATATCCAACTGAAAAAGTTCAACATCTTGGAAAGTTCGAACTGAGTTGAAAATTTTAACATCGTCAGCATACATAGAACATCGAGTGTTCCTAAAAACCGACGATAAGTCATTAATAAATAAAAGAAAAAAGGCAAGTTACCCAAATGGTTTCCCTGTGAAACACCCCGAGGTAACATTAAAAACATCAGATAAAATTCTATCAATTAAAACATGACACGACCTACCGCGGGTCAAATAAGATAGAATCCAATTCACAAAAGTATTCAACTTCAAAAACAAAATATCATGTGATAATTTATCAAAAAATCATTTGAAAAATCCGTAAAACGCAATCCACCCGAGAACCGTGCTCATAAACTGATCAATACAAAAGATAACAAATTCAACCAAATTTCGTGGTAGGTGACCTACCACGCATAAAGCCATGTTGCTCACGGCAAATTATACATTTCATGTTAAACGACAAAATGTCAACAATCAATCGCTCAAATAATTTAGCAATACATGAAATCCTTGCAATAGGTAATAGGTCTATAGTTTTTAACATCACTCCTACCCCCACTTTTATAAAAAGGAATAATATAGGATTTGTTCCACAAATTCGGAAAGCATTCAGAGACTATTGATTTATTAATTAAAATTAATTTACGAGGTAGGGCAAGAGATTCAACACATTTGTGTAAAACAATCGATGGTACCCATCAGAACGGTAAGTAAATTGTTCCTTGCAATTCTTAATTGCATTCATAACTTCAATATGTATTAGTATAGTGAAGTTTATGCCAAACAAATTTATATCGTTAATTTTTTTCACCCACCGCCTAGGATTTTATTTATTTATAAATATGTTGGTGGGCGAATTCTTATCTTTTTATTTAACTTTAGGAGCTCGATGATTTATTATATTGACTCTTTTTTTTATTGCAACCACATCTTATATATATATATATTATACGTAACAGCAATTTTCATTTTCTTATTATAACCATCCCGATTTTCTTCTTGTATAACTGCTATTTGTTCCTCAGCGATTGTTGTGCCTTTCACTGGATATAGCCAGGGGAACTTGCTGAATGCATCCACAATCACAATTATGTGCTTATAATCCTTCGAGGTGAATGGCATCGGACCCAAGTGATCGACATGATAGGTATGAATTGGTCGATCGAATTTGTCAATTGGTTCCGAACACCCTTCCTGTTTACCTTTGTAAAGTCACTCAGTGGCTTTGCGATCACTGAAAAATTGTCGACAAATTTATATATACTTACTTCTTACTTCTTCTGCGCACCTACAACCTACAATTGGTTTTGGCGTCCATTAACAGCCTTCTCTAACCGGACCTATTTACCGCCAACGTACGCCAGCCGAAAAACGCCGAGGGCCCGAAGGTCCACTTCTACTTCGTCTTTCCACCTACCCCGCGGTCTTCCTACACTCCTAGATCCGCCCGGCTTACTGTCCAGCATTTTTGACGGTATACGATCGCCATCCATTCGTACCACATGACCAAACCACCTCAGGCGACCGATCTTAATGAACCGAACGATGTCGGGTTCGGTATATAATTTATATAGCTCGAAATCGAACCGCCTACGCCACCATCCCCTTTCCTTTGTCGGTCCAAAGATGAGGCGTAGTATTTTCTTTTCGAACTCTCCAAGTCGCCGTTCGGTGGCCTGTGTCATGCACCACGTTTCAGAACCGTAGGTCACAATTGGTCGAATCAGTGTTTGATATAGCTTTAGTTTCAATGTTTTACTCAATGTCTTCGAGAAGAACATATTTCGCAAACCGTAAAAGGCCTTGTTTCCCGAAGCAATCCGGGATTGAACTTCCTCCGCTATATCGTTTTCGCTGTTTATGCTGCTTCCAAGGTAGCTAAACCTGTCCGCCGTTTCATATTTGTTCTGACCAATTGATACGCTTTGATGTTGTGCCATAAACCTACTGTTCGTTGGTGTGATCATATACTTGGTTTTCTCCTCGTTTACCCTTAATCCCATTTCCGAAGCTTCACGTTCCAACAGTAAGAACGCTTCTTTAACGGCACCCATACTTCTACCCACTACGTCAATGTCATCGGCATAGCCGAGTAATTGAACAGATGACGTAAAAATAGTGCTGCTGGTGTTAATGGTCGTCCTCCTTATACATTTTTCCAATATAACATTGAAAAACAATGTAGCCAAAGGGTCCCCTTGCCGTACTCCGTCAATGGTTTCAAATGCATCCGATTTGATCCCCCTTATTTGTACCTGAGATGTAACTTGCGTCAGTGTTAGTTTTGAGATGGCTATCAATTTTTGTGGGAATCCAAATTCCTCCATCGTGCGCCATAATTTTTCCCTAATAACACTGTCGGATGCGGCCTTAAAATCAACAAATAGATGGTGTGTTACTACGTTGAACTCCCTACACTTTTCCATTATCTGTCGAATGACGAACAGTTGATCAGTTGTTGAGCGATCATTACGGAATCCACATTGGTATTCACCAATGACTTCCTCCGCATATGGTAAAAGGCGCTTATGCAACATATAAGCGAGTACCTTATATGTTGCATTCATCAAAAATATTCCCCGATATTTGGAACACTCCATCCTGTCTCCCTGCTTGTGTATTAGCACAATTACAGCAAGCTTCCACTCCTGTGGTATAACCTCATAGTTCCAAACATGCACAATTAGCTCGTGTATACTATTCCACAATACATCCCCACCACATTTTAAGAGTTCACCAGGTACGCCGTCAGATCCAGCCGCCTTTCCATTCTTGAGCTTCAGAATGGCTTCTCTGGTTTCCTCATATGTTGGTTCCGAAATTAGTGGTTGTGCTGTTTGGTACGGAAGTTCGTTTTCTGCATTTCTACCAATTGGGTTGCTTGCTGTAAGTAGATCTTTAAAATACTCAGCCCATCTCGCGATGGCTCTTTCTTCATCCGCCAAAATTTCACCGCTGGTATCCTTACAAAGAAGGGGTTGTTGTATAAATCCGCTAGTTACAGATCTTATTCTCCTGTACAAATTTTTACTGTCATTCATGCTGGACAGCGTGTCTATACCCCGCAAAATATCCTGCTCATGACGCATTTTCTTGTTTCGGAATAATTTGCGTTCAATGGATCTTTTGGTTCTGTAGTCATCCATGGCAGTTCGTGTGGCGCGCTGAAGATATTTTAAACGCGCTTGGTTCTTTTCTTCATGAGCCGTTTTACATTCGTCATCGAACCAACCATTTCTGACCACGCCAGGTTTCAACTTTACCGTCTCCTCTGCCGCCATTTTCATGCAATTACGTAATCGATTCCACATATCATTACAAGTGTTTTGCTGTTGATCCACATCTGTTCGAACAATTAACTCCACCAATTTATCTTCGTACTGTTGTTTTACTGGGTCATTTTTGAGATTTTCCAAATTGAATCCTCTCGCAATGACTTTTTGGCGGTTTGCACTAACACGATATCTGAACAAAGCTCTTACGAGATAATGATCAGAATCAATGTTAGGTCCCCTACAGCTCCTTACATCCAGTATGTCGGACGCATGACGACTGTCAATGAGTACGTGGTCTATTTGGTTTGTTGTTTTTGTATCGGGCGAACACCATGTTCCTTTGTGTATGTTCTTATGTGGGAAACGTGTGCTGGCTACTATCATATTGTTTGATATTGTGAAATCGACTAAACGCTCGCCGTTATTATTGCAGTGTGTATGAAGGCTATGTTGACCAATTGCCGGTCGATATACAATTTCCCTACCCACCTGTGCATTAAAATCGCCAAGCACGATTTTAATGTCACGACTAGGAGCTTGATTGTAAATACGATTGAGCTTTTCGTAAAACATATCCTTCGTGTCTGCATCTTTGTTTTCTGTTGGGGCGTGTACGTTAATAAAGGTTACATTAAAAAATTTTCCCTTTATTCGTAATGTACAAAATTTTTCGTCAATGGGGTTGAAACCAATGACCGATTCTTTCGCTTTACCCATTACAATAAAGCCGGTGCCGAATAACCCTGTTTTATTTCTACCGCTGTAGTAGAATTTGTATTCTTTACTGGATAAGATGTTCTTTCCCGGCCACCGTGTTTCCTGGACCGCTGTTATGTCCAATTTAGCTTTCTTTAAGCAATCTGTCAAAGTTTTTAAACCGCCCGCGCGCAGCATTGTTCTCACGTTCCATGACGCCAGTTTTAAATCATTGTCCTTGTTCCATTGCCTGAGTCGTTGCCGTTTTTCCTGTCCTGTCCGAGGCACTGTTGCTAGTTTCATAATTTGTTGTTTTTACGGTGTCGGTAATTAGCCGTAGGACCAACCGCATGGGATTCGCACTTACAATTTTAGCCTGAATGATACGGATTATATCATTCAGTTACCGTTGGTTACCACGTGGAGGTAAAGTAAGCACTTGACCTGGAACTCAACAGTTGCAACACTGGGTCAGCGACCGGCAGTGCCTACCCTATTGATCCCAATCCAAACCAACCAACCAACCAACGACAAATTTATATATAGAATAGAATAATCTAATAATAAACACATATACAAGACAAAACCAAAATAAATTTATTATATTAATTGACACGAAAAACAAAAAAAAAAATTATATATTGTATATAATTTATTTAACATAAATTAAATTAAAAAATATTTATAAATAAATATATAAATATTGAAGCCAAAAATAATAATAAAACAATCAATATATAATATTTCTATAAATACATTTTTTTCCATTTTTTCCATAAAATACGAAGAATTTTTTTTTTTTAAATGTTAAATTTTTGTTAATATAAATTTTTGCAAGAAAACAAACAAAATAAATGTTAATTTTAATTTATTTTTTTTTCTTCCAAAATTATTTACATTTTAACATTCCATTTTATTTTCGTCGTATTAATAATCTTATATACTAACTTTTTTTTGTTCTCTAAATACATTACCAATATTATACTATATTAATAATGAATTAATTATTAATAAAAAATTTACAATATTTTTTATATAATTATATATATATATTTTCGTTTTGTTAGAATACACAAATGGTTTTTTTTACATGCCACCGCAAAAATTGAATGAATTTCCAATAATAATAATAATAATAATAATATATAGCAAAAAATCATTCGCACAAAATTTCGTTGATTATTTTTGGCATACATTTTTTTTTTATGAACATGTAAATTGATGAAAAATCATCATTAAAATATTTTATGCGAGTTAAGATAAATTTTGTGGATATTTTTTTCCATATCGTATTATTTATACATTTTATTTACGTGTTATTATTATTATTATTATTATTGTAAGTTATTAATATTTACATTTAATTTTTTGTTAAAATATCTATATATATATATATATTTTTTATTTTAATAATATTTATTTAAATGTTAGACACTCCTCGAAATAATGAATGTGAGAATTTATTATGTATATATAAAATAATAATAATAATAATAATAATAAATACATACCACATCATAATTTACAAAAAATAATTTAACACGTTTTCAAACACATTTTTATTTATTTATTTATATGTGATATTTTTTCGATAGTGAAGTGTCCAACTAAAGAATATACAAAAAAAAAAATTAAATTATATTATAATAATAATTATTATTATATGGTTTTATAATTGATGGAGCAAAAAAAAAAAAAAAAACAATCAATTTACAAATTGTGGCGCCGCAAAACACAAAAAAAAAAAAAAAAATAATCATCTCTGAAATGGGAATTAAATGATGCGAGTTTATATATTATATTTTAATTACCTCTATATATGATTTTTTGGGTGTTTTTTTTTTTAATTTTTAGTGTTATTATGATTTTAGTTTTAATGTGATGTTGATATACTATGTATATAGAGAATATGATCATCTGTGGTGATGATGCATGAATGATGAGAATCTATAAACAAATAATTAGATATATTTAATATTTATTATTATAATTTGAGAAGAAATTAATTTCTATTTAATATAATCTAATCAGGTTTCTATTTTATTAATATTCAACTGTAAGAATGTATAAGCCATAGCGAACTTGAATTCAAATTTGAATTCAATTGGTATATATACGTATAGATAATAATGAAAGAAATTTTAATGAGACAATATAAGAAGATATCTATGCCATTCAAAATATTTAGATAATTCATCGTAATTTAAAAAGTTTTGGTTTTAGTTCGGTTTACCGCCCATAAAACCACTGAATTGCCGCGTGAGCCCATAACGAAATCACTTAATTAGGCGATGAATCTATATGATCAATTAAATGTACATTTCAGTGATTTTGGGTGGCCAAAATTTAATAATATGTGGTTTAATTTATGAAATAAATATGAGAGAAAAAAAAACTTAAAGTCAAAAGCAATACGAAAAAAAAACTCAAATAACTTTTCAAACAATTGTCCAAGTTGCGCACTTTAGGTACGGATACGGATGATTCTTTAGATCGGATGAAATGCTTAATTTAATTGATTGATATAGTCATAAGAAGGGCCATAAACACTAGCTCTGGGAGATTGTTCCACAATCATGATGTTCTTGGAAAAATTGAATTTCCAAATCTATTGGTTCAAAAAAGTTAATAGATACTGAGTAATTAATAAAATTCGTGGTGGAAATATTTATATAAATTTGCATAATGAAGCTACTAAAATTTAAGTTTATCCTTCCCCAATTGGATAATGATTGTAATTTTGTGTAAATTGAAAAAAATTTCTTCTGGCGTCACTGAAGCATTTGGTCTGATCTGAAGCGCTGTATCATTACGCTAAAGGGGTACATATGAAAATGTAAATGTGTTTAAGAGATTCCCATTTGTTAGTGCATTTCTGAATGTGTTTGATTCAATGAATTTTATTTAATTTTAGTTTAGGACAAAAGAATAAGGATAAGACATTATGAATTTACCAGGATTTCGCCTTACCCTCTGATTTTATCCATCAATATAAAATTTTACAGAGTTTAATTTAGAAATTTATTTATTTATTTCAAAAACCATTAAATTCTAATTATACAAAAAAATATACAAAATGCAATAATGTACAATGCAATGGAAGCCGGAAGTATGAATGTTAGTCAGAATTACAATAAAATATTAATTTAAATTCATTGGAATTTACGTTATTATTAATTAAAAAATCAAGATAAGAGTTTATAAGATGAAAGTAAGACATCAAGGGGATTAAAACGGCAGTAATTGGTATGATGACCATCTATTTTAAAGAATTCAATTGATCTTAGACACCGAAAGTTTATTTTGAAATTAATTTTATGCAATAATGCTGTACAGTCGACCGTATTATTAATCAATCCACAAGTAAAAGATAAGCCAATAAACTGTCTATGCTTTTCAAGCGTAGGCATGTTTAATAGTGCCAATCTATTAGTATAACAGGGCAAAGCATTTGAATCGGACCAAGGAAGAGACCTTAGAGCGAATCTAAGGAATCTTCTTTGGATTGATTCTAATCTGCCTATTGCATTAGAATAAGGTGACCACACCGGACATGCATATTCCCAAATGGAACGAACCCAAATGCCCCAAATGGAACGATAATGCCCGGGGACAATACGGATCCGTAAATTCCCTAGCAGTGCGAATAATGAATCCCAATACCGAATTAGCCCTTTTTATCACATAATCAATATGAAATTTAAAAGTTAATTTAACATCAGGATAAACACCCAAATCTAGGGTCTTGTCCAAGGTATTTAAAAAAATACCATGTAAACGGTATGAATAAAATAAGGGTGTACGTTTTCGAGTAAAATGCATAACCTTAATACACTTGTCAATATTTAAGAACATAAAATTACGAGAACACCAATCGTAAAAAGCACAAAGATCATACTGAAATGCATGACAGTCGTCCCGACTAACAACAGATTTATAAATTTTCGCATCATCCGCATATAAACTACATTTAGAATACTTAAAAACAGTTGGGAGGTCATTAATAAAAAGCACAAATAAAATAGGTCCCAGGTGACTACCCTGAGGAAATAAGCTGTATATTTATTTTTTTGCGCTTCTAAACATAAGCGCTTCTAAACATAAGATATGTCCCACAACGAGCTCTAGGAAAACCTGGCAAGCATATAAGTTTAATTTATCAGTTCCCTGTTCATATTCCTTTGTTCCAGTAATTTTCTTTAGAACACTAAGAATTTTCTTTATAATTTAAAAGATCTAATCGTTTTCAACGCCCCTAGGCAACGGCGCCGGGTTCGTTCGCACCAATATCTTGTATGTAGTGGTGTCCCTGTTTGTACCTACAAATTTACCATTTTTATACTGAAAATATAACTAAAAATATTATTAAAAAGGTATTTAAAAAGATAAGTTAATTTCACATTAAAACTACTTAATCTAATTAATTAAATTTTCTTCTTAATATCTACTTAATTTTATTACTTATTTGGCATTCACTATATATACGTTTTTTTTATTAAATTCATACTATTTTATTCATATACGTGTTATATAAAATCAAACAAAAAAAAAACGCACCAACAAGAATAAAACAAAATAAAAAAAAAAAGAAATGATATGTTGTATATAAAAACAGAAGTTTATTGTGGGAGTTTCGGCGCCATTCACAAAAGCAAAAAAAAAATTGACGACAGGTAAAAAAAAACAATTACAATGATGATATCAAAATATAAATGTCTTTATTAAATATATGTGTATGTATATGTATAAAATTTCTTATATATAATCTTATATGACCATTTATATATTCTTTTGATAACTTTGCTGTGTTTGATGTGTTATTTGCTGTTGTCGATGCGATTAGTAATTTCGGATGGTTGTTCGTTGAATTTGCATTCGATTTGCAAAAAAAAAAAAAAAAATGTGCATTCCGATCAAGTTATTTTATTTGAAAGGAGTGAAATTATTTATGTTAAATCAATTGATGACTATATGAACATAATTTATCAATTTGAAATTCACGTATAAAATATCGCATCTTTATGCTAAAGTTTTGTTATATAAACAAATAGAAAATCTTATCAATATCTATTTATCTATAGTTTAAAATTTTTATTTTTTTATTTTGTTTTTCCAAATAAAAATAAACCTCTAAAGCATTGTTTTTTAACAAAATGGACGGAACGTAAAATACCACCGGAACGGAATTTTTTTTGGGCCGAATAATTGTCCGGCGCCGAAAAAGTGTTTTTTTAGAAATATTTTCGGAAAATTTTCAGTGACTTTTTTTTTATTGAAATATAAAAAATCAATATCAAATATTTGTTATTGTTTTTGTAAGTATCCAAACAATTTATTTTGAATAAATATTTTCTTTTTAATATATGCAAAGGTCACTTTTGCAATTTTCCGTCACCGAAATCGATCGACGGAACGTAAAATAATGAAAAATTTCAATAAATTTTCTGTTGTTTTTTCCGTCGGACGAAAATAATTTCGGTGGCGAATTAAATTTTTCTTAAATAACATGTGTATTAAAATATATGCGTTCATTTTTGACAGCGACGGAAATTCTTCCGTTCCGGTGGTATTTTCCGTCGCCGATTTTGTTAAAAAACAATGCTTAAATATCCATTTATAAAAAAAAATATTTACTCTACATTGTATTATATATATAAATGTTACTGTATTTAAATCCAATATCAAACTTAAAAAGTTGAATTGAATTTTAACAAACAACAAAAAAAAAAAACAACATATTAATAATTTATATTTGATTAATTTTTATCAGCAAGATAAACAATTAAAAATGGTTTGTTTTTTGAAATAAAAATAATTAATTTATTAAATGAAAAATTGCAAAAGCAAAAAATTAATTTATATATTTTAACAAGTTCATTATTACATCATGATATGATGAGATGCATCAATCAATTTATAGTTTAAGAAATGTATATATGGAATACATATATAAAAAGCATATTTAGTATACAGATTGCATATTTAGTATGCGTATACCATATATGAATGATGTTATTTGTTTGTTATTGTTATATTGTAAAAGACCAAGCATTCATCATAAACTTTGTTTCAAAGAAGTAGTAACAACAAAAGAAAAAAATGCCATTAATTTTTTTTTTTTTTGAATTTGTATATGTTGTTGATGGACGAGGATAAATAAAAGCATTTAAACATTTAATATTTGAGTGATGATGAATGGCGAAGACAGATTGTGCAATATAATAATTAAAAATGATTAATAAATCTCTTTTTGCATATAAGTTTTTTCTTAAATTTTATTATTGTTATTTATACTTGATTAATTTGTTGTTATTTTTTTTTTTTTTTGTATATTTACCTTTTGTTAAATACTTAAGCGATAAGAAAAGAATATATAGTAGGCCACCGGGATTGTTAATTTATACATGGGCAAATATTTTACGAAAAATATATAAAAAGAAAAAAAAATTAACCTAACTTAAAATTCA
Organism: Dilophus febrilis; assembly: GCA_958336335.1. Classification (NCBI taxonomy): domain Eukaryota; kingdom Metazoa; phylum Arthropoda; class Insecta; order Diptera; family Bibionidae; genus Dilophus; species Dilophus febrilis. The sequence continues at coordinate 20,333,395 of OY284472.1, forward strand.
ATTTATCACAATTTTTGCATTTTTGTTTTTACTTTAATTTATTCAATAAAAAAAAAAAGGACTAAATGAAAATAATTAAAACATATTTTATAATTATGCAAAATTGAAATTAAAATTTTAAAATGAAATATTTTATGAACAAAAAAAAAACGGAATAATTTAAACGGATCTGTTTTATTTGATCTGTTAAATATAAAATTTTCATAATATGAAATTCCCATCAGATATTTCTTATGTGTTGGATAGAAAACCATTTGAAAACTATAGACAATAAAGAAAATTATATTAGGTTATCGAAAAAGTATTGATAATTTTTATAAATAGATGTCATTATAATTGAATATTTCAAGTAGTACTAATCTGATCAGGTAACACTAACATATGTTCGAAAGATGACATTTCGTAGATAAAAAAAAAAAAATTAAATTTGTTTAGTCATTTAAAAGTTGTAGTGCATTAAAGATGAGCGAAATTAGTGAAAAAATTCGATACATTTTACAATTTTATTATGAAAAAGGTGAAAATGCAACGCAGGCACATGAACAAATTTGTGCAGTTTACGGTGAAGGAACTTTATCAAAATTAACGGCCTATAGATGATTTGCTCGATTTCGTTCCGGTAATTTTGATGTCAAAGATGCACCTCGTTCTGGTCGACCAATCACTGAAAAAGTCGATGAAATCATATCAAAAATTGAAGAAAATCGACACGTAAGCAGTCATGATATCGCTAAAGAACTAAACATCCATCACCAAACAGTTTTAAACCATTTGACAAAGGCTGGATACAAGAAAAAGCTCGATGTTTGGGTACAACATGAATTAACACAAAACAATTTAATAAACCGAATTTCCATTTTGCGAAACGCTGATTAAAAGGAACGAAATCGAGTCATTTTTAAAGCGAATGATTACAGGTGATGAAAAATGGATCACATACGATAATAATGTACAAAAAAGATCGTGGTCCAAGAAGGGTGAAGCTCCTAAAACAGTAGCAAAACCTGGATTAACACCAAGAAAGGTAATGCCGTCTGTTTGGTGGGATTGGAAAGGAATTGTTCATTATGAATTACTAGCACCCGGTCAAACCATTGATTCCGATCTCTATTGTCAACAATTAACAAGATTGAAGCACGAGATTTAAAAAAACGTCCAGAATTAATCAATCGAAACGGTGTTGTGTTCCATCATGACAACGCCAGACCACACACATCTTTGATGACTCGGCAGAAACTGAGAGAGTTTAGCTGGGAATTTTTAATGCATCCACCATATAGCCCGGACCTTGCAGCTTCAGATTATCATTTGTTCCGGTCTCTGCAGAACTCCCTTAATGGTTTAAAATTAAATTCCGCAGAGGACTGCAAAATGCACTTGGATCAGTTTTTTGCCCAGAAAACACAGAAGTTCTACAGTGATGTCTTTACCAGAAAAATGGCAAAGGGTCATCGATCAAAACGGCGCATATTTGGTTTAATAAAGTTCATTTGAAATATATAAAAAAATCGTTTGAATTTTGTAAAAAAAATTACCAATACTTTTTAGACAACCCAATATATAAACAAAGAGTTTTCGTCAATGGAAAATCGTTGATAGTTTGATAGACAGTCCTTTTATAGTAAAATTAATTTTATACTTTAAAATGTATTAGAAGCAATTATTACTTTTTAAATCGAATAATTTAATTAAATAATATTAAAACTAAATCATAAATTAATTAAATTTTTTTTTTTTTATTTATTTTCAGACATTTGATGTTTCATTAGATATTGAACAACGGTAAGTAGTAGTTTTCTACCCTAATTAATTTTTTAAAATAGCTTAACCGTAGAACGATAGTTTTTGGTAGTTTTCTACAAATTTCTAATTTTTCTTTTTAATTTCTTGAAATCTATAATAAAACATAGAAATCTATATTTCTTATTTCTGGTCTTCATGGGTTTGTTAGTTTTTAACATAGTTTTCCATTTAATTTTATAAGAAACGATGTATCTTAAACGAAGGGTAAGATTAGTTGCAAAACTAAATTATCGGTCTATTTTTTATTACAATCTATCTTAATACTAATGATATGCCAAAGCACATAGCATTAAAAATATTTAGTAATATTTTTTGACATTGTGATTGGCATAAATGTAATCATGTTTCCACTGAAACATTGTTTTCTATTATTAACTTAAGTTTATGTTACATATTTGTTTGTTTCAAATTAAATTCTATCGTTACATTATCTAATATACAATATATATTTAAATTTACATTGTGAATCTTCCTTCGAGGTTCACCTTTTTTTGTTACGTTTCAGGCGTCTTGTGACTCCATATTTCATCAGTCCCCCCCACCGTTAGCTGATTAGTATGAATTGTTTAAGTCTTTCGTGCGATTTTTTGCTCGATATCGTTATTACCTTTTTTATAGAACGGATATTCATAGCTCTTCTAATCAAAGTATTCCTTACATACCATGGTGCGTTAACAAATGCCCTGGCATGAAATCTTTCAATGACTTTTATATTCGAGATGCTTGGCAGTTCCCCACAACCATAACAATACCATGGTGCTTATTCTTACCTAATAAAATTAACGTGGTTAAATATGAATTTATCCACGGTGAAATATCTACGAAGAAAAATATTGAAGATATTTGGCATTCAGGCCGCAATTTAAAAAAATCTATTGTTTTTATGAGGGAAAAAATAAATATTTGCCTACTCTACTAAAAATCGAATAAAAAATGTAATCTTATTTTCTTTTTCTTTCCACATATAAATATCGACTGTTTTTTTTTTTAATGTGTTCAGTTTTTTAGTTTCGTTTTTTTGACCAACTGAAAAATTGTAATAGATTTTTAAATCTAATGAAAATATCGTGCATTGATATAGATATAGAATAATAATATCTCCAGAGACAACGAAGTGTGGATAATTTACTCCACAACGAAAAGTTCATGTTATTTTATTCATTATCGTAGATATTTTGTGAGCTTTGAATACGAAATCATGGTTAAGCGAAATATCTCCGGAGATATTTAACCACGCTGAGGCGTGAATAAGGCCACATATGTCTATATAAACATTCATATTCTCTTATACACTATAATTTTACTTTCTATTTAAAGATGTGATGATCGTCCCATCAGCCAGTACATTTTACTGAATTTCGTTCTTAATTGCATTGCATTACCGAATATATATTTCCGCTATGTGAGTCTACGATCTACGAAGCTGTAGATCCAAATATTTCCCTGATTCTTCTCGGGTTAATGTATTAAGTACGCATATTTTCAATATATGCTACTTCTTATATTCGTTTTCCAAAAAAAAAAAAATTTTGACTGAATTGTTGTTGTGTGTCCCTGTCGAAATCCAAACTGATAGTTTGAAATCAATTTCCTTCAACCGTCTTTTCAGAAATAACTTTTCTCGAACAAACTTTGACATTACCGGTAGTAAATTTATATAGGTCGATATGATTTAACCTTATTAGGGTCTTTCCCATAGAGTTTAGAAATAAGATTCTCCTGTTTTTAACATTGTTTTAAACAAGTACGTTAAGAACATCTTACCGGCGTTCTTGATAATTGTCTTAAAATTTTACCAATCATTTTGTCATACTCTGATGCCTTTTTGACGTTTATTTACTTATTGATAATCCAGCTTATTTCACTAATGCTGAATTTACTGATGGGGTTTTCTAGCTGATGTAATGGCATTGTATTGCAATATTTCATCACTTTCACTATCTGAACTTTCTGATTGTTTGTAGATCTTAAACAATTTAAATTAATATTACACCATAAGTTTCCTTTATTTCATATAAGATAGTCAAATCAAGTTTAATCCAAATGTTTTTATATCATATTTTACCTATAATTCTTGTGCACGCACGGACCTTTTTAAAATTAATCACAAAAATCCATAAAAATCTTTTAATATTTATTTATATACGGTGATAAAAATTTGTCTATTTATACTACATAAAATTATTTTCTTATATTTATCAAAATCGAAATTAATATAATTCAATTAATATATTAATTTATATGGAGAAAAAATAAACCATTTAAAAAAATTAAAAATTTATTTTATCTATTTTTTTTTGTTTATGTATTATTAATGAAAAGTAATTCATTTTAAAATAACAACAAAGAATTTTATCAAAAAAAAAAAAAAAATTGTATCTTATTAATGAAATTTTAATTTACATATGAAGAAACACAAACAAAATAATAATCCACACCACCCCACCTCCTCCATCATCACATAAGAATTATATATTTGTTTTTTTTTGTTATTCTTTTATATAAGAAATTGTTATAGTTTTAAAATATTTTTTTTTTATTATTATTTCTGGTTTTCATAAATGAGAACACAAATTTTTCTTATTCACAGCATGACATTCAGAACAAAAAAAAAACAAAAATCTGATATATTTCCTTTAATAAATTTGAATATTATTCATCCTTTTTATTATGGATAATTCTTAAAAAAAAATAAAAATATATATTAACATAGAAACAAAAAATATCGTATAATAATCAAGAATATAATAGTCAAGATAGATTTATTTTTATATACATATATAGATAAAAAATATTGTGAACATGAAATCTAATTAACACAAAAAGATTATTGCCGACAAATGATTTATAATATTTATATATTTGTTTATTTTTGGTTTTTTTTTTGTAACAAGATACCTTAATTTTATGTAGTATTATAAAAAATAGATATATTGAAAACGAAAAATATAAAAAACAATACAAATTTTTATTAGTATTATATAAGAATTTTTAAGAAAATTAATATCGTCCTATGAAAAAAGAGTGTTGTTAAAAAGCTGTTCGTTTCATCCACCATCTCCACCGTGCGTTCAAAGTGTACTTCTTATTTTCATAACACCATTTACACACTTTCACCACCGACTACACTCTTGCTTGTGTCGATGGTGTACACATACACATACAAACGCATTCATTTGTTTTTTTATATTTGCTAATATTTTTACAACTACATATATAACCAACACTATTTTCCTTATTTTATGTTCGCTTCATACACTCGCATTCACTACACACATGCGTGGTCTTGTCCAATCAAATTAAACCTTTTTCCTCTGTAGAGAATTTAGTTCATAACGTAGAATTAAGAGACTAGAATGCTCCTCTCCGAAGTTTTCCATAGAAAATGTATATTAAATTTAAAGTCAACATCACTACCGATGCATTCGTGTACATATACAAAATTTAATTTAATTTAACAAAAAATCACTAGATGTCCCTATTTACCGTGTTGTGAAAAAAAAGTTTATAACTAAATATTACTATGTTCAATACAATTTTACGCACATTTTCTAAATATTTTAATTTAATTTCAATTTTAATAAACAATATAATATTGAAATTTAATTTTAATTTCTTTTTCACAATAACTTTGTTTGTTTATGTTATTTTTGTTTTTGTAATTTTGTTTTATTTGATTAAAAAAATATGATGACATTTAATTGGCATTTTCGATCGCCATTTTAAGAAAATTTGAGAGAGTATATCAAACTAATACATCTATACATTTTTACGCTGGTTTATCGAATTTGGCTCTCAGAATTGGTTTAGTCTTCTTAATTCTACTGTTCTACCAATTCATCGAAATTTTTTTATAAATTTTCGATAATAATTTGCAAACGCAACAAAACGTAATACTCCATCCCCATTCTTTAGAACGCGGGGTAATTTTGGAGTGTTTGAATTTTTGTGGGGTCCGGGGTCCTTACCCCCGAGAACCAATAACATGACCGAAATATAATATTTGCTACCTTTCCGGAACAAAATCCCGGGGGTCAAGTGTAAATTTAAAAAAAAACCTTTCACTCAAATGATTCACATGCGAGGGTATTTTTCGTATGTAGTTGTGTTGTTATCGGTGATTTATCAACAAACACAATTTTATTTATCTAAAAAAATGAATAATTTGAATGCGTTAGTGAGGTGAGGTGTAAAAAGTTAAAGTTGATTTAACTGATCGCGGACTAAAAACTCACGGGTAAATTGGTTATTGTTATTTACATGTAAAAATAAAAACTCGCACCTTAACCCCTCATATGAAAACCAGCCTTTAGTTCAAAATGTCTGTACTCTGTAGTTTTTTGTTGAGTAATCGGTAGTCTATTACCATTCCCCAATTTTTTCTGTACCATCGATATTAAGCTTCTTTGGAACATTTAGCAAAGGTGATGACCATTGTTAATCTGGTTTCTTCTGTTACACTCTCCTTTACCATTTTATCAACCTGTTTAGTGTTTATGTATTTCATCCTTTTGGTATTGTGCAGCCGATATGGTTTAACGTATATAAAGGAGTTCATTTTGTTGCAATCGTATATCCTGTTTTAAAATATTAGTGACCGTTAATGAGCCGTTTTCTAAATGAAATACATTTTCGTTTGTCGTTTATATTTCCAATATTGATAATTTTTCGGGTTCGTTTCATCCTTCAACGTTTATCTCTTTTATGGCTTCGTTTGGTATCGTTACCTTTATTGTTATTATGTTTAAATTGAAATATATTGAACGACTTCAATGGTTTGGTTGAAGAATCTTTATTGAAACATCGGTACTTTAAAGGTGCGGGTGTGATTGGTGTAATATGAAAAAAAAATGCCATAATAGAATAAATTTTACATTTTTCTTTTTTCTGTAAACCTTGTAAATCTTGCGTCCTGTTATTTCTTTAAATGAAATTTTTTAAATTAAGAAATTCGAATAAGGATTTACACTTTTATTTCTATAAGAAAATGGGATTTTGTATACAAGACTTTGTTAATTTTTCGACGCAACGCAATGAAATGAAAACTCTTTGAAAACGGGTCGTTTTTTTTTAGTTTTTTATTCAACTAATGAATCATTAAATTATAAATTTTGGTCCAAAAAGATACAAAACGAAATGTTAAAATTTAATTTATCATATATTTATGAATGTTTATGACTAATTTTATCGACTAAAAATGCTAAATTAAAGTGTTATTATATTTCTACAATTTTTTTTTTTATTAATTTTTATTCATTATTATATTCTATATATAGATTTGGTATTTATCATGTACTTAAAGCGTTTCCGAATATTGGTTTAGTTATTGATTTAACACAAACCCAAAGATATTATGATCCAATTGTAAGTTTTGCTTTTTTTTTATTATTATTATTGTAGTTTCTAGTGTGTAGTGAAAAAAAAAAACTATTCGTTCGTCTAATTTTTGATATAGGATTTTTTAAATCGTGGCGTTGATTACGCTAAAGTGGCTACACTGGGAAAAGCAGTTCCATCACCGGAAACATTTAAACAGTAATTGGTTTTTTTTTTTAAATAATATTACCATTACGAAATTAATTCTATATAGAACAAACCAAAAGTTTTTTTTGTACTCGTTTTCTTTTGAAAATCTTTTTAATTATAAATTTTTCAACCGCCGGAAAATCGCCGGAAAAATTTGATATTTTTATTTATTGTAATTTCTCTAACCCTATAAAGTTTAATTTCGTAATTTCGAAAGGTAATTAATTTTAAAGATTATCATATGGTATAAATATTTTGTTTTTTTTTTTATTTTTTTCATTTATGCTTAGATTTTCCAACGTGGTAAATGAATTTCTTAAATTGAATTCTAACAATGGTAAGTTTTTTTTTAAATTTTTCCACTGCAAATTTATCATTATTATTTATTGACATTTATTAAAATTAAAGTTATGTATCTATATTAAAAAAAAAATTAAAATTAACAACAAAACGCGTACATACATACATTTATATAATAACAGAGAGTTGTGTTGTAATGAAATATTTGTATTTGTATGCTAGTATTATATAATCATCATGCGATTGTACTCAATCGTTCAATAATAAAACAGAAACGAAAAGGGAATTTTGTTTTTAATTTTAATTTTTAATATTAGTTTATTTAAGCATTGTTTTTTAACAAAATCGGCGACGGAAAATATCACCGGAACGGAATTTATTTTGGGGCGAAAAATTGTCCTGCGCCGAAAAAGTGTTTTTTAAGAAATATTTTCTGAAAATTTTCAGTGACTTTTTTTATTATTGAAATATAAAAAATCAATATCAAATATTTGTTATTGTTTTTGTAAGTATCCAAACAATTTATTTTGAATAAATATGTTTTTCTGTTTAATATATGCAAAGGTCACTTTTGCAATTTTCCGTCACCGAAATTGATCTACGGAACGTAAAATAATGAAAAATTTCAATAAATTTTCTGTTGTTTTTTCCGTCGGACGAAAATAATTTCGGTGGCGAATTAAATTTTTCTTAAATAACATGTGTATTAAAATATATGCGTTCATTTTTGACAGCGACGGAAATTTTTCCGTTCCGGTGGTATTTTCCGTCGCCGATTTTGTTAAAAAACAATGCTTTAATATTAATAAACAATAACTGAAGAAAAATCCACTTTCTATAATGATAATTAAACTGCAATCCTATAATAATTATTTGACATTAATTGATAGTGTATAGAAAATTATTTTGTTGACTAATTTATGTATATATATATATATAGATAAAATAATTGGTGTTCATTGTACTCATGGTATCAATCGCACAGGATTTTTAATTTGTACATATTTAATAAAATATTGTCAATGGCGTGCATCGGAAGCTATTTATGGTAAATATATAATAAAAAAAACCCAAATTATCAATTTATTTATCGTCCGTAACCGAAATTTATACTAATTGTAATATAAAAAAACCCGCCCCTCTATGTGTTGCTATCCGACATGCCTTTTCCGCAATCATCACTCCCAAGTCCCACAATCCACTAATAATAAAATGATTATAGTAAAATTATTTAAATTTCTTTTTTATTTGTCAAATATTTTTTGTTTTGTACAATATTGTACAATATAGAATTTGAAATGGCTAGATATTATAAAATAGAACGTAGTAATTACGTTGATGCTATTTATGGTATTGATAAATATTATAATCCAGATTTTAGCGACGATGTAAATGTTGATCATGCACGAACATCAAATTCTAAGGAATCCTCGTCGTCCAAACAAAGTGGTAATAAGAGAAATAAAAAAAAAAAAAAGGAAAAGAAAATCGCGAAAGATGTTGTCAGTAGTAAAAATAAAACAACATTAAAAATAAAACATATCTTAAGCAAAAATAAGAATAAAAAAAAATCAAAATTATAAATCATTGAAATATATTTTATTTTTTTTTCCATAAACTAGTTTAACCATATATAATAATTCGGACACCTACTACTATGTTTAATATCCACATGTGAACGATTTTAAGATGCCAAGAAAGGAGTTTGAAGAATAATTTATTAATCCCACTAAATTTTTTTTTATTTTTTTATTTTAGTTAAATAATTGCGGAGACAGAAGGAAAAAAAACAAAAACTATTAAATTCAATTATGGAATTTAGTTTAAAATGATTAATTTTAAAATTTGACCATTATAATATCGGACACTTGTATTACATACTAAAAAAAATAATATTGATTAACGTCACCTTTGACCTTTATGATAGCTTCCATTCTCTTAGACGTCGTATTTACTAAATTTCTGGGCATTTATCCGGTGTTATTGTGAAGTTCCACGTTTTAATGTTTTTTTTCCTTTCAATTCTTCAATTTACGTAATTTACGGATCATTTCATAACACATCGTTTTATTATAATGTCCACAATAATTCTATTGTATATTTTAATCTATATTGATCGTATATTAATCTTTTAAAATCTTATTATTAAAATAAGGAAGCTGTCATTATTATCTTGTGTAAAGTGCCCTTTCTCGGCATCTCAAAATCGATCATAGATGGATTAAATTGATGGTGTCCGAATTATATATGGTTAGATAAAATTATGTAAAAAAAAAACAATTATTTTTATTTTATATTTTTTTTTAATACTATAAAGACAATTTTATATTTTAATGAATACATAAAATTTAATAAAAAATACAATGAATTGTTTTAAATTTTGTTTTTTTTTTTTTATTAAATTATATTATCGTAGTACAAATTAAAGTTAAGTATTTAAAGGAACTGTTGCGGAGTTGTGTTGCGGTTGTTATGTGATGGGCGGAACGGTACAGCTGAAATGAATTCCATTTCAATTTTCAGGTAAAATTAACATTTTCATATCATACATAGTGCGACAATTAATATTCCGGACTGGTCCTAGTAAATACATTAAAAACACGATTTTTGAAATTCATTCAAAATATTCTCCTCCTGATTCAATACAACTGTTACATCGATTTAATAATGATTCAAATGCGTGTTCCAGCTCATTTGGTGGTATTGCCTCTAGTGCGCGTGTAGATGCTGTTTGAATGGTTTCAATATCCTCAAAAAACAAAAATCCTTTCAATTTAATTTTAAGTTTTGGGAACAAGGAGAAGTCACATGGTGCTAAATCAGGCGAATACGGTGGATGATTTAACACACAGCCTTGATTTCGAGCCAAAAACTTACGAACAATAAGTGAAGTGTGACTTGATGCATTATCGTGTAACAAACACCAACTATCGGATTCACGATATTCAGGTCGAATACGACGAATCCTGTCCATCAAACGCTTCAAAACTTCGATATAATATGCGCCACTGACTGTTTGACCAGTTGGAACGAATTCTTTATGGATAATTCCATTGCTATCGAAAAATGTTACGAGCATTGTCTGGATTTTCGATGGAAGTTTTCTTGTTTTTTTAGCCTGTGTTTTAGCCATCCACGAAACGGTTATACCATTCAAAAACTTGTGTCTACCCATACAATTATCGCCATTAACTTGCTGCATCGATTTGAACGTTTCTGTTGCAGATTTACCAAGCTTTGCGTTGAATTTAATAACTGCACTTTGTTCCATGTTAAAATTTTTACTTCAACTAAAATATTTTTTCACAAGAAATATCATAACTTTTTTATTTGCCAAATGCAATGAAATTTTTACAGACGATAGAGAAAACATCAAGCTTCAAAACGCACGTTCCATCACATAGATCGTCCCACTGTTTATTGAGATATGGTTTGACCCCGGAATATTAATTGTCGCACTGTGTATGTATACTAATAAAAATATAAACTATATATTGGCAAATATACTTTGCGTAAGAAGAAGTTAATATGCTCTTTTAACAAATGAAATAGTAAAAAATAAAACTGAATTTAATCAAAAAAAATACGGGTTTATAAGTAACAAGAAATTTGTTAGTAAATATAGTGTAATAATATAACAAGGAATAAATCAATCATAAGATTTTCATATTCAAATTGGAAACCTATAACTCTCGGGAGACGGAAGGGTTTTTGTTGTTATTTTTATAAATTGAAACGTTAATTTATTTATTTATTTATTGACGACAAATTACAAAGTTGCATATACATCCGCATTCATTACAGTGGTAGATGATGAAATTTATTTTCCCTATTCGCAGTTATCCGCATATTTATGTTATACCTATGCACATATAATAAAATGCATTCATTTGTGAAATATGAGAACATTTTTGTGTGTTTTTTTTTATATAAATAAGATTTATCAAATACATAAATTATATATGTTCTATCTGCATACATTAAGTTAAATCTACTATTTGTATACATATATGATGAATGTATAATTTAATATATACAACATTTGAATTTTAATTTTATTAGCTATATCATTAAGTTTAATGACGATGTACGTGACATACAAACAAAAAAAAACTTAAATTGCATACAAAATATGCGAAATTTTTTGTTGTTTATGATGCCTATATCGTATTAAAATAATTTGCATTCAACAAAGAAGAATAAAACAAATAAAAACGGATTTAAATGAATTTATTTATATATTATAGAGCATTTTACTTATCTGTCAAAATTAAAAATAAAAATAAAAATTTCAATCCGTGGGCCAAACAAATAAATAAATACTTTATTTTTATATGTAAATAGTTTTGATTATTTCAAATATTTTACAAAACAATTAATTAATTATTTTCAGAATTATTTTGATAATATTCACATAGTTTAATTGATAAAAAAATATATTTTTATACTTTAAATATTAATTATCTTATATTAAACGTATAAAAATAATAATAGTGATAAAATGCCGGTTAAGTTTTGTGTTGTTAATTGTTCAATGGAAGAAGATAGGGATGGTGGCAAATGAATGCAAGCTTGAAATGGTTTAAAATTCAGCGATTGGGAATGCAGAACCTGTGTATTATTAAGACATATACTATATTTATTAAATGAGCACTTCAATTTCATGATTACTCTATCATGCATTTCTAAAAATTACGTTTCCCAAAACAATATACATTGGATGCATATCGACCACCCAAATATTTTACCCATCCTCCATCATAGAGAATCGGTATGCTTCCAATGATTTAAATGTCTTAAATTCACTTGATGTGTAATGTAATTTGTTATTTACCAAATAATTGTAAATTTCTACACTAGAAAAATTTGGGAAAGTAACTGTTCATCAAATACGGATCTTCTTGAAATATATGAATTTTATTTATATATTGTTGTTTTTCAATGTCTTCCAGTTGTTCCGCATATCTTGAAAATGTAATTTTCTTGGCTGTCCCAGTATTTAAAGTCATAATTTTCAAGAAAAACAACAATATCAGAGATATTAGGAAACCGTTTATGTTTTTTGTAACCATTTATATGTAATTATATAATATACTTGCATATTTACCTGGTGTGTATCTAAATCCCTTTTTAAATAATCATAATCACAATTACTTTACTATTGTTTATTAATAATTAAACATTAAAAAACACAATTTAACAAAAAAATTTTAAATTTTGTAAAGAAATATATATTTAAATAACAAAAAAAAATGTAATGTTTGGCCCACGGATTGAAAAATAGGTTATGTTTTCTGTCATTATTTTTTTTGGAAAATGGTCTATTCTCTGTTTGAATATGTATGATATTATCAATAAACATCGCGTATATAGTTTTAGTTTTGTCAATTAAGTTTTGATAGATAAAAATTAAATAATAAAAAAATAACCATAAAAGAATTTTTTCGTTTAATTTTTTTTTTTTAAGTAAAATGAACTCTTAATGATTAATTTTTTGCAATTTTCCCGTCGTTTTTCGATTTAATTAATCGAAAATAAAAGTAATATATACGTAACAATTTGGCTGGGAAAACTTCCAACATTTTATTTTATATTTTGAATGACAATACGTTGGTATATTATTTTATCAGACAACACAACAATATTTGGCATGCTGTTTCTTTATTTATTTTTTTTTTAAACAAAAGCTAGTGAAATTCATCGTCTGTTAGTAAAGACTTATGCTGAATATACTTCATCAATTAAAACAAGTGAGAGATGGTTTCGACAATTTAAAAATAATAATTACGATTTGAAGGACAATGGTGTGTGTCTGGTTATTGGTTGAAGAGACAACCCCAACGCAACACAAATCGGCAGAATTGTTAAATGCGTCTAGAAACTGTATTAGCATTTGCTTAAAAGTATTGGGAAAGAGTTCAGAAGATGGTATAAGGTAATACATGAATTGAATGAATAATACAGTAGATTATACATGAATTGAATGAAAGACAAATGGAAAAGCGAAAAGTCACTTATGAAATGCTGCTTTAACGACGCGAACGCGAAAAAAAGTCATTTCTTTATCGAATCGTAACGTATGATGAAAAGTGAACATATTTTGAAAATCCAAAACGCAAAAACGCCTAGTTGTCACGTGTCCATCAACCGCAAAACCAAACCGGTATGGTCGTAAGACATAATGCTCTATGTTTGATGGAACCATATTGGCATCGCGTATATCATGAGCTGTAAAAATCTGGTGAAACGCCATTAATAGTGAACGATACGGACAATCGTTGGTAAATTTAAATCATGCGTTGATCGAAAAACGTCCAGAATGTACCCGAAGACACGGTAAAGTGATTTTACAGCAGGATACTGCGCGGTCTCATCTACCAAAACTCTTTAAAGACGCATTAAAATCACTTGAATTAGTTGCATTGTCGTACACGCCGCATTCTCCGGACCATACCCCCCTTACCCCCCGACTATCACCTTTTTTAAGGTGACACGCACTTCGATAATTTCGAACAATTTCAAAAATGTCTATTTTTTTATTGGGATGGTATTCATATACGCATTCTATTTCCATTTAATTTGGGTGGATCATGTTAATCACGTGGCTCGTGGGGTTTATGGTGGACTTCGTAGACTTTGGAATTATGCCAAAATCATGTGTCTGGGAACACGATTGTATCTGGTTAAAACTCTTTTGATGCCGCATCTTTTGTATTGCGATGTTGTAATGGCACCTTTTGATTCGGCTTGTCGCATCAAACTTAATGTTATTTTTAATGCATGCATCAGATATGTTCATGATCTTCGTCGCTATGATCACGTGTCGGAATATACCTCTGGGGTGTTTGGATGTTCGTTCTTGAAATTTTACGATTTCAGATGTGTGGCTTTTATATTTAAATTGATTAAATTTAGGGAACCGGGTTATCTATTGGGACCCTGCATTAAAAATGTCGATTTTTTGACTTGAAAATGGCATTTATTTATATAACAAAATGATTGAGTACATTAACCAATATATTGCCCATCGTTAGCTATGACTTCCTCCCATCTTTTAAGAAGTTTGTTGATTCCTCGTTTGAAGAACTCCTCATCTTTTGTCCCAATCCATTTATCGATCCATTTTCGCACATCTTCAGCATTTCGAAAGCGTACATCTGTCAGGCTGACCTGCATTGATGTGAACAAATGGTAATCAGAAGGAGCAAGGTCTGGCGAGTACGGGGGGCGATCAAGATGATCCAAACCGAGCCTATTTATTTTTTCCTTAACGATGTTTGCACGATGTGGTCTGGCATTGTCATCGTGCATTAAAACTTTGTGGTGTTTTCGAGCTATCAATGGTCGTTTTTCGTTCAATTTCTTTGCCAATTCGCCCAGTTGTCGTCGGTAGCGATCAGATGTAACCGTTTCATTCGGTTTTAACAGCTCATAATACACGACACCCATCGGATCCCACAAAATGCACAGCATAAGCTTCTGGCAATGAATATCGCGTTTTGATTGTGAAGTTGATGGTTGGCCTGGATCAACATATGATGCTTTACGTTTAGGGTTGTCGTAATACACCCACTAGTTACGCCATATGTTATCTAAATCGACATTTTTAATGCAGGGTCCCAATACATGAATCGATTCGGTTTGCTGCCTCGGCCAGTACCAATAACCTAATTTCGCCCAGACACTTATCCCGTCATTCATCCCTTTCCCTTTTTGTTCATGGTGTTCATCTGTGGAACTCCTTACCAATTGCTGCTAAATTTGCAAATACTATTAACGGATTTAAGGCGGCGAGTGGGTATTTTTTTGAGTGCTGGAATTACGTCATTTTTATTTTTTTTTATATATTTTCAGTTGAAATAATTATTTTAAGAATTAGGTAGTATCGTAGTATGGATCTACGCTATTTGGGAAATCGCACATTTATTATATAATATTATATAGGGCGTTTTCGTTTATTCCTCTTGTGCGAACACAAACGCACGAGTGACACAAATACGTTTTTTTATTGCACTTGTGTTACTTGGGTTATATGACACATGTTCGTAAATACCTCCACTTAGCACTTGTGTTGACACAAATTGCCCTATCTAATTTGTAGGAGCACCATCGCCCTGTGCGAGATTGTTGTTGCTTAATTATAATTATTTTCATTTTGTTTATCGCGTTTATCGTTACTATGACATTTTCACATATAAAGCGCCATTTGTAAACAAAATTAACACAAGACTATTTTATACTATTCGAACACAGAACTAGCACATGAAAATGTTATATAGCGCTAGCATTTTTGAGACCGCATTAGTGCATGACACAAGAGGAATAAACGAAAATGCCCATAATATATATTATACAGTATATTATATTGTATTATAACTTAATGTATGCAATTTGTAATGAGCTTGCATCATGTGTACAGTATTAAATGAATAAATAAATAAATAAATTCCGAGAGATGAGCAAGATGGGTAGAAACAAAAACTTTTTTTATTACACAGTGTTAATAATATATTTTCTTTAACCTAAAAAAACGGTAATTACTTATTTCTATAACTAGTAAAAAAAAGTGTCAAAAGGTGGTAAATGCAGTGCCTTCCCATTCAATCAGTTAAAGAAACTAATCTACCATGCTCATGAGCATTCCATCTGCATACGAATAGCTATCGCAACCACGTTGATGAACAGAAAAAAAGGAACCAAAATCACAACAAATAATCATCAATTGATCGTATATAGATAATAAATTATATATTTTGTTTCAATAATACTTTTAGGAGACGTAAACAAATTTTCGTTTTTATTCATAAATGTCCTTATATTTGATTTGCATATAAATGCAAATAAAAATCATACTTTTTGATTGGTTGGGACGAGGGCAAGTCATTGATACCAAATATATATGTATATAATAATAAATAACCATATATACAATTATATTATTTTGAACATTTCCGGCGACGACAGACAAATGGAAAATAAAAAAAAAAATAATAAAAATCTTCAATGAATCAGATATAGACTAAAGTTAACTTTTAACATTTAATATCAGATTTATTATACTACTACTATACAAAATATATATTGAATATGTCTATATCGTTTTTTTTTTCATTTAAAATATACGTATATATTTATTATAAAACATCATTTCGAATATTGAATTACATTTTCAAACTATTTATAATAAATAAAAAAAAAATGCAATTTACTTTTCAATATCCTTTAGTTTTTTTTTGTTTATGTAAATGTTTTCATTACAAATTGATTCAGGATAAATAAAAATACAATTTTTATTTCTTCTTATATATATATAATATATATACTACAACGATCATGGCATTCGATAGAGATTCATTATATAGAGATATTCGAATAATATTTAAAAGGATGTTTTTATGTACTTTATCAGGAATACCGATTTGAAGTGAGCGCAAAGATACAAATGTCTCGATATGGAATATTTGTTGTGAAGGAGTCTAAATTTTATATTATAGCCTTTTCAATGGATGTGCCCTGACTGAGGTCGCAACCTTATTGAGGTTCTAACCTTTTATGTTTTTCATTGAACACAGATTTATCCTTGATGGCACATTTGATACATTCTGCGTATATACAACTCACGTGACTAACAAACGTCAATTTTATGCAATAATTTATTTTAATGTAAAAAATGTAAAAAAGTTTTCAACCAACATTTGCAAATATCGAGTAATGAACATGATTTTTAACGATAGGTTCCGTGCTATTGAAACGGCTATTAGTTTTGGGTGCTTTGACATCTGCGTCTGTGACCTATTTAGTATACATCAAGTGAGGTACTACATATTTCGGTAACATAAATGTTTTATTCCAGATTGGTTCTGAACCAAATTAGAACATCATTTGATATCGAACTAAAAGGGTTGTTCTAATTAAATAGAAAGCAAACAATATTGTTTATTTTTTGTTGTCTGTTGTTATGTGTATTTCTTTGCCTTCTCGAAAATAATATTTTAACAGCATATATTACGGTCCCTTCAGCAGGCATGAGCCGTCGAATTCCAAGCAATATTGGATGAAGATGACACTTTGAATCAAAAACAAATCGCAGAAATGTTAAAAGTTGCAACACAAACAATTTGACCATTTAAAAGGTATGGGAAAGATCCTAAAGTGTGGTTCCTCACGTTCCTCATCCTTGGAATATGAAATCTTTGCTTTAAATTATACAAAACAGTTTAATGACCCAAATGATTGACTCTCATGTGATATTGTGGCACAAGCAAACGCGTTAATGTTTTGAATCGAGTACTATTGGTTCTTTAATACCAGATTCCACACAACTAGAATTTCGAAGTCGTCAATATATTTTTAATATATTATCCGTAGAAATAAAACATCTTACATTCAGCAAAGAGCTAATTGCAGGCAAAATATATTTCCTACTTTCGTCATTTACATCTTCATGTGTCTGTGCCCTTATTCCTAAAACATTCATGCTGAATAAATTTAAAACTAATAAATTCTGTCTTGTCTATTTCGGATACATTTAATTCGCCCATATGGTACCGTTGACTCCGTTGTGCCTTTTAACCGCATCCTTTAAAAGAAAACGAAATCTTAACATCCATGCGACGGTGTGAAGATATTTAACCCATTTGGAAAATCTTTCGGGTTTTCGCAAATATAATTCATTGGTTTCCAACACGTCAATAGTCATGGTGTATTCAGTTTTTACGTCAACTTCGTCAATTATATCATCACTAATCATAATTTTTTCTTGCGGTCAATATTCCCTTGATTCGTATAAAAATTTCAGGTTCTTTATACCAACGTGAACCCGAATCGGCAGAAAATTGCTTTATTTTACATAATACCAGTTTTTAACGTCTGTTATCTCTTGAATTTCTCCTATTTTCAAAGCCACATTTATACTGCACTTTGGAAAAAAAATTCGAAAATTGAGTTTCATTGTTTCAAAAGACGAACAATTCTATTGGCGTGCGATATCCACGCAAAATTACCAGAAAGTAATTGTAGATTAATTGGTTTTGTTTTCACAATAAAAACACTCAATTCATACAGTTATACCTGATATATCGTAGAGTCATCGCAAATATAATAGCAAAGAATTTTAAGATAAATTCTATATTCGTTTTTATCAAATTGACAAATATTGGAAAATTTTATTAAAATAAAATGTGTGTGTGTGTGTGTAAAAGTTGATAATAAATTTATAAATGTAGATAAATTTTTGGTTTTATAACAAAGAAAAAAAAAATGATAAATTTTTGGATTTTTTCCAATATATATTTTGCAAATATAAAAATATTCTGTATTTATTAGTTTTTTTTTTTTTTCAAAAAACTCAATATACAATATTTTAATACAAAACAAATTTACTATATCTATTTAGGATATTTCTATATAACAGAAAATGTCTATAAATATGAAAACACAATGAACTTTTCTTAAGTACAATATTTTTTGGCAATCAATAAAATATATTGTTTTTACATATGCGAATTTGTTATCTTAAAATGGAAAAATTATGTCTATGAAATTTTCAAAAGTGTGCGATTCAAAATAAATTAAGTTAGACAAATAATTTATTTCCATCTATAAACATTTAGTCTTTTACAGTGTGGGTGGATTTATGTGTCTTTTTGATTCAATGAAATGCAATTTTTTTTGTTCTTCATTTAATATCGTCTCAATTTATGGAATGGAATGGAATTAAATCAAAATTTCTGTCAGATAAAATTTTGATTTAAAAAAAGCCAATTTTTATATAATATTTAATCAAATCAAATCGGAAGTGAAATTATAATAATGATAATAATAATAAAAATTGATGAAAAAATAATAATAATAATAAATATAACACATTAAATTTTACAAAACAAATTGAATTGAAAGTTTTTAATCAATATTATAGTATAGAGGTTATATTTCAGATATAAAATTTAATTATTATTATTATTATTATTATTATTTATGCACTTATATACAAAAAACATTATATTTTACTGTACTCAATTTTGTGTTTTTTAATGATACCTATACTAAATATATAGTAAATTATAATAACTTTATAAATGCTAAACGTTATATATAATGATGACGCGGACCACACACAAATCAATATATATATATATATAATTATATATTTATATATTAAACATATTTAATTGAAAATCAATTTACTGTGTAAATAAAAACATTGAAGATGCGATGATGAAGATGAACCGCATATTATTTTATATATATATAAAAAAAACACAGCAAAAAAAAAAAACGATTTATTTTTTTTAATTTTTGTAAATATTAAAACTTGATGTAATTGTTTTTTAAAACAAAAAACAATAATAAACGACATCATATGTACCTCATACGTATATAGACAATGCGGATGGACGAACGAAACAGATAGTCATTATCTGGGAAAACACAATGGGAAAATAAATTGATATAAAGAAAGCGTCATCAAAATAAAACAAAATAAATTCTTACTAAAAGTGAGAAAATCATCATTATTTTTAACTTCTTTTTTTTTTTTATTTTAATAAAATTATCTTTTACAAGAATTTTTCAACAATAGCAATTTTACTATAGTCAAATCCACTAGGTGTATACATAAGTATTTACCGGTTTTAGAGTTGACTGTCGTGAAAAGTTCAATTAATAGTGTGTAGTTTTATAACCCATTGAAAATACCAAAATACGTACTAGAACAAGGGCATTTGCACCATGCATTACTGTTATTCATTAATCAACAAAAAACAAACTGGAGGAGTTATGTGATGAAGCAACACACCCAATTAAAACGCAACACAAATCGACAGAAGTGTTAAATGTGTGTCAAGAATGTATTAGCACTCGCTTAAAAGCAATATGGAAAGAATACAGAAAATGGCATCGTATATCATATGAGCTGTTAAAACGGTTAATATTTAACGCTACCAATAACAAATGATAAAATTGAATCATGCGTTGATCGAAAAACGTCTTGGATGGGCCCGAAGGCATTATAAAGTGATTTTTCAGCACGATAATGCGCCGTATAATACATTAAAAATGGTAAATGATGCATTAATAGCATTGGGATGGTGCGCCTTATTCTCCGAACCGTCCCCTATCCGACTATCACCTTTTTACATCAATGGGATACGCACTTGCAGCGCAGCACTTTGCTAATTACGAACATGTTCAAAATCGGCTGTTTCGGAATGGTTTCGGTCAAATGATGAACAATTTTATTGGGATGGTATTAATAAATTGCGCGAAAGTTGGGCAATATTTGTAAAAATAAATGGTCAATACTTTTAATTAAATTTTTTTTTACTATACATGGTAAATAGCGTGGTTTCTTTAACCAAAAACTGGCAATTAGTTATTTATACACCTAATACACACTAATATCAATAAATAATAAAAAATAATTTTTTTATATGCGGTTATTTTTTTTAAGAATAAATGAATTTTAATAATAATAATGATAATTTAGAAAAATGTATACACTATAAAAAACTTATAAATATACCAACCCTCTGTGTCCCATAAGTTTCCGAACTTGTTAAAAAAATAGAACGCATAATTTTTTTTTGTATGTTCATGTTTCATGTTCATCATCAGGATGCTTTTGGTTGTCTTTTGTATATATATGTCTTCAAGCAAACTAGCAAAACACGATTTCGTTTCATAGCCGCAAATACAGTTTTGGAAACTGAAAAAATAGTCGCATGGTGCCATATCAGTTAATATGCTGAATGGCTCAACATGAAAATGTCATTAACAATAAACGAACAATGAAATGGTGCGTTATTATGTAAAAACGCCAACTATGTTAATTTCACGATATTGAGGTCGAACACGACGAATCCTTGTTGAAAAGCGCTTCAAAACTTGAACATATTATTGTCTAACCAATAACAATGGTTTTCGATGGAACGTGCTCTTGATAAATATAAGTCCCTCTAAATCATATAGAAATTAATGAGCATTGGCTACAGTTTTGTGAAATTTTCGTGTGTTTGTTGGAATCGGATCATCTGTTGGGGAGACTGACATTCAACTCATTGACGTTTAAGTTCTTTGTTTTTCCAATTCTCATCACCACATTTGCAATGTTAAACAAAAAGTTTTCATTCTTACGATCATCGCTTCACGAACGTCAAGTCTTTTGAATCTTGAATTTTTCTTATTTTTTGATCATTTTTAAGATTGTGCGTGAAATAAATTTAGCAAGAATCTTTTTGTAGATTCAAATTTGTGGTTAAAAAAAATGCGATGAATGTTTGTACGACCGAAAGACTCATCATTGCCATAAACGTTTTTTTTCCATCAAATCGTGGTTCGATTGCCATGAAATTTTGCCAGAACGTCGCAATGCAATAATCATTTGAAGCCAAAGAACAAAGTCCCAGGTGATATCAAACGAATGCTTGAGATTACGAGGGACGCGATATTCGATTAGCAATCGGGAAAACCTGAGTGGCAAAATGGGTAGGTGTCAATCGGAGGTACGAAAAGGGGCCCAAAATGGTCTGATTCGATCATACCGCAATCGAAGGAGAAGTTTTAGTCAGTAATAATCTGATGTTGGTGTTATCCGACCCCGCATACATGATCGTGTTATCTGAATAAAATAAGAACGCATTTCCTAATTTGGGTTTAAAACCGAAAATCAGCCGGTGGGGGTTTTGTGTATTGTTTTCTAAATTAATGAAGGCATATAGTTTATAACAGTTAATAAAAGTGATTCAATATAGTAATATTTTTGAAAAAGCGTTATTGACTTTGCAAATGACTTTGTAATTTTCAAATTTTCGTTTTTTTTCTGGTCTGAAAGGGTTATGTAAGATTTCCCCTCCTTCGATTTAAAAAAAAAATTAAAAAACATAGGTGGTGTCAATACTTGAATGATGGTTCGGAAACTTATGGAGCATTTAGGTTATATAATCTGCGCAAAATGAAAATATCCATTCGGTTGTTTCGTGTGGTGATGAAACATATATATTTATTTATAATACCGCTTACTGTATTATAAATGAAAATATTTGTCGTAATCGTCACCGCACACAAATATAATTTAATTAAATTTTACCAACTATTATTATTATTATTATTGCTATAGACGTTTTTATTTACATACATGGTACATTAAAACCACAATTAGCGGTTATAAATTCAGTGAAATTTTATAATTTAGCTTTGTTTTTTTATTATTATTATTATTTCTGTTATTTTCTGTTGTATATATTCTTTCATAGATTATGTTTCTCCGCAACGATGCAAATTTTTATATTTGCTATCAAATGGTAAGGCAAATTTATCTTATTGTATATATGTTAGACAATTTGAATTGTTTAATTCTAATTAAGACGATATCGCAAAGGTTGTTTGATGAGTAACATATACTTTCCTTATGTATCTTTGTTTATATAATAAATAATATTGTCATGGGACTTTTTTATATCGCATCATCATCACCATCACACCACACATTACATCGCATTTCCTCAATTATAAATAACAGGAAACATTTTTGTAATTACCTTTTAATATAATTTATTTTTGATATTATGACCAAAAAAATTAAAACGTTTACAGAATTTATGATATATTTAGCAAATAATAATAGGGAATTTTGGCAATTTTATTTTTTAATAAGTATCGCGCTGCTAATTAACCGCAAACTAACACAAAAACTTATTATTATTTATAAGTACATAGTCAAATAAAATCAAACACTAGATGTATATAAGATATAAAAATATTTTTTTTGTGTATTAATTTAACAACAAATAAGTTACCATCGCATAGAGTTAGCCCATCATTTCGTTAAGTTTATGATGTTATTTTATTATATTATAATAAAGAAACAGGTAAATCGATAACATATAGTTCATTATTGTTATAAAGTCTGGTTACATCAAAATTATATGCATAAATCATAAGTCTTTTTTTAAAATGATTTATGCCGGATACAATAATATTATTGTATATAGAAGATAATTGATTAAATAATAATAGAATTATTCTAATAATTTTTTTTTTTATAAATCATCATCACACTTTAAAAATAATGTTTATATTTATTTTTAAATTACGTCTTTAATTTATAAATAAATAAATTATTTTTAATACGGAGCGTGTGTTATATTAGCGAATACAATAAACTTGAATTGCAAATAAAATAATTTTTATAATAGCAAATAAATAATAATAATGCTCTTTTCCTCTTCCGTATTTTATATTAATTGTTTTATAAATGTTTTGTCCTTAAGCAAAATATAAATCACAATAAAATTATTTATTATCGAATATAAAAATGAATCAAATATGTAAAATAATAAAATTATGAATAAATCGTAATATAATAAAATTAATAATACTTATGATAATTATTATTATTATTATTATTTTCTTTTAGTTAATTTTATTAATTATCATATTTATTTGAATAATTTTTTTTAAATAAATAAATACATTGTTTTTTTTTGGTAACAATAAATTCCTTTTAAAATATTTCTACCTGTCGCAAACTAACAAATATACAAAAAAAAAATCATTGATTAAGTAATAAGATTAAGTGTCGATTTAATCTGTATAATGATGTTATTTTATTCATGATATACAGGCCCATCCATATCATATATACGACGCGTACAGACATAACACAAGATGCCATGTAATATATAAAAAAGGAATTGTAAAAATAATAAAAACCAGTCATATAATACATCGGTTAAATCAGGGATCAAATTCATTGAGATTTTATGTTGGTGATATAAATAAAACTGAAAATATATATCTATATTTATGTAATAGAATTAAACTACATGATATTATCAAATAATAAGCAGCTTATATATCTAAAAAAAAAATTAACTGCTAAAAATATTTATATGGCATGTGGCTTAAAATTAAACAAAAAAAAAAAACATGCAAGGTGACGATAAATTTGACCATTTTGCTTTTATAATCTCATAATATTATCATATTTTTATTTTCTTCTACGAAATAGTTTAGTGCCACCGCATAAATAAATGTATATCTATAATTTTATTAGTCTATCTATATATACTATAAAGTATATTAATATAAAAGAGTTTGTATTTTTTGATTATATATATAGATGCGAGGTATGTAACAATATAATAGCGGGTTTCTTTGTATATATCTCGTTGATAGACATATCAAAATATTTTATATGATTGAATTCAATTCTGTTAAAACAATTTATGACAATTATTATTTTTTGGTACAAAAATATTGTTCTATTGGCATTGTTTTAGTTTGTAATTTTTTACCTTTAATCGCATTCAAAATGAAGATATTACTCCATTTACTGTAACAATTTACCTATATTTATATTACTTAATTATTATTATATCCGGCTTAAATTAAATTCAAAAGTACTACATCAAAAAAAAAACTTAAACATAATTTGCTTATTTTAACAAATAATTTATAACAGGGTTTATATTTTACAAATTAATTTTCCCGCAACATTCTCCTCCATAATAATTCTGTTCGAATTATTATTATTTACTTTAATTTTACATAAATGACTTAAAGATCTCTTAAAAATACCAGTGTTTGTCTTGACATCTACTGTGCGAATATGTCCGTCTTTTGCTGGATAAATATTCATAATTATTCTACCTTTCATCCAACAATTTCGGGGAAGTTTGGAATCGAACAATCACAAAACGATATCATCAATCATAATTGGTCGGTCTACAAGCTTTTTCCATTTAGGGTATTTTAAAATAATGTGCAAATAGTTTTACACCCATCTTTTCCAAAACAACAAGTCGGTCAACGGTTATGCAGCCCTCCAATTATTTACTAATATCAAATTTTTGAATTAACTACACTTATATTTCTGAAATTATTCCCGATTAGAAAATGATTAATGAGGAGTAATTGAATCGTCATCCTCCAATGGCACATTAACAAGTGATCGATTATTTAAAATGGTTTCAATTTCACACAGAAGGGTTCGTAAAGTATACTTCATTGGAATTTTTTTTTGTGTGTGTATAACTACCCTTAAATTTTCTTTTACCGATCGAACCAATCTCTCACAAACTCGTCCCAGCTCGTGAAGCGAAGGTGGTTTGAATTGAATTGACAAATTATCTTTTTTATAATAAAATACTTGTTCCAATTTCTTCATTATTGTTCCAATTTTCGAAAGCCTGTTTTAATTCTTTGTTTGCCTTATTATGGAAATTGCCACCATTGTCAGAAAATATTTCAAGTGGGAATCCATGTCTTGCACCAAATTGTCGGAAATTAATATGTAAAAATGATCAACAAATCTCTTCAACAACGACAAATCCTGCGATATTTCAATATGAATCGCCCGGGGGTGCGTCATACATGTGAAAATTTCAACGTATCTTTTTTCTCTGTGTCGGGTCACAGTTACTTCAATCGGACCGAACTTCGGTTGGTCTTTTCTCTGATTTTTTGGTAACCGGTGAGATTCGATTACTATTGTTTAGGTAATCGGTTACTGTAACCGGTTACTGTAACCGGTTACCAGTAATCGAATGCTAAGTATTCGCCCAAGCTACTATACAAATATAAAATGAATAATATAGAATGATGGCGATGAATTTATATATTTTAAAACTATACAACGGTTATATATATACACAATTCTATTTCGATTTCGATTATTATCGAATCCGATTACCGATTTAAAAAATCGTACTCACTCATTGGATTCGGATTCGTAAAAATACTACATGCATGCAAATATACAATACAATACAATACAATACAATACAAATAAAAAATACAACAAATTAGTACATTTCTCATTCTCACTCATTTCTTATATATTATATACAATTTTGTATTCTATCGTTTTCATTCATACGGTTACTTAGTAATCGATTATTTTAAAAATGAGATTCGGTTTTCACGAATCTTCATTAGTAACCGGTTACCGGTAATCGAATACTAAGTATTCGCCCAAGACTAGACCGAAGTAATCGACACCACATTTAACAAACGAACGGGAAGTAGGATTTATCCTACAATAAGGTAATTGTCCCATTAATGGAATCTCTGGTTTTGCTTTTCTCATTATACAATGTTGACAAATTTTTGCGAATTTTCGTATACTGCGTTTCTTATAGACGAGGTATATAATATACTTGGTTTAAATTGTTGATTATTGACTCATATGTTCCATGTGATTATTTTACCAATGATAATGAAAAATAATAAGTTGTGTTATTTCATGCACCTGCACCCAAAATAACTGGAAATTTGGTTGTGCTTGTAATTAGTTCAGAATTGTCTAATCTTTTAATTTATCATCACCCAATATACACAATTAATACCAAATAAAGAGAAATTTTTTGAAATATTTATTGTTTTAGATAAACACGCTATTTCGTCTCTAAAACAATCTAATTGAATTTTTTTTATAAATTAACCTTTCAGCCGCATTTATTTCCTCGATCGCGCAAGCTCCACATTACGATACCTTATTGTCTCGTTCAAAATTCATTCGATTTTTGAGTATCGTAATTTGAAATGATTGACAAATCTCACAACATATGCAGTGGTTCTTAGAATTTGATACCACTTTGAAAATCGCTTTGAATCTGGAATTTCCAAAGCCCTCACTCACGCCAATTTCAACTATATTTTCAACACATTCTCTTTTTAATTCAAGTTCATCACCATCAGAACTCATTTGAATATTTTCGCGTATAACCATATTCACACCATCAGAACTCATTCACCAACTGCCGTCGATACAAAAATAACGGGGTCCATTGAACCAACGTTCACTATTAAACTTAAATGAATCTTTTATTTTTGCCACATTATCTTTAGTTGGCACGGAATGCCAGTCAGAAACCTTGGTTCTTGAGTTTCTGAATTTGGCCCACGAAAATATGCTAAAAAGAACACTTATGGATGTTTCGAGTACTTTTAGATGTAATAACGCTCAGTGAAGTTATTTAGGATATAGCAAGACGTGTAAAATGAACCATTTTAAGGTCCGTGGTAGGTCAACGGTTACGAGTTCGCAAATTTATGGATAGAGAATCAGTTTCTTGTGATTTTCATTTTTTACATTACCGAATGAGAAATACTATTTTATTTATAAGATAAACTGATTCATCCAACGGACCGAAGTATTCACCACCCTATAGCTTGCATGGTTTGCCTGGGATGTTAATTTATCTTTTGAATTCATTTTCCGATACCTCTATAATCTATTTCCCGATCTATAAATTTAGATTTAAATTATCTATAATTAAAAATTTTGAACTACTGTACATATAGCTTTTTGTTTTTTTGTATCATATTTTAATTGACGCGTATTTATATTAGGTGTAAGAATTAATAATGTGGATTTCTTGGCTTGAAAATGGCATTGGCAAAATGTAAACGTTTGCCAATGGTTGTTTGGTCAACATTCAACTCTAATGCAAGCTCATGTTGCGTTCCACACGAATTTGCATCCAACAATGCCTGCAATTCTTCGTATTCAAATTATTTTGGCTGACCTGGTCGTTCTTTGTCTTCCAAGTCAAAATCACCATTTCGGAAGCGTACAAACCATCGTTCACAAGTTGTTTGAGCTGGAGCATGTCCACCATAAGCTTCAACCAACAAACGATAACTTTCAGCAGCGGTTTTCTTCAAATTAAAGAAAGTTATTAAACTTCCCCCCAAAGCAACTTTTTCAGGCACGTGTTTCGACATATTCGAAGCAAAAAAAAGCTTTGTTGTTTACACATGAAAATTTTAAATTTACAAATATGGTTCATATAGACAATAAATAATGCATGTTTATGCAAAAGCAATTAAATTATACTTATTCATATTATAAATATAATAAATATTTAACATAAATTAGGTACAACTCCGCCTATTAAAATAATAGAATTAAATATATATAATAATAATATATTAATACATAAAAATTTTTCATTAACATTAAAATGTTTATGTATATACAAAAATATATTTCAATATATGGTAATACTCGATTTTTGCTTTTTATGCGTGTTGTTGCGGGGATATATCTATATGTAGAGAAAGTTTATGTTTTATTTTTTTTTTTTTTGCATAAAATATATGTTATTGAAATCGGATTGGTGCATTCATTATAAATATATATATATATATGAAAAATGGTTAAAAAAAAAGTATCTTTATTTTGTTTCTTTTAACATTGACTAAATAAATTATAAAATGTATATAATTTATATAATTATATTTTTATTTTTTTGTTTTCGATTGGTAAAATAAAATATGGCTACTTTTTTTTTTGAAATTTTTTATAAATATACATATTATATTATAATATATAATTGCATAAATACATTTTGATTGGTTTAAAATAATATTTATTACGTAAAGGTAAAATGATTTATAGTATTTATATATCATTTCATTATAAAAACCAGAATTATCAATGACAAAAAATGTTATAATTTTATTTACTTTACAATATACATATTAAAATGAAATAAATTTCATATCATACAATAGTTTTTTTTCTAAAAAAAAAAAAGAAGATAAAAACCACAAAATCATTTGGAAGAAAATTATTAAATTATACAAACCTTTTTTTTTCTTCATATTTTCATTTCTACACAATAGAATAAAATGTAATTGTTCATTAATAATATCACTATTTTTTTTTTCTTCTTTGTATGTCAAGAAGACACAAAATCTATCATGCAGCGAGATCACACCCGCATATTCATAATATATATATAGATATATACATATCACATTTACATATCTTGTTTTATAAACAATCAAATATATATATACACTGTTGTGGTGATAATATGTTATGTTATACGCGCGCAGTGATGTAAAATCATATTTATGTTGTAAATCATATCTATATCTATATCCATATATTAATATGAATAATATAAAAAGTATTAATTTTAACACTTTAGTTGTCAATTTTGAAAATATAATACATTTGTCAAATTTAACAAATTTAAAAAATAAAATTCAATGCAGGAAAAACATGATGTTTAACAGATCGTCGAGTGAGAGAGGATCAAATATTTAATATAGACATATACATAAATATATATTATTACGTCCTTTGGAATGGTTGATTTTTTATCTATATAAACAGAATTTGATGGAAAAAACATAAATTATACATAACAAAAAAATCTATAAATAATTTAAAATATTAAAAAATAAAAAAGAAATTCTTATATGGTAGTCCATTTTTGTTGGGCTTTATTAAAACTCCAAAAATAAAAACAAAAACAATTCTTTTTTACATTCCAGCAATTTGTATATACAAAATATGATGGATCGCATAACATGATTTCAAAATATATAAATATATCAAAATGAAAAAAAATATATAAGAATAAAAGGATACCGCTATTATATTATATACTATATATATTTGATCGGTTTGCGCGACAGAGATGATGATCGTTAACAAAATTAATATATAAAAAAATGAACCTGTGCTGAAATTTTTCATTTTTCTATATATACATATTTTATATTACCTTATAAAATATAAAATAAAAATAAAACAATTTATTTATGTTAAGTCATATATCGGTTATATCTGCTGTGTAAAATTAACATAAATTTGTTATTTATAAATTGGCTCAATCAGATTACTACTTTTTTGTTGTTTTGAATTCAATTTATATTTAATTTATAGTCGTTGTTTTTATTTTATATGAATATAATTTAAACATTTTAAAAAGGAATTTTTTACAATATAACCAAAAACGAAAAACACATACAACAACAATATAATGATTATTAAAATATATACTTAAAAAATATTATTGATTGATTAGAGTGAGTGAATTGAATAATAATAATAAATGAAGAAGGGGCGCATTCATTTGATTTTGATTTATTGATTAATATTTTTTTTGTATATGGCCTTTTTATTTTAGAAAATTTTTTTTTTTATTCCTTAAAATCAATTTCAAGATCAGAATTGATTATTATTACTATTTTATGTAATTAATCTATTGTTTAACATGATAATTATAATTTTTATTGTTTATTTTTCATGATTTTTTTTGTCAAAATCTGAAAAAATTGTATGAAAATAACGCAATTTTTTAGGGTTCGTCGCTTATGTCTTTTGTTATTATATTTTCTATATGCAATGGTATTTAGATAAAAAAAGATGAGATAATATTTTTTTGGGAAAAATAAATTTTTTATTTTAAGAATTTATTAACAAATGACACTTTTTAGGATTTAAGTACTTACGCAAACACATATAGAAAGGGGGAAAGGGGGGTATGTGGGGTAAGAAATAAAGGAAAGGGATTTTTATCTATATAGTTAATAAAAAACTTCACACAAAATTAACATATAAACGAATGAACGCAATGTTAAAAATATTTCATATTATATTTGACACATATTTTATTTATTTTTCTGTCAGCAATTCAGAATACATTTCAGTTTGAAATCGCATCTTATGCAATTTAATCATCAATTATATTTGTTACGATTGCATTTTGTTATTGTGTAAAATAATTAAACCACATATACTAATGGACTATATAAAAAATAATTTAAATGTCGAACTTCTCGTTTGTGAATATGAATCTATTATACAGAAAAATAATCATCATATATAATATGATGTTATTATTTATAAAATAATATGCAAAAATTCTATTCATATTTCAAAATAAAATGTCATTAAAAATGACTAAATATAAACATTTAAATTATAAAAAAAATGTTATTACTATATAAATAATATATGTAAAATTCCTATATTTGATTAAATTATTTAATATTCCATATATAGTAGTAAGTATAATATTATAATTATATAATAAAAAAGAAATCATTTGTGTTAATTTCTTTATTATATTATTCATATTATTATTATTATTATTATTATTAAGACATGCAGTCATCATGTCAGCAAAAAAAAAACCACAAAAAGATATACAACAATTTCTTTTGTTGATAGATAGTTTTTTTTGTTCTGTTACCTTGATATTTTAATATCTATTATTTTTGCTAAACATTTTTAATATTCTTAATTATTTCAGTTTTATTTTGCCATTTATTATTGCGCAAAATACTCACAATACGAATATAACTGTCAATTTTTGTATATTCACTTTTAAATACATCAGAAATTCCATAAACATTTGATTAGCGTAAGTATATACTAAAAAGTTAGTCTTGCATAAAGTAGTGTGAGGAATGCGAAAATTCACAGAGTGTTACGCATTTCATAATATGAGACTTGTTTGTCCGAACGGAAGGTTACGTTTAGGATTATCTCAAGCGACACACTTTGAGATGCAGAAAGCGACACTCTCCCGATATGTAACAGTTGGACAGAAAAGGCTAAGGCTAAGTTAAGTTAGAAACAAAATTTCATTTTTTATTCAATATACAACGATTATAGTGTTCATACAATTTTTCTATACCATTTTTATAATACGATTTGTTTTTAGCCCCAAAATAATCCCCAGTTTCAGCGATTACCTCTTCATCGGCGCTAAATTTCTTTCCAGCGACCACTCTTTTGAAATCTGAGAACAGGAAAAAGTCGCTGGTTGGTGACCAGATCTGGAGAATGCGGTGGATGCGGAAGCAATTCAAAGCCCAATTCATGCAATTTTGCCATCGTTTTTATTGTTGTTTTTGGTCGATTGTGAGCTTGCGCGGCACCCACTTTGTACAGGCATACCCAAATACTCATTCACAATATGTCCAACACGTTCCTTTGATATCTTTAGAGTATCAGCTATCTCGATCAACTTTACTTTACGGTTATCCAAAATTATTTTATGAACTTTTTTGATGTTTTCGTCAGTAACAGTCTCATTGGGGCATCCACTGCGTGCATCGTCCTCTGTGCTCATTTCGCCTCGTTTAAACTGACCAAAACACTTCTTCTCAGCGGTTGATTTTCCTGGCGCAGAGTTCGAATAATGTTTATCAAGCAGCCAATCCTTGGCTTCAACAGAATTTTTTTTCGCCAAAAAGCCATGCTTTATTAACACAAGACATTCTTTTTATCCATTTGTTTTAAACTAACCCAAGTTGCTTCACTCAAAATGCTATATATCTCATAAACTAAAATAATAGTTCGACAGCGGTCAAATTTATACACGTACCTTTTGAAGATTAGGTATAACTAAAAAATATTTGTAGCCCCATTTATGTGTCAGCCTACGAACTATTCAGCCCACCTGATATACTCAATGCTAAACGCATAATTGCACGACACGC
This sequence comes from Dilophus febrilis, assembly GCA_958336335.1. Taxonomy (NCBI): domain Eukaryota; kingdom Metazoa; phylum Arthropoda; class Insecta; order Diptera; family Bibionidae; genus Dilophus; species Dilophus febrilis. Next base: position 20,366,275 of record OY284472.1, read on the forward strand.
TTGCCGCTTGCATTTACGATAAATAGATCTAACGGTTTATCTTCCAATATTATTTCAAGTATTATCGCAAGTATATACAAAGATTAATATTGGGTTAACCCTTTTGTTTGAGTTTGCGATTACCAGATTTTATGACGCTATCCATAACAGGAAAAGGACATTTAATCTTATCGAACGTACACACAGAAAACGAATTTTAGCCTTACCGCGTACCTATTGGTACCTTGCATTAATAATGTCGATTTAGATAACAGGTGGCGTAACTGGCACTGTGTGCATCGGAGCACACCGCGGCCATGTTCTTTTTTTTTGTCTGTCATTACTCTATAAATTTCAGTATATGTCATTTCGTTGAAGTGTAAACAACAAGGTTTTTTTTGCTTCAAATATGTCGACAACTGCGCGAATTGGCAAAGAAATTGAACGAAAAGCGGCCATTGATAGCTCGAAAACACCACAAAGTTTTAATGCACGATGACAATGCCAGATCGTGCAAAATCGTGCAAATATCTTTAAGGGAAAAATAAAGCGGCTCGGTTGGGATCCCCTTGATCACCCCCCGTACTCTCCAGACCTTGCTCCTTCTGATTACCATTAGTTCAGATCAATGCAGGTCAGCCTGACAGATGTATCCTTTCGAAATGCTGAAGGAGTTCGAAAATGGATCGATGAATGAATTGGTACAAAAGATGAGGAGTTCTTCAAACTAGGAATCAACAAACTTCCTAAAAGATGGGAGGAAGTCATAGCTAACGATGGGCAATATATTGGTTAATGTACTCAATCATTTTGTTATACAAATAAATGCTATTTTTAAGCCAAAAAATCGACATTATTAATGCGAGGTCCCAATATATGTAAATAACAAATCTTAAAATAGTCATATATTTTATGAAGATAACGTTTCTTTAATAGATTTAATTTTTATAATTTATAAAAATACATTGATAATAAATTACATAAAACCACAAAAATCCCTTAAGGATTTGAAATGTATATTAATAAAAACATATAAAGCGCTTTTTAATTTTATTTCTTAAATATAATTTTTATTCATTCTCCTGCTTTGCCATCAATTAGTCTTTCGCTGATTCCGATGTTGAATGCAAGTCATTCATGGCATTTATCCAGATACAGAATTATTGATTATGGTATCCAAAAAATATGTATTTATCCGACTTCCTTTTTAATGCGCTTTCTTTAAAATCCCGCGAAATTAGAAAAAACTACTATTACTTTTCACAAAAAATGTTACAATGCACTTTATGTGTAATTGGCAAGCATTTTATTTTTATTAATCTTATACATATAATAAATAATATTATGTTTTGTTCTAATATTAAAAAAAAAAATGGTTGAATGAAAAACAAACTCAATTATTTTAAAAATAAAAATTAATTTTTTGCTATACAACCAACAATCTGGTTTTAGCGTCCAACAACTCCGTCCGTCCTTCTGTTGTTAGTTTCTTAATTTGTGCCTTTTACGGTGTCGGTAATTAGCCGTACGACCAACCGCAAGCGAAAAATACAACTCTGTGTTAAAATTCAGATTCGAAAAATAACCGAAAACACAAAACATATTTTATGCATTCAGTAGGATTCGAACCCACGACCCAAAAATTTCGTTAAAATTTTAGTTTTAGTAAACAAAAATAACGAAAAACTCGACTACGTCATGATCTATGAACAGTGAACTGAAAACTAAACATTTTTATATTGAAAGGTAATAGCAAATGTAACAACGGCCCAAAATAACTAGAATAAAATTATTATTTTTGAAAATAATGAAAAATTAAAAAAAACGCTTCTAGCCAAAAAAAATTGTGTTTATTTTTTTAATTTTATTTTTTGCACCTAAACGCGTTTTAAATCACACTTTAATAAAAAGTTTTTAATGTTTTTGTTTTAACACAAAATTAATGTATTTAATTAATTTTATGGTACTTTGGTGTTGTTTTTTTTCTTAAATTTGTATTTCCTTCTTAAATATCATATAGAAAATCCCTGCATTATCAATGATATATAAAGCAAAAATTATTCAAATATTTCATGTAATTCATAAATTTTAATTAAATTATGTGTATGTCTAAGGTAAAAAAAAAAATAAATAAATAATTGGTCAATTTGTTAATACATAAAATTATAATTTAAACATATTAACATTTAACTATGGATATTTAAAATTTTTTTTTATAAATATATTACAAGCAATTTACAATATCATTTTATGTAAAAAAAATAATGCGTTTCATTTTTTTTTTGTTTTCATCAAACAAAGGCCGTTTTGTAGTGTAAGATATTATTATTATTATGATTATAATAATAAAAAAAAAGGAATTTATACTCATCATCTCTGTCGTGTTTATGTACGTACCACAATTAAGTATTATATACGTATATTGTTATATGTTATAACGTTCATGTACAATCAATTATTCATTATATTAGGTTGTCTAAAAAGTATTGATAATTTTTTTTACAAAATTCAAACGATTTTTTTATATATTTCAAATGAACTTTATTAAACCAAATATGCGCCGTTTTGATCGATGACCCTTTGCCATTTTTCTGGTAAAGACATTATCCCATCACTGTAGAACTTCTGTGTTTTCTGGGCAAAAAACTGATCCAAGTGCATTTTGCAGTCCTCTGCGGAATTTAATTTTAAACCATTAAGGGAGTTCTGCAGAGACCGGAACAAATGATAATCTGAAGGTGCAAGGTCCGGGCTATATGGTGGATGCATTAAAACTTCCCAGCCAAACTCTCTCAGTTTCTGCCACACACATCAAATCAAAGATGTGTGTGGTCTGGCGTTGTCATGATGGAACACAACACCCTTTCGATTGATTAATTCTGGACGTTTTTTTTTAATCTCGTGCTTCAATCTTGTTAATTGTTGACAATAGACATCAGAATCAATGGTTTGACCGGGTGCTAGTAATTCATAATGAACGATTCCTTTCCAATCCCACCAAACAGACAGCATTACCTTTCTTGGTGTTAATCCAGGTTTTGCTACTGTTTTAGGAGCTTCATCCTTCTTGGACCACGATCTTTTTCATACATTATTATCGTATGTGATCCATTTTTCATAACCTGTAATCATTCGCTTTAAAAATGACTCGATTTCGTTCCTTTTAAACATCGTTTCGCAAATGGAAATTCGGTTCATTAAATTGTTTTGTGTTAATTCATGTGGTACCCAAACATCGAGCTTTTTCTTGTATCCAGCCTTTGTCAAATGGTTTAAAACTGTTTGGTGATGGATGTTTAGTTCTTTAGCGATATCATGACTGCTTACGTGTCGATTTTCTTCAATTTTTGATATGATTTCATCGACTTTTTCAGTGATTGGTCGACCAGAACGAGGTGCATCTTTGACATCAAAATTACCGGAACGAAATCGAGCGAACCATCTATAGGCTGTTAATTTTGATAAAGTTCCTTCACCGTAAACCGCACAAATTTGTTCATGTGCCTGCGTTGCATTTTCACCTTTTTCATAATAAAATTGTAAAATGTATCGAATTTTTTCACTAATTTCGCTCACCTTTAATGCACTACAACTTTTAAATGACTAAACAAATTTAATTTTTGTTTTTTTTTTTATCTACGAAATGTCATCTTTCGAACATATGTTAGTGTTACCTAATCAGATTAGTACTACTTGAAATATTCAATTATAATGACATCTATTTACAATAATTATCAATACTTTTTCGACAACCTAATATATATATATATATATATATATGTTTATGATGACTAAGCAGATTATATAACTCTATATAGAATATTCAATTTACATAATATTTGGATCGCGTTATTTTATTTTGTATTATGGTATATAAAAGAAGATATTACATGCACGGGGTGTTATCTCATATGTAATATCTTTTTTTATATTTATATATACCATATATAGTTTATAACCGATTAGTATAAATATGTTTCAATCATTTTTTTGTTTGTACCTCGCTGTTCTTTCTATATACATAGATACATAGATAGATACAAAAAAAATGTATCAAATTTTATGTTATTAATATACTTATAAAGGGTATCACATTTTTGTTTAGATAATTATTTTTATCGATTAATTTGTTATGTTTAAAAATTATGTTTGGGAACAAAAAGAAAAAAAAAATTCACATTATATACTCCCCTTAATTTTTTTTTTGTTCAATCATTAATAAATTCATATACAACATATATTTTTTTTTTTAAATTGCATTTTCAATGCGGCGCCAATATATACAATTTCAATAAATATATCCATCAAATATATATATATTTTTAAATACAATTAAAAATCTATATAATATCTATTGAAAATAATAATAATAATAAAATAATATCGAGTTGTTCAAAATATGGAAATTAATTTTTTATTTAACACCTCACCATTTTTATGTATATGTATACAATATATATATTTAAAATAAATATAAAAATTTACATATATGGAAAATTCTCTTCGTTAAATATAAATTATTCCTTTTTTTATGTGTTGTAAAAAATGCGTATTTCTCTTAACTCAATACAAATATGCATTTTTTTTTTCAATGTTATTATAATTATTTATATATCATAAATATTATTAATATTTATATGTAATACATAAAATTTTAGTTAATTCTATTTTTTTTTTTTTTTTATGAATATTTAAGAACACACACATTGGTTTATGTATATGTAATATATTTTTATTATATATACATATAATAGAAGAAAGAAATCATAAAAAAAAAATTAGTATAATTGTAAAATATCTGAAAATATTTACAAGAAATGGGTTTGCCTTTTTTTTTTTCTTTTCTTTTCTTGTTGTTGTTGATATTTTTTTATTTCTTTATCATCATAACACAAATGCATATTTAAAGTAGGTGTAATGATAATATATACATAAAAAAAAATGCGCTATATATTGAAGATATAATTTTATAGATTTTTTAAATATATGTATTTGTATATGTACAAAAACGCATAATATATATTATTAAGTTTTAAAAAATGTTTTCAGTTCAATAACATAAATATTGATTTTTGAATATTTAAATATATTCAAAAAAAAAATTGCGGTTTATTATAATATTTATAAGGTATATTCATAATTTTGTTATATTTTAAATATTATTTTTCGGTTTTCGTATTGAGGTTAGATATGATGAGAATAGAAAATCATATCATATTAATGAATAAAATTTTATGATCATTTGTTTTCCCGCGATAAATTCAAATATTCCTTGAATATATGGTCACATACGGAGCGAAAAACCATCACATGAAACTATATAAAACCATTTCGTTTTAAAACATTTTAAACAAAATCGTTTTAAACATTAAATATATTAAAATATACGTTATATCATATCATTAAGGATTTTTTGACCGTTCCTGTTTGTATTATTAGGTGTAGGTATTAAACATGCGGATTTAGATAACAGTTGGCGCAACTAGCGTTGAGTGTATCGTAACACACCGCGGCCATTTTCTTTTTTTTTGTCTGTCATTAGGCTATAAATTTCAGTATATGTCATTTCATTGAAGTGTAAACAACAAAGCTTTTTTTTTGCTTTGAATATGTCGAAACACGTGCCTGAAAAAGTTGTTTTGGGGGGAAGTTTAATAACTTTCTTTAATTTGAAGAAAACCGCTGCTGAAAGTTATCGTTTGTTGGTTGAAGCTTATGTTGGACATGCTCCAGCTCAAGCAACTTGTGAACGATGGTTTGTACGCTTCCGAAATGGTGATTTTGACTTGGAAGACAAAGAACGACCAGGTCAGTCAAAAAAATTTGAAGACGAAGAATTGCAAGCGTTATTGGATGAAAATTCGTGTAGAACGCAACATGAACTTGCAATGGCGTTGAATGTCGATCAAACAACCATTGGCAAACGTTTACATTTTGTTATACAAATAAATGCCATTTTCAAGCCAAAAAACCCGCATTATTAATTCCTACACATAATACTTTAAATTAATATCGGCTAAGCGGTCATGATATTTTTTTATTTATTTATATAAATAAAAATTATAATTCAAAGGATATAAAAATATATAAAACAGATATTTTTTTAATTATTTAAATAAATAAAAATAATTTAAAGTTATAAAAATCGTTAAATATTCCTTTATTTTCAAGGTAAGTTTCGTTAAATTATATATTAATATTTTCAAAACAAATTTGATATAAACGATATTTTAAACAGATTTATAATGATTTTTGTAAAGCATTGTTTTTTACAAAATCGGCGACGGAAAATACCACCGGAACGGAAAAATTTCCGTCGCTGTCAAAAATGAACGCATATATTTTAATACACATGTTATTTAAGAAAAATTTAATTCGCCACCGAAATTATTTTCGTCCGACGGAAAAAACAACAGAAAATTTATTGAAATTTTTCATTATTTTACGTTCCGTCAATCGATTTCGGTGACGGAAAATAGCAAAAGTGAGCTTTGCATATATTAAAAAGAAAATATTTATTCAAAATAAATTGTTTGGATACTTACAAAAACAATAACAAATATTTGATATTTGCCGTCATTGTTTGAGACCTGAACAAAAGAACAGAACTTTAAAAAAAAAGTCGGTTCCTTCATTTTTTTTTGTTTTTTTTTTGGTGTTGAAAAATGTTCGGTGAAAAATTGAAGTGAAACAATTGTATATTTTTTTGTTCGGTTTTTATTTTATATCATCAAATTCAAAATAACACACGCACATATATAAAATGATAATGAACGATGAAAAAATCATTCTAAAAATATATGCATAAAAAAGAGAAAAAAGAATAACAAACAAAACAAAAACTGGGTTCTATGACGACACCGTCAATTATTATGGAGTAGAAAAATGAGTCTGAACTGAAATAACCGAACACACATTTTATCAAACAATCATCTACTCTCTTTTGGTTCTGTTTTTTATAAAGTTCTGAACAGCCAAACAAGTGATATTTTTAAAGTTCTGATTTTTTTTCTGTTCGGTTGTTACTCGGTTTTAGTCAAACAATGATGGCAATTGATTTTTTATATTTCAATAAAAAAAAAGTCACTGAAAATATTCAGAACATATTTCTTAAAAAACACTTTTTCGGCGCCGGATAATTTTTCGCCCCAAAATAAATTCCCTTCCGGTGGTATTTTCCGTCGCCGATTTTGTTAAAAAACAATGCTTAAAAAAGAAATCAAAACCATGCACTTTTATTGTGAATGTATGTTTTCTTTTAAATGTAAAGGATATTCTTTTAATTTAAAGGTATCACTGAGATTAGAAAAACGAATTCACAGAAACAAACATTTTTCCTTTTTCCATCAAAATAATTTAATAACATTTCCTATATTTTACAATCGCTATATATTTGAAAATCATATTCAGTTATATGTTTTATTTTTATCCCAATTAATATTTGCATTTACATTTATATCACCACCCTATTGATCAAACTGTTGGAATTTTAGATGGAATTCCAAGATTTTTTACGGAAATTCCAATTGGAATTTTATGTTAGAATTTCTGAAGGAATATCCATTAAAATTTCCTACATAAAGGGGTCCCCTTTTTCCAATTTCCAATGTGAATTTTTTTCATAAATCTGATATTAAGATATATTTTCCGATTGGAAAAAATTCCGATGTTTCCGATAGTTTTTCCCATGGAATTTATTCTGACGTTTCCGCTAGGTTCTCCTATGGAATTTTTGCCGATGTTGACCGCAATTTTTCCATGTTGGAAGGTTAATCGGATGTATTGTAAAATATCTACACTTGGAAGAAAATGGACCCACGTATGTAGAATATTTTCGCAGTATCTTCTAACTTGAAATTCCAATTGAAATATACAAATTTCCCCGTAAAAACCTTGGAATGTCATTCAAGACTGATGCACAACACACAAAACACATTTAAAATCCATAATTATTTATTTATTATTTTGTTTTACCGATATATTTTGATGCGCGATTTTATCAAAAATGCGCGCACCGCAAATAATATATTAATAAAATCCATTCTATTATCACACGACTCATTTTGAAATAATTGTGAACAGACTGAAAAACGGGATATTTTTATATTTTTGTATAACTACTAAAATTTTGTATATCATCATCATTATATGTATATTACCGTACAATCATTTTTTCTATTAAATTATCATGTGGATTATTATTTTTATGGTAACATGCGTATTGTGTATAAAAATTAATATTTTGTTTAATTTTTTGGGTTTAATAAGAAATGTGTCCGTTTTCTTTCTAAGTTTTCTATGAAAATATTATATACATTTTTTCACATCATATATAAAGTTAAAATAATTGCAAAAAGAAATCATTTAGTAATCTATACTTCATAAAATATTATAATGGAGTGGTTTAGTAAGTTTAATTTGTATTTTAAAGTGTTTAGTAAAAATTTATATTAATTTAGTAAAAAATTAATATGATTTTCAGTCTTACAGAATATATAGTTTTTATTTTCCTAAACAATCAACAAATTGTTATAAAACTGTATACGTAATTTTCATCAAGCAGATAATTACAGAATATTTTCTGTCATCACCAACGACGAATTTTGCTGTTATCAATCGTGTCTATTACAAAAGTCCAAACTGGTAAATCAAATTCTTATTGTAAAAGAAACTGTAGAATAATCGGGCATAAAAATTGAATTTTATTTCATGATTTCATGAATTCATGAATTCATGAATTGATCGATGAATTTTATGTGTTTTTTGTCAATTTTTTTTGTTAATTTTATGATTTTGTCTACCACCTTTATTTTTCAATTAAAAAAAAACCAATTGAATCAGTAGAAATTTATTATTATTTTTACAAAAATTCTTTAATGTTGTTCTATAAATGAATTTTTTTTTGAAAAGTTTATTTATAACACTATACTATATAGTATAGTTAATTAAGAATATAATAAATCATTTAAAAACCATTTGGTATACTAAATAGGAATAATTTTTTCCGATATACAATGTGTCCCAGCTGACGCTATCCAGCCAATACCCTTCGAAACCAGTGGAGTTATGACTAATATGATGTTAGAGGACGACCACTGGATTCCATTTAGTTACATTTTTACGTTAACCCCTTCCTCCCCACGTTAACCCTTATGTGCTTACATTTGATTTGCCAAAGTTGATATCCATTAAGTACATAAGGGTTAACGTGGGGAGGAAGGCGTTAACATAAAAATGTAGCCAAATGGAATCCAGTGGTTGTCCTTTAACATCATATTAACTCCACTGGATAACTCCATTGGTTTCGAAGGTATTAGCTGGATAGCGTTGGCTGGGACACCTTGCATTTACAATTTTTAAAGAAAAGATAAATAAAAAAAAATCGCTCAAGCTGCAATCACGTTTCTTTTACAACACAGAGTTACATTTTACATTTATATACAATTATACATACAAAATCCCGGTTAAATTATTAATAATATACTAAAATATAATACCAAAAAAAAAAATTTATAATAAACGTTTTTGTAATATATACATAGTTAGTATATAATATATATATATATTTTATAAATAAAACTATATCACGTTCACGGGATAATATATAATACTATAAATTAATATATATATGTGTACGAGTTCATATATCTATCTATATAGACAATTGAAATGTGTGTTAAATTATTTTATTTACAATTCTTATGGTATCCCCATAATTCAACATTCACCACAATTTCATGTGTGCATTGCAGTATATTATTTTGTGTTTATAAAATTAAAAAAAAATATTACTAACTAATATGACTTATAATTTATTATCACAATTGGTTGCGTTGTTTTGTTTTATTCTATTTACTGAGTGAGTGTGTTTGATGTATATATGGATAAATAATATAATATTTGAAATCATTCGTAAATCATTTAATATATAAGTAAGTATATATAATTGACAGACACGTAAACTTTATTATATATGCATGCAGGAATTTTATATATGGTTTTAGTTATAGTATATATTTATGAAAACATAATCAATATCTTATATAAGTCAAATATAAATAAGATACATAATTGTTATATAATTGTTTTTGACGTTAAGTATACCTTTTTAGTTTTTTTTATATATAGTATGTGTTCGTATAGAAGAGGTAATAATAATAACGCATAAAATAATTATATATAATTATTAAAGTTTTTTTTTATAAAAGAAAAAAATTTAATAAATTATATAATTGATTTTATTTGTGAATGTATATACAGTACCCAGTACAGTATAATAAATAAAAATCATTTAGTACAAATATATGATATTTAATAAACGTTTTAGTTTTTGAGAAGGTAATATCTATGTGTTGTTTTTTTTAACAATATTGAGAGGTAAAAAGTAGTAAAAGGTATTTATGTGGTGTGATGTTGTGTAAAATATATTCATCGGTATAATGTATAATAAATTGATAATTAAACGGTTTTTTATTGTATATTTATGAAATGTATAAGGATGGAAACTGAGGAAATGTTTCAATTATTATTATTATTATTATTTTTCAGAAGATAATTTGAATGTGTTTTTTTTTGTTTTAAAGAATTGATGAATAAATAATGTTTTGAATAGTGCTTTGCATAGGCGATTATGGGAAATTGTTACCCATATTTCTGCAAGAGAATGGGATATTCTAATTGGTACATGTCTAATAATTAGTTGATTTATAAAATAAAAATTTGGTCGTGCAACGAACTATAAACTTTTCCGAAATTATCGACTTTTCTATTTTTTTAATTACACAATCACAAAGTTTTTTATTTCGTTTTTCTTCGTATAATTTAAAAATTTTATAAATTTTCCGATTTTCCATTCGATTTCAGCGAAAATTTAAAATAATTTTGCTTAACTGTAAAAGTGAACGACCTCAGAATTGGTACAAACATTTTATACAGTATATGTACATCAAAAATGGGACAAATTTTGCGCGAACACCTTTTGGAAATTAGACAATATAGCTTTTGTACAAGCAATAGTGCGATTTTCAAATTTTCTTCTATGAAATCGCAAAAAAATTGATTGAATTTTCCAATTATTCAAGGAAAATGAAAATTGGAGAATTTGGAAAATTTTTTTTTTTGAATTGACTTTTCCGGAAAATTTTTGTTTGAAAAAATGTTTTTTATGTAGCACAATTATGCATCATATGGGAAAGGTTGTTAAATTACATATGGTTTTGCTTTTTCTACATAAACTACGTTAGCGTAGTTTTTATGTAATTTTCATGTAACCGCGGATTCACATTGAAGTTACACAGAGGTCGGCTAAAGATAAATATATGTAAATTGATGTTATTGTTCACAATGAGGTTGACGCGACGCGAAGCAAACCCAAAGTTGATCAACATTCAACTTTTGCTTCGCTTCGCTTCAAAAAGCTTGGTTATATTTAATGAATGAATTGGATATGAATAAAATACTATATATAAGTTTCAATTTAATAGTTTTGCATCGTATGTAGTTTGGAGGTATTTTTGGTGAAGTTTTCCTTCATTTTGAAAACTACCCCAAAACTACATAAATTACGTGTTAAAATCGATTTAGTGTTTACCAAGCAAAACTGCTTAAGAATAAGCCGACCAGATTTTAAACAAAAAAAAAAGATGACAATTTAAAAAAAAAACTGTGGTTATGCATAAAAAATGACTCTTTATTACTTATTTAAATAAAATGAAAAGTATTGCTTCCTTTTAGTCGCGTTCCATTCAATTACCAGGAGTAGGTAAGAGTACGTAAGAGTAGATTTTGTCTACTCCGAACTACTATTTCCTATAGTACGGAGTAGTTCGGCGTAGAAAAGAGTAGATTTTTTCTACTCTAATCTACTACAACCTACTCCTGGTAATTGAATCGAACGAAACTTTTATATGTAAACTTAAAAATATTCGTTCAACTGATGCATTTGTTCCAGGTAAACTGAAAGCTATTTGAATAAGCTTAACAGTTTCCATAATCGAAATTGAGTTTTTTTCAAAATGATGCAATAATTCAACGAAAAATAATTAACTAAAAAAGATGACAAAGATGACATATTTTTAAAAAAGATGACTGTTTTTTTAAAGATGACAGAGAGCTGAAATAGATGATTGTCATCCGTAAAAGATGACACATGACTGGTTTATTAACAACCCTGATCATGGGTCTTTCGAAATATCATATTCTTTTGGTAATATTGCATTTCCCGACTCCGCTACTGTATACTGCTACTATAAGTGTTTATAATAAATTTAAAGATAAAGAATGAGAAATCTTAAAAAAATTCTATTTAGCTCATGATTTTAATAATATAAAAAAAAGATTGGTTAAAAAACCATTTAGATTTGAATAGTATCAATATAGTATACATACGGAAAATATATTTATTTTATAAGGGAAAAATGTTATTGAATGAAATTATACACGATTACTCTGTGAAAACCGATTACGATCTCTCATATGAAAATTTTCATCAATTTCATAAAATCAAAATGCGTATATTTTCGTAGAATTATACAGAATTTACAAAAATCCAATCCAATTAAATAATGAACTGCAAAAAACCAAATGATTTAGCGCCCATAAACCTCGGCATTCTAAATTTATTCATTTATAGACCATTCCATTGTAGATGTAGATTTTTTTGAAGAGGAAGATGTAAAGAAATCGATTTACAGACTGTGTGTCGGACTCCCGTCACTCTAGGATTTTCTACCAACTAAAACACATTCCATTGAATTATTGGATCATAGACGTACAGTAGCTTCATTATGCACATTTTATAAATATTATCACCAAGAATGTTCTAATGAAATTTTCAAATTAATGCCCGGGCCGATTAACTTCGCTTATAACTCAAGAAATTCTCAAACAGCACATCCATCCTCGCAGTATCTATTAATTTTTTTCGAACCAACAGATTTTAAAATTCATTTTTTCCAAGAACATCAAGATTATGGAACAGCCTTCCAGAGTTAGTATTTCCCCTGTCTTATGACTATCAATCATTTAAATTAAGCATATTCTTTGTATCTAGAGACTCATCCACCTAAAGCGCAACTTGGACAATTGTTTGAAAACATATGAGTTATTTTTTCTTACTGCTTTTCAGTTTAAGTTTTTTTTTATCTCATATGTTTGCTTTTATTTTCAAAATTTCATAAATTAATCTACATATAATTAAAGTTTGACCACCCAAAATCACGTAAGTGCATTCAACGCATTACCTGATTAAGTGACTTCGTTATGAGTTCACGGCAATCGAATTCCGAGGTTTCCGGCCGAGGCTAAACCGATTCTGCCGTAGTAACGAACAAAAGAAAAGACCTATCGCACAGGATTGGAGTCCAAGATACCCTATCCCACTGCAACCATTAAGATCTATTGTGGCTAGGCTTGCCACCTTTTAGAAATGCCAGGGGAGGACATTCACAAAAAGTCAAAATTTATTGGAATATATTTTATTAAGTAAAAAAACAAAAAATTCTCAAATTCTCATTTATTTTATGATAAGTATTTAAAAAATTATGTAATTAACTATACTATTAAAAAAAATCACATCAAATGCCGTTTTAATAAAAAAAGTACTTTCTTTGAAAAAAGTATAGCATCTAAAATGGTATAAAATGTACTTAAATTTTATAAAATGCATAAATTCGATTTATGATTTGTGTGGCAGGACATTTTTGCTTTCGTGGAGTCCGGAGACATTTTCCTGCTAAAGGAGGACTGTCCTCCCCAAAGGAGGACGGGTGGCAAGCCTAATTGTGGCCCTATATTCTTTATTCCTGAGTATACCCATGAGTATGTCCCCTATTCATGAGTAAAAGGGAATACACTTTTTCTCATGGGTCACCAATTAGGAAATTGATTCCGCTTTTACCACAAGGTTTTTATATCCACTATCCATGTGAAAGTCTTTTCCTCGATATATCCTTCGTTTTTTTTTTTACAGAACTCTGGACATTTTGCGAGTTTGTGTTCCGTAGCCTCACTTATCCTTATTGCAAAATCTGCATTACTCGCATTTTCAACTAATCCAATCGTTTTGTAACGGTATACTTAGACGGCAATTACATTATAGATATTTATTAAACGAATAAATATTTATATTTAAAATATTGTTTCTATATACAATATATAATATATTTCAATTTAATATTAAATTAAATTTTCCATTTAATTCGTTCATTCGTATATACTTTTTAATAAAAAAAATAGTGATATAGTAAATGCGTATATGTAAATCGATCTCAATTTGTATAACAAAGTTATGCAAAACAAAATACAAAAACGAAATAAATATAAAATATTGTTAACAAATAAATTTTATTAAATGAATTAATGCGAATAAAAATAAAATAAAAAATGTAATTGCATATACATAAAAAAAAAAAACAACTGCATTACTTGTACAAATTTGAAAGCGTAAATTCAATCCTATTTAAATATATATATATATATATATAAATGATAACTTGTTGTATATTTATAGAATATATTTTAATGCATATTATGTCTACATATATAAAAAATCCTCAATATATAGGTACATATTTAAAAAAAATAAAACTATACTATAAAATAACATATTTATAAACATTCTACAAGTTTATATACACATTTACTGTATATCTATATAACAAAAAAACACAGAATTTTTTTTACTCAATTATTATATTATATATATATATATTTATTAACATTCATGTTCATGTATTCATATCTGCTTAAACTTTATAAAGCAATCGAAATCAATTTGTAAATAATTTCCGTGCTGCAACCTGTAACTTTTAGAATAATATACATACATAATAGCAATTACAACAATGTATATAATAAATCAGCGTATTTATAATATATAATAATAAATAAATGCAAGGGCGTATATGATTTTGTTTATTATTTATTAATATCGCTTGTATGTAAAATGGTTTTGGTTTTTTTTTTTTAGAAATATTTTACATTATTATTTTTGTATTCAATTAATCACAAATGTGTATAAATGCTTTTTGTAAATAAATAAATTAAATTTTTAAGTATACATTTCATTCATTTTTTATATAACATAATATATTTTATTTAAATATAATTTGATAACATTTAAATATAGGATTTTAAAAGTGTTTAATTCGTTATATTTATATGTAACACTTCGTTCAATAATGTGTGTGACTGACACATAGATGGCGTCCCTAGAACTAAATCAATATTTTTCGCATTTGGCAACCTTTTTAGGCTTACTGTCAACATCATATGTTAATCAGATCATTTGTTTACAAGTTACAGTGCTATAAGTGACGCTATTTTTGTGTTTTAAAAAAAAATGAATTCAAAGCAATTCCGTGTGCTGATTTATCATTGTTTTTTAATGAAAAAAAATACTGTTCAATGCCAGGAATGGCTTGAAAAACATTACTCGGACTCTGCTCCATCAAAAAGAAGCATTTGTTATTGGTATGCCGAATTCAAACGTGGTCGTACAGACACCGATGACATTCCATCTACTGGAAGGCCAAATGACGCTGTTATTCCGGAAAACGTTGAAAAAACACTGAAAATCATTATGTCCAACCGTAAAGTGAAAGTGAGGGAGATTGCTGACATTCTGGAGATATCAGCAGGCAGTGTACAAACCATAATACACAAACATTTGGGTATGAAAAAGGTGTGTTCCAAATGGGTGCCGCGTTTGCTCACACCGGAGCAAAAACAACAACGAACCGATGATTCAAAGAGCTGTTTGAACATGTTTACGCGCAATAAGTCGGAGTTTTTGCGACGGTACATCACAATGGATGAAACATGGATCCACCATTTCACTCCAGAGTCAAATCGGCAGTCTGCTGAGTGGCATGCAGCCGGCGAAAGCCGCCCAAAGCGACCAAAGACGCAGCAGTTGGCTGGCAAGGTTATGGCGTCTGTATTTTGGGATGCGCATGGAATAATATTCATCGACTATCTCCAGAAGGGGCAGACCATCAACAGCGACTATTATATAGCGTTATTGGAGCGTTTGAAAGTCGAAATCGCAAAGAAACGGCCTCATATGGCGAAGAAAAAAGTGTTGTTCCACCAAGACAATGCACCGTGTCACAAATCAATGAAAACGATGGCAAAATTGAACGAATTGGGCTTTGAATTGCTTCCCCATCCACCGTATTCTCCAGATTTAGCCCCCAGCGACTACTGGCTCTTCGCAGACCTCAAAAGGATGCTCCGTGGTAAGAGATTTGGCTCAAATGATGAAGTAATCGCCGAAACTAACGCCTATTTTGAAGGCAAAGAAAAATCGTTTTACAAAGGCGGTATCGAAAGATTGGAAAAGCGTTGGAATGATTGTATCTCCCTAAAAGGGGACTATCTTGATGAATAAAAACGAATTTTGGCAAAAAAATGTGTTTTAATTAATTAGTCACACACATTATTGAACGAAGTGTTATTAGATATGATTCGTAAAAACATTTACATTTATAATTTTTCGATTGGTTGTTAAATATATATTAAATATATTACAATCATATTTATTGGAATTTATGTGAATAATTTTTTTTATTTTTTGAAAGAGATTTCTTAAAAATTTCTTTTATTATATATATAGTATAATATGTTTTGGGAAATGTTTACATTTATGTCGATTCGATATATATATTTTGTGATTTATTATCTGCGTATATTGACCGTAAGACTATGTATGGTGTAATTGTTAAAATGCCAACCTAAAAATCTGATAACATTTTTGGGATTCTTACAAAAATTTTGTTTTTGAATCCTATATACTGAAGACATAAAATATTGTTTTGTGTTTTTCTGCGTTATTTTCGAATCTGAATTTTAACACCGAATTGCAAATTTTTCACGCGTTTGTTCGTACGGCGAATTACTGACACCGTAAGAAACGAATAAGAAACGATCAAAAGAACACTGTTGCGTTGAACGCTAAAACCAATTGTCGGTTGTAATGCGAAAATTATGTAATTTATTTATGCTCTTTGTATAATTATGCTCTTTGTATACTATGTTTCCTCATACGTATTGTTATAGTCCGATTAAGAGATTATAAAAACTTGTTTCTATCTATATGGTTTACGCGGTCCATGGTCCGATTAAGAGGTGGTCCGAGTATAGAGTGAAATTTATTTGCAAAACCATTCATATGGCAATAACCGTGGTCCGATTAAGAGGTGGTCCGATTAGGAGGTTTATCTGTGTAATACAATGCGAATTTCTCATTTTTTTTATATACATAACATATATAGTTAGGTCAATTTATTTGTATTAATTCCTTATGATTTAAAACCATATACGAAAAAAATTTACAATTATTTTTGTAAGAACAATTGATTGGGCAAATCAACGAAATTATATTGTAGTTATCTTAAATTATATAGAACATAATTTCAATTAATCTCTGCTTATAAAATCATTCATTTTTTATATCCTAAAATTGTATTTAAATTTTTCTATACTAAAATCAATTTTATATATGAAAAAGATTTAATCGGTTAATAAAATCATTAATTTTTGTATTAAAAATATAGTTAAAATGATATGAAATTTCATATTTTTAAATTTATTGAGGATTGAGAATACCGTGTGAGTAAATTCTTTTATACAAATAAACCAAAACGATTTTTTCCTTAATATAATTATAAAAAATATTTATACTAATTACCAGACATTTTTAACTTGATAATATATTTATTTAATGGATAATGGAAATAGGATATTGGATAGTGTCATGCTTCATAATTGTGTATTTCACTTAATGGTTTTGTTTCGTACTGATTTATTATTACTTTCATATTTTTTTTTTTTTTGGTGAGGTTTTTAAAATTGGGTGAGGAAATCTTTTTTACGGAGATATGTCGGCCTCTCGTTACGGAATGTAACGTCCTACCGACTAAAACCTCACCTCGACTGCCCGGTTTGAGGGCAGGTATATCGCCCCGCCTACTGCGACCCATTGGGTCTATTGTACTCCTCGAATATAATTATCACGTAGTTAAAATTTTGAATTGGTCTCGAAGATATAACACTGTCGGAATAGGGTATTTTACGATTGACTGGATTTTTGATTCAATATGTTCAGGAGCGGTTGACTGAGAGCACTCGGAATCGAGACCAAGCATTGCGGTACCTGAAATATCAGACGGCCGTGTCTTGAATGGAACGTTAAAGTACCGTTGTTTCATATGGTGCGTTAAGATACACATCATAATCTTCGGCTTTTTACTACTAACCTCTTTCTATGGTAACTCTAATAATTCCTGGAAGTTCTTAGTGCATTGCTCCGCGTAGACCTTTCTGATATGGGTGTCACTATCAGTATAGGCCTTCAGTTCATTGCAACCTAAGCTCTCGCACCACGTCAAGGTGGCTTCTGAGCGAGAAATGTAAGACGTTAAAAAAGAATAAATTATATTAATAAATAGAAGCATCTATTTATTAAATTATTTTTTATATTTGCAGTGTCCTCGGTATGAATTGCACGATATGAAATTAAAAAAAAAACTTTTAATTTCGTTTTGTATCTTATACATTAAAATGTCATATATTAATTTTTGTGATATGTGAGTATAAAGAATAAAACATTTAAAAGATTTTTCATTTTTATTTTCTTTATCCTTTAAATTGAATATATACTTTTTGTGAGTATTTTCTTCAGAAAAGAAAAACATAAAACATTTAGTTACTGAAATGCACAAAAAAAATTTCATCAAACATGCGGCCATAATTTACCGAAACGATTGAACTATTTAGCTCATTCAGCGAACCTGAACTCATTTTTCCGATCGTTTTTGATGATCAGTTATTTAAGTTATACGTAGAACTAAAAGTGTTTTTTTTTTCGTCTCAAAATTTCTTATAAACTGCCTTCCGTCTTTAAACCATCTCCACCTAACTCTGCGAAGTCCCAATTCCAAATATTACAAACGGAAGGCCAAACGTTATATGCTCCAATAAATTCATTTGTGGATAAACGTAGATAAATGCAATTTGAATCATAAGATACGAGAAGAAATTTTGTAAAAATGTCTCCACCACGCAATTCATACCGTGAATATTGTATATAGAAATGTATTAAAATAATAATAATATTATTATAATAAATGGTATATTATTGCATTCTCTTAAAATAGCTGACTTTGCACAAAATTATAATATACAAAATATGCGAATACATACTCGTATATGGTATATAGGCCAGTATGTAAATTATAACGATAACATGTTTTGTTTTTATATATTACATTACCATATACCGTATATATAAACGAAATGAAATGAAAAAAAAATGAAACAATAATAAATTATAACTTTTACATCTCACCGGATCTCATTGTGCATAAATTCCACATAATTTCATATATATTTGTTTATAATCTTTATAATGTTTATATACAATAATTTACGCAATATGAGATATATTTATATGTTTTATAGCATATCAAATAAAATATATTTATGGATTACTTTTGTTATTTCATTCTGATGTGTTGATTCATTTCTTATATTATTGACTGTTCATAAATAATATATGGAATATGGGAATTTTTTTTAATCATTTTATACAAGGTATTTTTTGGTCTCTTACTTAGTCGTTGGATTCTATAACTATTTTGACAAACAAATTAACTGCCATTCAAATCTACTGTGGTATTTTGTAAAAACTGTATAATAATAATTATTATTATAGAGGTATGAGTTCATAAAAATTCCAGCTCTAAAATCGAAATCCAATATTTTTTTATATGCATTTTCTTTCCAGAATAAGAGAATGCATATTTTTTTAATAAAGGTCTGTAAAGAAGGCAATTTAATTAATCAATATATAAATGTTTAAAATTATCTTTTAACTTTTTTATTATCTTTTTAAAAGATATAAAATGAATTGTTTAATAAAATTTTACAAATATTAAAAAATCTATCTTTTAACATATCTTATACTTTACACGTCATGATTACGATTATGCAATTCAGAATAATATATACTTATACGAACTCGTATTAAAACAAGATAAAAATGGTATTATATACTACTATAACCACTTTAATATCGGACACCTGTTATTTTATCCGGATGCTCGATTTTGAGATGCAGAGAAAGGATTTTACAATAATTTTTTTAATGTTACTAATTTTATTTCATAAAAGTAAAAGCAAATAGTTCTAGCTAAATGATTGCGCAGACAAAAAAAAACTATTAAATTCAATTAGTTACAGAAATTTTTTCAAAATGATTCAGTTTAATAAAAAAAAATTTGACCATTATGAAATCGAACATTTATATTATATTCCACTAATCTTTGTAACGTCTCCTTTGGCTTTTATGATAGCCTCCATTCACTTAGAAGTGGTATTTACTAATTGTTTGCATTTATCCAGTTTTTTGAGTTCCACGTTTCAATGATTTTTCCTTTCAACTCTTCACTCCTTCAATTGCAACTTTCGGATCATTTTTTAACTTTGTTTTATCAATGAACAAAATATCAAAAAAATCAATGACTATTTGAAGATGTCCATTTCTAAAAGTGGATTTCTAAACACATTTCTTTAGCTTCCAACCATTTCTTAGTTGCTTTAGCGGTTTGTGGTGGAGCAACATTTTATTGAAATATATTAGGTTGTCGAAAAAGTATTGATAATTTTTATAAATAGATGTCATTATAATTGAATATTTCAAGTAGTACTAATCTGATCAGGTAACACCGATCGAATATGTTCGAAAGATCGTAGATAAAAAAAAAAAAAATTAAATTTGTTTAATCATTTAAAAGTTGTAGTGCATTAAAGATGAGCGAAATTAGTGAAAAAATTCGATACATTTTACAATTTTATTATGAAAAAGGTGAAAATGCAACGCAGGCACATGAACAAATTTGTGCAGTTTACGGTGAAGGAACTTTATCAAAATTAACAGCCTATAGTTGGTTTGCTCGATTTCGTTCCGGTAATTTTGATGTCAAAGATGCACCTCGTTCTGGTCGACCAATCACTGAAAAAGTCGATGAAATCATATCAAAAATTGAAGAAAATCGACACGTAAGCAGTCATGATATCGCTAAAGAACTAAACATACATCACCAAACAGTTTTAAACCATTTAACAAAGGCTGGATACAAGAAAAAGCTCGATGTTTGGGTACCACATGAATTAACACAAAACAATTTAATGAACCGAATTTCCGTTTGCGAAACGCTATTTAAAAGGAACGAAATCGAGTCATTTTTAAAGCGAATGATTACAGGTGATGAAAAATGGATCACATACGATAATAATGTACGAAAAAGATCGTGGTCCAAGAAGGGTGAAGCTCCTAAAACAGTAGCAAAACCTGGATTAACACCAAGAAAGGTAATGCTGTCTGTTTGGTGGGATTGGAAAGGAATCGTTCATTATGAATTACTAGCACCCGGTCAAACCATTGATTCCGATCTCTATTGTCAACAATTAACAAGATTGAAGCACGAGATTAAAAAAAAACGTCCAGAATTAATCAATCGAAAGGCTGTTATGTTCCATCATGACAACGCCAGACCACACACATCTTTGATGACTCGGCAGAAACTGAGAGAGTTTGGCTGGGAAGTTTTAATGCATCCACCATATAGCCCGGACCTTGCACCTTCAGATTATCATTTGTTCCGGTCTCTGCAGAACTCCCTTAATGGTTTAAAATTAAATTCCGCAGAGGACTGCAAAATGCACTTGGATCAGTTTTTTGCCCAGAAAACACAGAAGTTCTACAGTGATGGGATAATGCCTTTACCACAAAAATGGCAAAGGGTCATCGATCAAAACGGCGCTTATTTGGTTTAATAAAGTTCATTTGAAATATATAAAAAAATCGTTTGAATTTTGTAAAAAAAATTATCAATACTTTTTAGACAACCTAATATATTCACAGTTAGTATATAATTTAATAGCCGAAGAAAAAGGCAGTCGTTTAACGTATGAATGTATTTTTGGGAGTTAACCATAAATTCTCGATGCGTTTTACCGACATACAATCCCACCCCTTGCACTGGCGGAAAATTTCACAGTGCATTTTAAGCAATCATGATGGAATGCTTCGCATTTTTGTGTGAATTACTTGATTATCGAAATCACCAACAATAACGTCAAATTTATATTCATCACTAAATATAATGCTATCCCATTGCCGCAGAACTCAAAATTGTTTATTGTTTTGTTTTTTGCAAAACAATTGAAAGGGGCTTTGATTTGGGCTGAAAAATTATAAGGAATATTATTATTAGGGGAAAATCATTGTTTAATAAAATATGGTCTTTATTTTTATCTTATGTTAATAGTTCGGTTTATGAATCCTTTACCTTGTCCACTTTCGGGCGACCGCTTTTTGATTGCTGTTGACCATTTTAGAGTTATATCACGCCCAGAACTTCTCCTATTTTTTCACAGTTGTGTTAATCACGATCAGTAACATTAGATTTTCGTCCAGTTTGATATTTCTGTGATTTAAATGAACCGGTTAAACCATATTTTATTTAAATATCAGATACGGTGGACTTACAAATAGTTACATTAAGTGCTTTAGGAATATTAAGATTTATTCTTAATAATAATAAGATTAAAAGGAACCATACAGTCCATGATTTAAGTCCAATAGAATCATTGCGGGCGTTAATAAAACAAAGTTAAAAAATGATCCGAAAGCTACAATTGAAGGAGTGAAGAATTTCAAGGAAAAATTCATTGAAATGAGGAACTCAAAAACACTGTTTGAATTTAGTAAATACCTCTTCTAACAATAAGAAAATGGAGACAGCCAAAGGAGATTAGTGGCGTACAATATAAGTGTCCGATATTATAATGGTTAACATTTTTTTTTGTTAAATTGAATTTTGAAATAAATTCCATAACTAATTGAATTTAAAACATTTTTTACTTCTGTCTGCGCAATTATTTACCTAAAACCATTATTTTATGAAATAAAAGTAGAAGGATTATTGTTTAAAGTCCTTTCTCGGCATCTCAAAGTCGAGCATACGGATAAAATAACAGGTGTCCGATATTATAATGATTAAAGTAGTATATAAAGAGAATATTATATGACATAGTTTTCATTAAATATTTATCATATAAAAACCAATTGAATTTTGCAGTTAAAACTTTTTTCTTTTTTTTTTAATATAATATCATAATTTTCTGTAAATTGAATAGAATAAAGTGAACAAATCATAATATAACTAAATAAACATATCATACATATTACTATTATTATTATTATTATTATTATTTACACAATATCCGCGATAATTTGACTTTAAAAATTTATTTATTTTTAAGATAATTATTTTTTTGTTATATAAAATTTCTGTTTCATTCCAAATATTGATAAATATATTGAAAGAAAAAAAACATATGTCATATATTGATAATGATAATAATATAAAAGTGAATTTTTGGATATATTCACAAATTAATTTGAGTTATATTACAAAAAAAAAACTAATCAAAATATAATCAAACAATTTTTATATATACATATATATATATTAATAATTTAAACGATAAGATTATACCATATATAATAATAAATAAATTAAATATACAAATAATCATATAATCGGATCTTAAGTTCCTATACATTTTTTTTTTGTAATTTATCTATTTTTTTTTATATGCGTGTGTAATGTAATAAATATTATAATTATATATTAAATTGCAAAATAAAACAATATTTAAAAAAAAACGGATAATGGATTATTATTATTATTTTGTAATATTATTGAATTGAATATATGAGGACTTGAGGAGACACAAATCGACGACAGACACACACACATACAAAATACACGATATTTCAAACGAAATATATATTAAAAAGATATTTTATTTACCTACGGGCGCCATAATTAAAGACGCAGATTGAATTATATATTTAACATTTATATATACGTATAGGTGTAATGCATGTATATATATATACAAATTAAAAAAAAAAAACGTCGTTATATATACATATATGATAAGATTTATACAAACATTTTTAATGATATATAAGTATATATATAGATAAAAAAAAGTGAAAAAAAGACGTCATCCAAATATATGTATACAGCCTTTGGATATATTACACTTTGTATAATCAATTGTTAAACTATATACCTACATCATAAATGTATATGTATATAAGCGTGATATAGAGAATATTAATAATAGTAATTTCTGATGTAATTAATATTTGTATACGCTGCTATAATACGTTATATATTATATATATATTAATATATATTTAATATACGCTTATAAATATTGGGATATTGGATTGGAGTTTATTAAAAAAAATTGTTATATATGTATTTATATATATAGTCATTTAAATGATAAAAGGTGTTGTAAATTTATTGTACGTTATAAAATGAAAAAAAAAAATAAAATTAAATTAATTTAATCACATTCGTATTAATATTTTTAATGTAATATATATAAATATATAGAAGACATATAAATTAAACTAGATATATATAATTATTAAATGTTGATATTGATTAAAGGATAGGTTTTTTTTTATGAATAATAAAATCTATAGTTTTTTTTTTGTTTTAAATTTTATTGTAATTTTATCATATAATATAGGAATAAATAATTATTATAATTATAATAATATTAATAATGGAATTTAAAAGACATATCTGAAGTGTCAGTAAAACGCGAAATGCGGACCGCATTGCTATATTGTTTTCGTTTGAGGAATACTGCGGCAGAATCACATCGAATACTTGTAAAAGCTTTTAGCGATAATACTTTATCAGAAAGAACATTTAGAGCATGGTTTCACCGATTGAAAAGTAAAGATTTTAATATGGAAGACAAAGAGCCCTACGGACAGCCGAAAAAGTTTGAGAACACCGAATTGCAGTCTCTATTGGTTGATGACGACACGCAACTTACAGAACAACTAGCAGTTGCTCGACAACCCGTTTCCAATCGCCTGAAAGCAATGGGAAAGATCCAAAAGGAAGGAAAGTGGGTGCCAAATAAATTGACTGAATGAGGCAACAAGAAAATCGAAAAATCTGTGAAATGCAACTTCAATGATACAAAAGAAAGTGATTTTTGTATCGAATCGTGACTGGAAAAGTGGATTTATTTTGAGAATCCGAAACGCAAAAAATCGTGGGTTTCACCAGGCCAGTCATCAACATCAACTGCAATGCCAAATCGCTTCGGCAAATAGAGAATGCTTTGGGTTTGGTGGGATCAGAAAGGTGTGGTGTACCACCAGCTTCTAAAACCTGGTGATACTATTAATACTGATCGCTAACGACAACAAATGATCAATTTGAACCGTGCTTTGCTGCAAAAACGACCAGAATATCAAAAAAGGCAACATAGGGTAATTTTCCTACATGACAATGCACCATCACACAAAGCAATACTGGTCCAGGAGACGTTGGAGGCGCTTATTTGAGAAGTTTTATCGCATGCGGCTTATTCACCAGACTTGGCTCCTTCAGACTACCATTTGTTTTTATCGATGGACCACGCCCTTAAGGACTAGCACTTCAAAATGTCTGAAGAACTCGAAAATTGGGTCTCTGACTGGTGTTCATAAAAGGAACAAAAATTTGATTGGCGTGGTATCCACAAATTGCCCGAAAGGTGGACAAAATGTGTAACTTGCGATGGAAAATATTTTGAATAAAAAATTTTTGGGTTTTCTCCCACAAAAAATGTGTTTTTTCTCTTTTTTTTCTTGCGGACATTAACCGGTATATCTGGTAAATATTAATTATTCGTTTTGGTTATTGCGAGAATTTTTTTTTTTTAAATTTAAGTTATTTATTATACAGAAACAACAGAAAATAAATCAAATTATAATCCTAAAAATTGGATTTCTTAAATCAAACATTTTAAAATAGTTTTGTGTTTTTTGTTCAATAAAATTGAATGTCAGAAAAAATATGATCATTGCATGAGGTACCGGATCTTATGTAAAATTCGAAATAATGGACAAACTAAATGTTTTTAAAAAAATAAAATGAAATTTTTATTAATAAAACATTTGTTTTAACATTTGACTGGATTCACATTGAATTAAAATTAATTAATTAAATATCAGTCGTTAAACGATATATTAAAAAATTGAATTGAAATATATATCATAATATTTTTCATTAAAAAATTATTTGTCACGGTATTTTTCTGTTGGTTTCGCACGTATACAAATTACAAATAAAACGTACAAGTTTTGTTATAAAATGAACTATATAACTGATAACTAATTGTTTAAATCAGTTATAAAATTTAATCGAAATCTATATATTTAAAAAAAAATTGCAATCTCTTCAATTATATATCTAGTTTATATCTTTGATATATTATACATCTGAAGAGAACAAAAAAGATTATTATAATATTCTTGCAATTAATTTCAAGATCATTTAAAAACTCATATATTTTTCTTTTATAGTATAGTATTTTTTTTGATTACTTATACCAAAGAAATATTTTGATACAATCCGCCGTCGTACACAACAAAACAACTTTTTTTAAACAATTAAAATTCTTTTAAACGAAAAAAGAAAAAAATTGAATTATAAATAAACATATACAAAAAAAAATATAATCATATTTTTTCATTAATATTAATTAATATATTTTTAATATATATAATAATTGAAATGTCAAAAGTCAACGCATATTTTATCCATTATTTGATTTGATATATGTTTAAGAAATATGCGATGTGATTTAATCAATCGCAACGTGTATGCTGTATGTATGGTATATATACAAAATAAATGAAATAATATTATTATTAAATGAATGGATAAAAAAACAATTGCATACAAATATTTGTATCATCATCTTTATATCATCATCATATATCTTCATAAAATTTCTATATTCATATATTTATAAGTGAATGAAAGACATAAAAAGTTGTTTTTATTTATATAATTGACAATTCATAAAGTATAAAAAGAAGTGTAATAATAAATTATACATTAATTGTTCATAAATGACATAATTAAATCAAATCTTGTATATAGTTAGTTAGTTATAGATATTTATTTTTTTCGTCTATTCTAGTGATTCTAGAAAGATTTATATATATCGCTTATTATTGCATCATTTATTGTTATATAGTTGAATGTATGTCAATCATTTTCATACCATATAAATATAACATTTAGAATTATTTCATTGAAATTGTCTTTATATTATATGAATTGTATATCAATAATACGATAATACATACTCATATATTTTCAAATCACTTAATCAATCAATACAGTGTAACAGAGTTTACAAAAATATTTATTATTTTTGTACACAAAGAAAAGACTGGAAATTAACTTTTTCCTTAATCTATATCAGGAATTTGAATTTGGATGATTATACCATTCATTGTGATCTTTGTATTATATTCATATAACATCCTTTCATTCTATAATATGTGGAATGGTTTATCTGAAGTGAGTGATTCAGTTGTGCAAATTGATAAAAAAAATGCCAACCTAAAATTCTGAAAAAATTTTGAGGGCGTGGGTTCGAATCCTACTGAAGACATAAAATATTATTTTCTGTTATTTTCGAATCTGAATTTTCATACAGATTTGCAAATTTTCTCATGTGGTTAGACTTATGGCTAACTACCGACACAGTTTAAAACAATAAATTCAGAAACCAACAACAGAAGGCTGATGTTGTTGGACGCTTAAACCAATTGTCGGTTGTATGCGAATTTTTTTTTATCTGAATTTAATTTGAAGGCAATCATTAAAGTATGGTTAACATCATCCTACTGAAGAAAATTCCATTTTTCTTTTGTTAGATATCTTCAACGTATATTCGTTATTGTTAAACTACTAGCAATGATGACCTTATTCTTCACTTGTTACACATTTTGTCCACCTTTCAGGCAATTTGTGAATACCAAGAGAAAAAATTTGTGTTATTTGATAAAAACCAGTCAGCGCCCAATTTTCGAGTTCTTCAGACGTTTTGAAGCGCTGGTCCATCGATGAAAACAAATGGTAGTCTGAAGGAGCCAAGCCTGGTGAATAAGCCGCATGCAATAAAGCTTCTCAGTTAAGCGCCTCTAACGTTTCCTGGGCCAGTATTGCTTTGCGTGATGGTGCATTGTCATGTAGGAAAATTACCGTATGTTGCCTTTTTTGATATTCTGGTCGTTTTTGCAGCAAAGCACGGTTCAAATTGATCATTTTTTATTGGTATCGATAAGTATTAACAGTCTCCCCATGTTTTAGAAGCTCGTGGTACACCACACCTTTCTGACCCCCCAAAATCAAAGCATTCTCTTTTTGCCGAAGCGATTTGGCTTTGCAGTCGATGTTGATGACTGGCCTGGTGAAACCCACGATTTTTTGCGTTTCGGATTCTCAAAATAAATCCACTTTTCATCACCAGTCATGATTCGATCAATAAAACACTTTCTTTTGTATCGTTGAAGTTGCATTTCACAGATGGTTTTTTGATTTTCTTGTTGCCTTTCAGTCAATTCATATGGCACCCACTTTCCTTCCTTTTGGATCTTTCCCATTGCTTTCAGGCGATTGGAAACGGGTTGTCGAGCAACTGCTAGTTGTTCTGTAAGTTGTGTGTCGTCTTCATCCAATAGAGACTGCAATTCGGTGTCCTCAAACTTTTTCGGCTGTCCGTAGGGCTCTTTGTCTTCCATATTAAAATCATTACTTTTGAATCGGTGAAACCATTCTCTGAATGTTCTTTCTGATAAAGTGTTATCGCTAAAAGCTTTTACAAGCATTCGATTGATTCTACCGCAGTATACCTCAAACGAAAACAATAAAGCAATGCGGTCCGCATTTCGCGTTTTACTGACACTAAATTAGACATTTTGAATTATTTTTTTAACAATGTTGTTGCTCGATAAGAGGTCTGCTGTCAACGAATTTTTGGAGATAAATGTCACAGCTTTAAACAAAAAAAAAATTCAGTCATTTTGGTTTACTACATCCGCTTGTATCGCGATATATGTGTGAATTTCGGACATTAACCGGTATGCTTGGTATATCGCAGATGTTCTATAAAATTGAGTGAACTCCCTTTGTTGATTATCTTTACATAAACGATGTATGGAGTTGTTTTATGTATATAGATCGATACTATATTTAAGAATGTACGGAAAATCATCATATTATAAAAACGGAAATATTTTAAACGATAAAGCTCTTATGATTGCGAAATTTTAAGATGATGATTAAAAATACCGAATAAATTGTTGTAAAATTATCAAAAACAGACTATTAAAATAATGTGTATTAAAAAAGAAAAAAACTGAAATTGTGTATTAATACATAAAAAAAAAATTAAAATATAATCCATATAAAATGTAGGGTCAGTCAAAATGATCTTTGCAACTTTTGAACAAAAAAATAAACTATCGCCTTTTGGCGATTTTCAATGACAATAAAATCCGCAAACAATTTATTTTAGAATCATTGGTAAATAATCTTTAGTACTTGAATAAATTGAATATTTTTTCATAATTCGCGGTAAATTTGATTTGCGCTCTTAATAATTTTCTGAACAGATTGAAAGTACAGTTTCATTTATCTAGCATATTTTTTGTTTTTCGTCCCGACGCGATGCGCTGCGGCACGTTCCATTCTGTTTGGCACCATAATGGTTTATTTCTTCACTGAAATTTCCTTGGTCCCAATCCTGTGAACCCTTTATAAAAATTTATTTTTTTTCAAATAATATACATCTCTTGAAGACGCCGTTCATTATATATATATATATATATGGTATATATAACCAATTTAACATAATAATGCCATCATTTAGCAGACACTTTAATACATCAATTGTTGCAATTATTATTTTGTGTAAAATATACTCATTATTTCAGAAAAAAATAAAATAAATATAAACGAATTCTTACACGAAATGCGATCTATATAAATATATATATAAATAAAAGGATCATCACCACACATCACATTCAAAATCTTCATTGCTATATGCATTCGTTTTTTTTAATACATAATAATGTTTATGTTAAAACAAGGCAAAAAAAAAAAAATAAATAAATAAACGAACGAACAAAATATCGAAATATTGCTGTATATATATATTGAGTATTGACCACCCTGACTGTTTTATAAAAAAAAAAATTAAATACAATATAATAATAATATATAATTCGATCACCGTATCGTATATGAATATAAAACAAAACATCGAAACTATTATTATTTATAATATAAACATTTAATAATAATCATAATATTTAAAAAAAAAATTCAAAGAAGAAACAAAAAAATTATTTAAATGAATTTGTGCGTTTTTTTTTCTTTGTTGACGATAATTTTGATGAATATATAACAACTTTTTTTTTTCCTTTTGATTCTTTTTATATTTATACTTTTAATTCTCTCGCATTTATTAAAAAAAAAATATAATTATGGCAGGTGTAAAATTATTCTGTTTTTTTTTATTTGGCTTGGTTTGGATTTGTTTTGGTTTTTGTGTAACAATTTATTTTAAATATTATTGCATGATTTTTGTTTTCTTTCATTCAGTAGCTTGTTGATGATGAATTATAATTTAAAAAAAAATTGTATAATTTTCATCATTGAAAATCTTTTTATATTGTTTATTTTGTTTTTGCTTATTATACTTATTTAGATTTATTATTATTTATGTAAATTTATTATTTTGTTCGTTTAGTTTTTTTTATTAAAAATTAATTAAGAGATCGTTTGTTGTGACAAAATAAAAAATGGGCCTATATACGTGCGGAGTAGAGAAGTAGATTTTTGTTTGTAATCTTTATTTTTAATTAATTTTGTGGATTAGTTTTTTTGGAATTAATTATTTTAATAAAATACCCATACTAGAATTTGAATTCATATAAATATCTTACTGTTTAAGACTGAAAAATTATTGGTTTATAAGATCTTGGAAAAAGCTTTATTATTTTTGTTAAGATTTAATGAACCTTCAACATTAAATAAAATTAAATATTGAATAAAAATAGCTACAAGATTTTAAAATGATATAATTTATACATAAATATTTATTAATTAGATCATTAACCTAAACACTTTATTTATAAATAATGCATTATTGATATAAATATAAATTTTACTATTTTATTATTAATGCAGTTAAGTAAGTTAAAAAATACAAAATACAAAATAAATAAATGAATAAATCAAAAAGAAATAGTGAAAAAAAAATAAAAATAAAATTGTATAAGTCATGTTAATTTATTTTGATTGATTATTGATTTAAGCCGCGTCGCTGTTAAGTGCTCAATCAAGTATATCCAATAATTATTTATATGTTTTTTTATTTATATATGCATGCGCATAAAAATATATCCTCAAAGTGCAGTATAATAAGTAATATATTATTATATTTATATATACATTTTGTTATATATAGCATAATTCAATAAATTAACTAACTTTTTAATATATAGACAAAAATACTTTTACTTTGTTTAGTGTATAGATGGTCTAACTAAAAGTTTACATTATCCATTTTTTTTAATTCATTTTGCAAAACATTTTTGTTTTATATCTATTATAAAGTTCCTTAATATTTCTTTTATCCAGTTCGCCCAGTTCCTCAAGTTAACAAACCATCGTAATAATTTGATATGCTTTTATTTTATGTAACTGTTTAATTGTTTCTAACGAAATTTTGGGATCGTGGTTTCGAATTCTACTGAATGCATAAAATATGTTTTGTGTTTTCGGTTATTTTTCGAATCTGAATTTTAACACAGAGTTGTATTTTCCGGTTGCGGTTGGCCGTGCGGCTAATTGCCGACACCGTAAAAGGCACATATTAAGAAATTACGTTGGACGCTGTTGGTTGTATAGCGAAAAATTAATTTTTTTATTAACTGTTTGAAGAAATTTTTTAAATGTAAGAAGTGAATAAAATTGGTTTGGTTTCTCTTCAGTTGACACCTTCGTTAGAATATCACCATTATTGTCACTGTATTGTATATATACTAGGTGTAGCAAGAAGTAATTACCTAGGATTTTTTTTTTTGGTTAAAGAAAGCAGGGTATTTACAATGTGTAGTTAAAAATTTTTTATTCAAAGTATTTACTATTTGATTCTATACATCTTGTCACATTCTACAATTTTTCATGCAATTTTTGAATGCGATCGAAATAAAATTGGTCGTCAAGCGAAACCATTCAAACAGCCATTTTTGCATTTGTTTGGAATTAGCGAAGGGTGCGGTCCAAGTCCGTGCCACATTGAAGTAAAAAGGTGATAGTCATAGGAAAAGATCCGGAGAAAACGGGCGTACGGCGGAATAATTCGTCTAATTCTGGTGATTTTAATGCGTCTTTAAGGGGTTTTGATGGATGAGACTGCGCAGTGTCATGCTGTAAAATCATATTATCATGTCTTTGGGCCTGTTCTGGACATTTTTCGAACAACGCATGATTCAAATTTATCATATTTTGTTGGTAGCGTTAACTTTTAACCGTTTCAACAGATTATAACAGCTCATGATATAAGATGATAATGTGGTCTCACCAAACACATAGCACTGACTTACGACCAAAGCGATTTGATTTAGCACGGTCGATGGGTCCGCCTCGCCAGGTGATAACTTTGCATCTCACGTTACGATTCGATAAAAAAATGACTGCCTTTCGTGTCCTTGAAGCAGCATTTCATAAGTGACTTTTCGCTTTTCCATTTGTCTTTCTTTCAATTCATGTGGT
This sequence comes from Dilophus febrilis, assembly GCA_958336335.1. Taxonomy (NCBI): domain Eukaryota; kingdom Metazoa; phylum Arthropoda; class Insecta; order Diptera; family Bibionidae; genus Dilophus; species Dilophus febrilis. Next base: position 20,398,992 of record OY284472.1, read on the forward strand.
ACTCATATTCCTATATCTTCTGAATATTTTAAGCAAATGCTACGAGTATAAAAGATTTTTGAGATACATTTAATACTGCTGCCAATTTGTGTTGAGTTTGGCCAATTTGGGTCTTCATTCAAAAACGTACAGTTCCGCTTCCCCCAAATTCCGCTTTTTATCTACCAGACCGTTCAATGGATTTCAAATCGAAATTACTATTTTAAAAGTATATGAAAACCATGTCTAATATGGTTTACAGTGATGGAGCATACGTTTCTACCAACAGACGAAGACTACCACTAGTTTTTTTTTGTTGATTAAAGAACAACAGCAATTTATGCCGCAAATGCTCTTTTTCTGGTACGTATTTTTGGCATTTTTAATGAGTTATAAAACTATGACTTTTATACTTACTCTATTGAATGTGGAAAAAATAAAAATATATATCAAATCATAAAAATGTTTATATTTCGTTTAGTTACTCCAGCTATACAAAACCGATAATTATTAATTACTACACCACACCTATATACGTATACATATTTAAAGCTATGATTAATTAATTAAACAACAAATCGATTTTAATAAAACTTTTCAAACATGCCACCAAATTAAAAAAAAAAAAATTGTTTGGCGCCTTTATCAACACGGTATTATCAAAGTTAATTTTATATTTTATAGTTTTATTGCCCTAAATTTTTTTATTGTTTTTTTTTGTATATGCATGCAGTACATTATAATATAAATATAATAATATCCATATATATATATTTATTTATATAATATATCTATATTATAATATTTATTTATGTATATTTAATATAAGATATTTATGACATCTTATATAAAGTCGCATATAAGTAAAATATGTATATATTTTAAACTTTCAATGATAGCAATAATATTTTAATTCATATAAAATAAAATAATAATAATGTATAATGCATAATTTTCCAAGAATCAGATATATTAAATAATTTAATATTTGTATAATTGTTAATTGCAAAACATGTCTTTAATTTTTTTTTTTTTTCATTCACACCATTCATTCACATATGTAACTCTTATTCTTTTTGATATTTCTTTTGCCCCATTCATACACACAATCATTTTAAATATGCATTTTATTTATTCATACAAATGAATATAAATGAATAAAAAAAAATATGTGTATATTATTTTTTGTTTGTTAATTAATGGTTTTTGCTTATTTAAGTGTATCTTTAAAAAAAAAAAATAATAAAATAAAACGAAAATCATATATACAAAAAAATAAAATATAAATACATTTTCATGGTTATATATAGAAATTATTAATATCATTCATTGATATATAAGAGAAAATGCGATATAATAATAACAATTTTGATCTGTGTGTGCTTTTAGCATACATAGGATAGGTCTTATATATATATTCATATATATAATAAATTAATGTTTATAACAATAAATATTGCATATAATTAATTTGTATCAGAGTTTTGTGTTTTTTTCTTTTCATTTATCATATTACATTCAACAAATTTTTAATACATATAGTTATTTAAGATGTTTTTGCGCGATCTCTATCTCTGTTTAAAAAAGATAAATATAAATTAAGAATTGTTTAATTTTTAATCGATCTGTATATGACTGCGATTCAAATGCACATTCATACATTGTTTCTGAAATTGAAAATTTTTATTATTAATATCCAAAAAAAAAAAAAATTAACACGAATCGATTTCGACTTTGATTATGTACAATACATACATTTGAAAATAAATATAAAATACCGCATCATTTTATCGATTCTTTTTTTAATATAATAATACATATATAAATATTTTTAAGTTTTACACTCCAAATTCAACCTTTTATACTCCAAATTCAACTTTGTACAAATCAAATTCAACTTTGTAAAAATGGAATTGAACTTTTTACAAAACAAATTCAACGTTGTACAAAATAAATTCAACTAAATCAACTAATTCTATAAATAATATGTCAATATTCTTGCATATAATATAAATCATCTTTTAAAAATCAACCTACATATTCATTACAAAACATATAATACATATACCAAGGTGCTTTCAAACTCCTCTGTAAATACCAATGCTTTTTGTGAATTCCTATACGAGAATTGTTTATTAAGTGAGAGCGATGGCATTACAAATGCCTGGCTAGTGCTTGATGCTACATTGGGCATTTTCGTTTATTCCTCTTGTGTCATGCACTTGTGTGCTCTCAAACATACGAGCGCGATATAACATTTATACGTGCTAGCTCTGTGTTCGAATATTATAAAATTGTCTTGTGTTTAATTTTGTTTACAAATGGCGCTTTATATGTGAAAATGTTATAGTGACGATAAAGGAACAACAATCTCACACAGGGCGATGGTGCTCCTACAAAATAGATAGGGCAATTTGTGTCAACACAAGTGCTAAATGGAGGTATTTTCGAACATGTGTCATATAACCCAAGTAACACAAGTGCAATAAAAAAACGTATATGTGTCACTCGTGCGTTTGTGTTAACACAAGTGGAATGAAACGAAAACGCCCATTATCCACAAAACCTACCCAAGTTAGCGATTTGATCACTCATATAAGAATCATTCTCTTGTGTTGTTTATTACCATATTCTCGAATGTTAAATCCGATAGTGTTTTCCAAAACCAAATTATGTAAAAAGTTGCAATTCGATTTGTACAAAGTTTAATTTGATTTGTTAAAAGATTTAATTAGGAGTGTAAAACCTATATATAATATATAAATATTTAACGAAATTCTGTATATATATAATTAGTAATAATAATAATAATAATAAACGTCGTGTATAATAACCTTTTTAATACAGTCATTATAAATTCGTATATATATATGAAACAAAAAAAAATTTAAAATAATGAACAAAAATTTTTAACCATTAATTTATAAAAAGTGAAAGAGTTCCCTCTATATTATGGTATATACTATACGAATACGTAAAATATTTGCTTTACTTTTTTATTAATTTAAATTTTTGGTTAAAAATAATTGCAATTTTTTTAATTCAATGGTTTATTTTATGTTCGCATCATTCGTATAATATAACAAAAATAAATTTAACTTTTAAAAGCATATATTCGTTCTTTTACTATATATATCCTCACACACATCACATTCATACCATATTCTTCTGTGTATATTAAGAATTAAATCGAGTATATAATAATAAAAATCATTCAATATATAATATATAATAATAACCCAAAAAAAAAATGTGGAACGAAATTCTCGCGAGTTTATGTTTTTTTTTTATTCTCGCAGTCATATATTAATACAATTAATTGATTATAAAAAATATTTATATACGTTTATATATTCCCATATGCGTTTTATGTTTATTTTATATATACTTTTCCCTGGCTAAACACACACTCACACACACATTCGGATTGAAAATGGAAAACTTGATTCGAATTTTAAAGATATGAAGAAGAATTTTAATATACTTAACATTTTGTAAAAGATTTATATCATTTTGAGATAAAAGTCTGCAATATATAAATTCCAAATGTATATAAACGTCCGTGCTTTTAATATAGGTATGTATATATAATAATAAAAATTTAAACATTGATAATATATACTATATAAAATCTTAAATATAATTCTATTTCTTATCTCATCTCATATAATATACAAATTACAATTTATATATAAGCGAATTATTTATTAAATTTCATTCATTTTATGTATTCGATCGAATTTTTTCTTGGCGTATTGGCGTATAACGCATTGGCGTATTTTAAAAATATATAAAGTCATAAATGGGAAATTGTTATCCATATTTCCCAGAGGATAGAATATTCTGAACGGCACATGACTAATTAGCTGCACTGTAACCGGAGCTTTTCTTAAATTTTCATTTTTCTTTGCATAAATTAAAAATTCAATAAATTCTTAATATTTCATAGAAGAAAATTTGAAAATTGCCCTATTGATTGAAAATATATAGCCGATTTTCCATAATCGAGTTCTGTGGAAAATCAAAGAAAATAGCGATAATGAAAATGTAAACGACCAAATGTTTTAAAGCCTGTAATATACAGCTGTCAAAAATTGGAAAAATTTTCCGCGTACTCTTTTTGAAAAATTGACTATAGATCTTTGGAATCAATAGGGCGATTTTCAAATTTTTTTCTATGAAATATCAGAAATTGATTGAATTTTCAAATTATTCGAGGAAAATGAGAATTGTAGGCAACAAATTTGGAAAATTGAATTTTGAATTTTCGTGAATATATTTTTGTAGAATCATTAATTATTAATTTCTTTCGAAATATCATATCCGTTTGGTAATATGGCAAAAAAATGCCCAGCTCCGTCAGTGTATAAAGTATATAATAATAAAAATTCAACTCTTAATTATACACTCAAAAAATTAATATGATTGAGATATGGTTGCGAGTAACACATTATATTTGTGGTTATTGCACTATATTTGCTGCAACTATATTTATTTGTGCTAACCATAGGGTCAAAAAAATTTGTTTTGTATTACTATAAAATTCAGTTTGTATGTTTGTGGCAACAATAGTCATGTTCAATTTCGTTTGTAAATATGTTTAGGACAATCATATTCTTAATATGATTCTCATAAACATTATATGATTGTAAAGTATGATGGTAAAAAACATATTTATGATTACATTAACCATTCCAATTTGATTAATAACACTATATGACTGTCTAATTATATTATGCTAACACCAATCATACTATATATATATAATATTTTGGAAAACAATCTATTTTTGTTTTTATTATGCATATACATAAAAAATGTACTAATGAAAAAGAAACTATAGATAAAAAAAATGCTTATAGGACAATACCTAAAAAAGAAAGCACTTATAACTTTCTTTGAGGTGAAATTTGTTACTAATGACCTCCTTGTAAAAATCTTACAATGAAATGATGTGCTATATATATTTAACTCAATTTTCAATAACCTCCTGAATTTGTATGAAAGCAGTGGGATAAAAAAAAATCTGGAAAAGGGAAAAAAAACAAAATTTCAAAATTAAACTTATAAGTTACAAATATGTATCGTGCGCACTTAATAGTAAAACACCATCAAAAACACATCTATTTATATATGCATTTTTTTGGCAACTATCGGAAAGCGTTTTTTATTTTTATTATAGCGTTGGTTTGTATATCCAGAACAATCAAACAATCAATTGTATTTTATTGAGTAGTTTAGTTTTTGGTTCCAAAAAAACTAATTTTAAGTTAACCGATATCATATGATAATATGATACATTACATTACATAGTGTATATGATACATAGTTTCTTAAGAATTACTATTGCGTCATATTCTCCATTCGATTTATAATAACTTATACCATATTATGATATAAAACACACTTTTACAACAATCAACAAGTATAATCGAATTGAAATAAACATATACTATAATACTGTAAAAGATATTTTGATATCGCCAATCATATTATAATTCCAACGAACATATTTTTATTTATAGGAATCATAATATGATAATGCCAATCAAATTATGATATGAACAACCATAATGAATTTGAGACTATGATACCCTCAATCATATTATGATATCACTAACCATATTATAATTCTACCAAACATATTTATATTTAAGCCAACCATAATATGATTACCACTATCATATTATAATTGCAATAATCGAATTCTATACAATGACTTTATACTGTTTTTATGCTTATAATAACCGTAATAATTTTACCGTATGATGGTATAAAACATTCTATGATTGTTGCAATCATAATTCGTTTAATGCAAACATAGTATGATACTCTCAATCATATTTTTCATGTATTATTCTTGTATTGTTTCGACTATAATTTCAGAGCATCATAATATTTTTTAATCGTCATTCAGCTTCAATACATAACACATATTGATATGTTCTTGTGAATCGGTAATTTGATTTTTTTATAATCAATTTAAATTGTAATTTGTGAAACTGTGAAAATAAAAAGTTAAAATATAAAATAGTGTTATTAATTTTTATGAAATAGTGTTGCTAAAATTGGAATACATTCATTTTTTTTTAATTTTCTAATTTTGTTTATTTTTGATTATTATAACATAAAACATTGCATCATCAATTTTCTTTCTTTTTTTTCCTATTTTGTGTATTTTTTTAATAAAATAATTCATCATCAATTTTCTTTTCTTTTGGTTTGTAATTTTGTGAATTTTATCAATAAAATATTTGCATCATATTATTTTTGTTTTTATAACCTTTTGTCGGCGTATCATATGACAAATCTTGTACGCATTTAATTTTACGCCGTACGTACGCATTATTTGATTTTAGAAATCTAAACGATGGGATACCAACGGACTTTAACACCAAGTGGTGCAACAGTTTTTATGTAAGGAAATCAATGCTGGAAAACAAATCGTTGTCTACTTCAGAATATATAAACAAATTTCCAGTACTTTTACAACCGGAAGGATACAAACTCGTAAGCCTCTTAATTTAACTTATTATTGAAAAGCAACTATTTAATATTATTATATTGGTTTTATTTTTTTTTTCAAAAACTTTGTTTTATATATCTATTTCAGTTTCATTTTGACACGGAAAAAAGGTATAATAAGAGGCCAGTTTTAACAATAAGTAAAGATTTCGCTGTCAGCTTTCTTGAAAAATTTAAAAGATTAAAGCGGACCGGTGGTCAAGCAATCGCCAAATATATTAATGAAGATCTTACTGATGGTATTTTTTATTTTTTCAATACATTTTTTTAGTTTTTATTTTCAAATTGTGGATGCTAACTTCATCTTTTTTATTTACAGCAAACAGACGTATTTTAGTATTAGTATTATTAGCATATATATTCCCTGTTACCAAAATTTGAGGGAAAAAATCAATAAAATTATCAAAAGCAGAAACACAGGAATATTTTATATCCCATTATATTGTAAGTGCTACTATCATTTAATTTATAATTTCATATATATATATATAATTAAAGGAAGATATATGCTCTACATTTTAGGATAATTGTGAAGCTGACAATGCTGAAAGGGAGTTTAATGTAAAATGTTTAAAAAACAACGTTGTAGTGCAACCCAGAGTTGCATTTATTAGACTTCCAATAACGTGCTCCATTATATACCTAACGGATCATAGATACTTGTTAGACAATCCTTATGAAGCCGTAGAAGGTGTAATGTCTGTTTATTTAGCAGTTAATATTAATTATCCAGCCGAGGCAAAAAATTTATGGTCATTTTTACAAAAACATCTATTTAATATTAAAACAGAATTTGATACCATACATTGTGCAACGGAAACCATTGCAAATGATCTGCTTGGTATTGAACGGGAGCAGAATAATATATAACTTTAATTTTAATTTAAGTATAATATAAGTAACTTCAGCTTTTTACAATGTTTCAATGTTTTAAGTGCAACAAAGCGTATGATTGCGTTAAAAATTTAGCAAAACATTTACAAATAATACATAAAAATACGTCAAAGTTTATTTGTCCAACTTGTCGTAGAATTTTCGACAACATTTATCATTATAAGTATCATTTAGTGAAACATACACCCATTTCTGTACCACATGCGACAGACAGGAATGCTAAAAACAATTTTGTTTCATATTTTGAAGAAGATACTAATAGCCGTAATCCAGAATGTGTTGTTGATAACAATACTCATGATGACACAAGTTCTAATTTTTTTAAATTGGTTCTAGAGTATTACTCTAAAAGTGTTGTTCCAAGGACATTCATCATTGAAATCTTTAGAAGATTTAAATATTTTATAAATGATGAAATTGAAACACAATTGGATGAATTGCAAGATATTAATACAAAAATTTTTGCATTATGCTGCAGATAAATTCGTAAAATAATGTAATCAATAACTATATAACGTAGAATTTAGGTTAACAAAACCTCTCATTAAATTAATTTAATTTAATAATAATTATTTTATAAATATTTTAAATTAATAATAAATAACAATTATATTATGATTACTATAACAATTTAAATGTGTATTGTTTGCATATATTATGGTAGACTCAAATGCAGTGTCATGTTTACTGTAAGCATTCCGGTGGTAGCACGAACCTTAAACATTCGATTATGACAATCATATTATGATTGTTATAAAAATGGAAATATGTTTGGTTGGAGTATGTTATAGTGGATCCAAATGCCGTGTCATGTTTACTGTAAGCATTCTTGTGGTAGCACGAACCTTAATCGTGTGATTATGACAATCATATTATGATTATTATAACAATAGAAATATGTTTGGTTGGAGCATGTTATGGTAGCTTCGAATGAAGTCAAATGTTCAAATTAAGCATAACTATGTTAGGCAAAAACATAATGATATGATTGAACAAATAATAATATGATTATTGTAATTATAATAATATTTTTAGCGTTACCATAATACGGTAGTCTCAACCGAAGTTCTCTGCTTACTGTAATCATAATTTGTTAAGGTTCTCCATATAATATGATGTTGGACATCATATTTATGTTAGTATTGAACATACAATGGTTTCCGCAAACACACAAAATGTCCATAAGCCTTATGCATTTAAGTGCAAGTGTATGTTTGCGGCAAACATAAATATTTATCATATTATGATTGTTCACTTTTATGATTGTAACCATCATATTAATTTTTTGAGTGTATATATACGAATAAGAATTATACGTTTTTTTACTTCATATATTTGTTATTATGTACCTTTAACTTATATTATATATTGATTTGAACGAAATGAAATGTTTTTTAATCGATAAAAACTATAAAAATATATCTTTAATATCTATATTAGTAGATACAGCACGAACACTTACTACTTCAATTCAATTGAATGGAAACGGAACTATTTCCAGCAAAAAATCGTAGAATTTGTAATCGTAAAATTTGTGGGGCTTGAATAAAAAATCGTGTGCGGTTAAAAATTGACGTTAATTGAACATCATACATTCTGTGATTAAGCTGTAACTTTTAAACTATTGAACATTCCATACTCAGCCAGCAGGTATTTTTTTAAACTATGTAATTACGTTTGATTTCGTGTTAGTGAAATTGTTTTATATCTGCCTATGAGATATATTGGCTGTCAAAGTAAGAAAAGTTAATATTTTTAACGTTAAAAGTAATTCTATAACCTATTAAAAAAGCACGTGCTGATTATGGTCGGCTCAATATTTTAAAACTTACAGCTTAATTACTGAATGTTTAAGAAAAAAATTTTTTTTTTAGACTATTTCCTTATTGATGAAATAATAATTAAATATAATGGGAGGTATTAAATTAAATTTAAATTTCGATTTAATTTCACTTTCACATTTCAAATTTTCAAATTTCACGATGAGTTGACAAAACAATTTTAATCAGAACGAAACAAAACCAATAGTGATATATTCCACGAATCCTACTGTCCAATCCCAATCAGTATAATAAATATAAAATGTTTATACTAATTTTTAGAACAAATTTTTACATATGAAATTTATGTTCTTTTAAATATCATTTGAATGTCCTGATAATATAAAAAGTGCGATGAGGAAATCTGATTAGTTTTAAATATAAATTACTATGTGTATGATTTCTTGAAAATTTTTTGATAGCCATTCCATAGCCATTCAGTATATAAAATTGTGGATTAGTCTCGAAAATAGAAGACTGCCGGACTAGGTCCTTTTACGCTTGACTTGATTCAACATGCTCAGCAGTCGTTGACTGAGAGCCCAAGCATTTTGGTGTCTGAAATATCAGACGCCGTGTCTTGAATGGAACGGTAAAGTACCGTTGTTTCATTCGATGCGTTCAGATACACACCATAATCTTTGACTTTTTGTTTTGTTGGAGTCCATTCACTATTTCACTGCTAGACTTGTAACTGAGGATTAGTTGGTCAGCCATAGAAGAGCCTCTTTCTATGGTAAGGCTAATACTCCGAGAGGGCGCCCGGTGTCTGGGATCTGGATTGCTTCCCGAATACCTTTCTGATACGGGTGTTACGATCAGCCATTACGATCATTTACAATTGAAAAATTTTAATTAAATATTTATAATGGAATAATTGATGATTTTCAACCAATTCATAAAATTCGTTTGCGTTGTTTTTATCAACTACATACAATATCACCGAAATCTATATATAGAACATATTACCGAAGGCGAAATGTAATGAAAAACTCTTCTTCTACAAAAAAACCCGCATAAAATTATTTATTCGTTATAAAGACCATTATAAAAACTATACTTTCGTATATTCATTTTATTTTCCATTTTCATCAATAATTTTTCATATTTAGTTTTCAAATGCAAAATCATTATGAATATCCTGTTAATAGCACAAAAAAATAAATAAAAATTATGAGAATTATAAAAATGTTTACATCATTTTTGTTTTTTAAGTTAATAAAACCATAATTTGATGGTTATATGCTATTTATTATATAGGTGACTCCTGTACCTATATAATAAATCCATAAACAAATGTAACTATATATAGTTACTTTTTAAAATCGTTGTCGACGTCTTTGTCGTAGTTAATATATCCTACTATCAAATAAATGTAATGTATAATAGTTTTATGTATATAAGAAAACTTACAAAATTTTTATACATACTGAAATACTGACAATTTATTAATTTATTGTGTAACATAAAAAGTTAAGAAAGAAATATATATTTTATGTAAATCTCTCAATATATTTATTTAGCTATATCCTATATATTTATATGATATGAAATTTATATGATATGATATATAAAATTTATTTATTGATATAAATATTCATTCATACAGTTTAAATATATATTAATGGCAAAAAAATTTACTAGACCAAAAAATGCAATTTCTATATATAAATGTTATATATCTTTTGTGGAAATTTTGAATTAATGCAATTGAAAATTTGTTACATTTTAAACATTTTACTATAGATATATAGCTATACTATCTTCAATTTTTTATTTTATTTTAAATTACATAAAATTTATATCTTTATGTGATTCATAGATTTTAAGAAGTCATGCGAAAATACACAATTTTTATAAATATATAAATACTTATATATAAAATATAAAAATATACATTCATTTTATCCGAATACATACTATATAATTGTAAATGTATAACTTTTATACTTGCGGCGCCAGTAAACTTTTGGAAAATCTGTCTGATGTATTTCAAATATAAATATATTCGGTATGTATATTCATTCAAGATGATTCATTTTTATATATATATATTCATATATGATATCTAAATATGAGAATTATATATATGTATACTAAACCGTATATACAATTATTTATATATACGATTTTGATAATATTATCATGTTTTATATAGATACAGAAGAAAAAAAATTATATTAATTTATGTAAATAAGAGAAAGAATATATCTATATATATATTATTTTAATACATAATAATAATATATAGTTGTGGTGGTGGGCATTTTTTAACTTAAGAAAATAAAAACTTACCATTAATAAAATAAATATATATAAATTAAATATGTTGTAATACCTTACATCGTAAAGTATAATAATAATAATATATATTTAAACATTGTATAATGCAACATAAAAAAAATTAGGACACATTTAAAATTTACATATATGTATTTAAGCATATATTTTAAATATGTATATATATTTTGTATATATGAACTCATTGCTTTTATTTTATTTATATCTATTTTATTATTCATAAATATGTATTTACAATGTAAAGCATATACAAACATTAGATATTTGCCAATTATAATCTAACAATACAAAATTTTCTATTTTATTTCGAAAACAATATATAAAGGGTGATTTTTAAAAGCTATAGGAAAGTTTAAAACACATAAAATTCAGAAAAATGCATGAAATCTTTATTTGAATCGATAGTACGGTCCATATAATTTTATGTTTGAAGATAATTTCATACAAATGTTGACCTTGACTGCGCCTCAAATGGTTCATCTGCTTAGTCCAATTTTGGCATACTCTTTCCAACATTTCGGCCGGTATATCACGAATAAATGCTTCAATGTTGTCTTTTAATGCGTCAATTGAAGCGGACTTGTCTGTATACACATGAGCTTTAACATAGCCCCACAAAAAATAGTCTAAAGGCGTTAAATCGCACGATCTAGGTTGTTAATGCATGGTTAAATTATAGACCAAACTGAAGATGTTTGACAGTGAAACAAAACACAAAACGTGCGTCAGCTGTTTAGACCAGTGTTGCCAAAAAGATAATAGCTAAAAAATCACCCTTTAATATAAAATTATTATATGTTTCTAATGTATTTGTTTGGTGATGTAAAATAACAAAAATTTTTAAGGAAAAATATTTTTTAAATAAAACCAATTTTCCATTTCCAAATAAATCCTATCATAACAAATATGCGTATATATTATATATATAACATATATAAAATATTAAAAACAATATAATGTTAGTTTATATATTAGTTTAAATTGTAGAAATATTTTTGTCTATTTGCAAAAAAATTATATATATAGTGAAGAGTGGGGCAGGTTCGGTCGTGGGACACCCTTGGACATTGCATCTTTGAACATCTTTGACCGTGATAATGCATATTTGTATATTAATACCTGTTATATACGTCCAAAACAATACCTATTAAAATTTAGCAGTTGAAGGTTACCCATAAAAAGTGTTTTATTGTATTTTAAAAACAACAAAGCAACAATCTGACCCATCACATACAAATAGAAATACCCCCTGCGGAGATACTGACGGGCATAAAAAATTAAATTGAGACCGAATGACATACCCAATACTGATCAGAAACTGAAATCACTCCATGGTTCATCACACTGAAAATGAATGCTAAAGACACTAAAGTAATAAACGGGCTACGCACAGGTCATACACATTACAACCTTCTTAAAAACCTTAAAACTCACAACCGATTCACTCTGCACAACACGCGAAACCTAAGAAACTAACGAACACATACTCATAAATTGTAATAAATTCAGTAATATCAGAAACCAATACCAATTAAAAACGCCAATAAGCTCACAGATATTTTAAAGAACAACAACTACCTATAAAGAAATAGCCCAATTTATCACAGAAACAAAGCTAACAATTTAAGTCCATTACAAACTCAATTACGGCGCTTCGCGTCGGAAGGATAATTATTTAAAAAAACACGCTGCCAGGAAAACACCTGTAACAAGAAGTACGTATTGGTGGCCAGGTGGTAAATTGGGCTTAAATTTATCATCATTCAACTCCTCATAAGATATTAACATAAAATAATGTTCAAATTCATTCCCAAGAACACGATTGGATTTGTATGGGAGCTCCTCGGTGGGATGGGATTAGAAAAAATTTTCCGTGTAAATCCAACGGAATTTATGGGAATGAATGGGATGGGATGAGAAAAAATAAAGAGAAAAAAAATAAAGAGAAAAAAAAAAGAATGAACGAGATATCTCTTATAATCCCTTGGATTTGTATGGGAGCCACTGGATGGGATGGGATCAGAAAAAATTTCCGGGAATGTAATTATTTGCATTTGGTACCAAACCCCTAAATCCAAGATTTCGAGCAAATATCTTCAAAACTCATTGAGATATACATAAAACAAAAAAGTAGGAAAATTCGGAAAATTTGCAAGGGAGTGGGTAGAAGAGAAGGGGTGACATACCCCATCATCGAACTTGTAAAATTTTTTATTCGATTGTTATCGATAAAAAGTTCCAATTCGTGGAGAAAAGTGATAAAAAGTTGGGGGCAAAACTTTTTTTTGGAAAATGAATATAATAAGTAGCATATATTGTAAATATACGTACTTAAAAAGAAGACCTTTATTATAACTTTTCTGCATGTTTGTTTTGCAATTATTACATGTAGGAATTAAAAATGCGGATTTAGATAACAGATGGTGCAACTAGCGTCGAGTGTATCGCAACACACCGCTGCCATTTTCTTTTTTTTTTGTCTGTCATTAGGCTCTAAATTTCAGTATGTGTCATTTCATTGAAGTGTAAACAACAAAGCTTTTTTTTGCTTCGAATATATCGAAACACATGCCTGAAAAAGTTGTTTTGGGGGTAAGTTTAATAACTTTCTTTAATTTGAAGAAAACCGCTGCTGAAAGTTATCGTTTGTTGGCTGAAGCTTATGGTGGACATGCTCCAGCTCAAGCAACTTGTGAACGATGGTTTATACGCTTCCGAAATGGTCATTTTGACTTGGATGACAAAGAACGGCCAGGTCAGCCAAAACAATTTGAAGACGAAGAATTGCAAGCGTTATTGGATGAAAATTCGTGTAGAACGCAACATGAATTTGCAATGGCGTTGAATGTCGACCAAACAACCATTGGCAAACGTTTACATTTTGTTATACAAATAAATGCCATTTTCAAGCCAAAAAATCCACATTATACAATTTACAATTTTTGTAAACTTAACGATAAATAATTGGTGAATCATTTTATAAGGTTATTTTCCTAAAACAATTACAAAATATGTTCCTTCCAGAGCCTTTTGAACAAAAATCGCCCGAACCTGCCCCATCCTACCCTATATATAAATTGTTTGTTCATTGAACTTCTATATATAATCTGAATATCTAAATTGCATATTTTTTGATCTCTTGAAAAAGTTCATTTTTACAAACAAAAATATATATATAAATTTTAAGAAAATTGTAATTTATGTGAAGAACCAAATTGTTTGCTATAAAACACAAAAAACTAGAAAAATAAGAAATATTTGTACAAACTCTTTTAATTTTATTTATTATAAAACTATTTACAAATGCGTTGTTTTGTTGTCTTTCCTATATATATAATGATATTTTCTTTCAATATACGACGATATATCCGATATATTATTACACACATAACAATAATAAAACTTTTTTGATAAAAAATAGACGCAAATACTACATGGTATAAATAAAATGAAAAATTTAAAGGAAAATTATTTTTGATATTTTGAATTTGAAAGTTTATCTATCGCATATAAGTTTTCTTTCTATATATAATCATTTTATATTTAGTATATAAAATATTAGAATGATAAATTTTTAAAATTTTCAAAATATTTTTGTACATTTAAAGATAATTTTTAAAGATAATATAAAGAAATATTATTATGTTTTGATATAAAAATTAATTTTATTATATTTACCGTTTAAAATCCATGTGAAGTATTGTGTTGTTATGATTTTTGATGAATTTTTATATATGATATATAGTTAAAATAATAATTTTTCAATTGCAATAACATATTTTTTTATATCGGATTTTCCGGCTAAAGGCTAGTACGCTGTTGAAACGAAATTATTTTCCCATAAGAAATGTATATAAAATTTCGTTCCGAAATGCAAACGAAATTTTTTTTCATTTCCATTTCGTAAGTGGTATGCTGTTGAAACGAAAAAAATAACAAAATCAAGCTATTCGAATGTAGGTGGAAATAGTATTGGAGACATATTTTATAAAATTTCATTACGAAATAAATGGTTCATCATTTATTTCGTTCCGAAATTTTTTTTTTCAATGTGGTTGTTTTGTTTTTTTATTTTTATTTTGTTATGTGATTTGATTTCATTTGAGTGATAATAAAAATAATAATTAAATAATAAATAAATAATAAATAAAAAATAAATAACTAATAAATAAATAATAAATCATGTTTGAAGAATATTTGAATGAGGAGGAATATGTGATTAACCAAATGGAAAATGAATCAGAAATGGTAACAAAAACATTCTACATGTCTTCACTAGTTTTAGTCTACACTTATGTCAAATTTTTCGTGTAGAATTAAATGCAAATTTACCAAACGAAAATTTCGTTTTATCAGCGTACTAGCCTTAAATGAAACCTTTTCCATTTACCAAACGAAACCTTTTCTAGATCAAACGAAACCGTTCCCAAACCAAATGAACCGTTTTACATATACCAAATAAAACCTTTTTTTGAGAAACAGCCGAAATAAAATAAAATAAAATTAGAATATTATAAATGCCATAGCGGAAAGTTGGAGTTTATTTTATCAGAACATTCAAACCATTTAAATATTATGACTTGATGTTCCACACTTCTTTTATTTAATTTGATTTCCAAAAAGTCCCTTTCCTTTGTATGGGAACAGGTGGAAAGATAGGGATCAGAAAAAATTTCCGTGAATTCTATGTTTTATGTACAAAATGGGTTTTTCTAAAACGATAATACAAAATTACCGTATAATAACATACGCGTACATGATTAATTAACATTTCCTAATCTGTATAAATATGTGCAATAGTGTGGTTTTTTTATAACAAACTTTGGGGAGCTTAACGGTTAACTTAAGTTAAGGGGAAGTGGACCCACCAAGGGGATAAAGTTGGAAAATTTTGTGTTTTTAAGCAGATTTTTGCGCTTAAGGGGTTAACGGACGACATTAGCTCGTAAACATGTATGTAGGACCTTAACTAAAATTAAACAGGGAAACTTTTCTCATAGACAAGTACCGCCTAAATCATCCCCTTAATACCCCTCCCATACAAAATTCATTCCCATAATTTATAATATATTTTTAAAATTATAAGGGGTAAAAATTGACATCAAAGGGTTAACATGTATGAAGAGCCCCACTATTATTGAATGCTTATACTTTTCTTAGAACATATTATGTACCTAAAGCATCCCCTTAAGGCATCCCCCATACGAAATTCTGATTTTTCACACAAAATTAATATATTTTGGTATATTATATGAAAACACTTAAATAAATACCAAAATCTCATATGATGTTTAAAAAATTCACATTTATCATATAATAATTCAAATAATTATGAAAATTATGAATGAATTATTAAATACTATTAATATTTAATGTAATTAAATTAATATATTTTCAAGTCTATATACTAATTGTAAGTCTGTACTTTTGTTGCTAGTTCGATATTTTGCATGGTAATCCTTAAACACTTTCAATGTGAATTGCTTTTGAGTCTCATCATTAGTGGTCTTGGCGAATTTCATTATTTTATCATTTGTATTAGCCAATTTTAACCGGACAAATTTGTCTTGAACACCGGTGATATCTTTGGCAATTTCAAAATTCATCGAGCAAAATTAATAGTGTAATTCGTGTAGCGAAATTAATGGTCCCAAATATAATCCGGTATTCATGGTCAAGTCCTCATACGCGTTTCATGGTTTATTGTTTAAAGAATTTTATGTCCCGAAATATGATGTTTGGACATTTGTTATTAAAGTATATGTTTCAGCTTGGTTTTTTGGCTGATAAAGCAATACAAGACCTAACATATGTTTGTAGCCGCTAATAGACAAGCTTCGGTAAAAATTGTACAATTGTACATGCATAAATGCATATTTTGAGGAAACAATAAAAAAAAATTAATTCTATAAATGAAATGAAATAATTTTATCCATGATAATGCTATGCGAATTCAATTCAAAATTATTAAATCCTTTTTTGTGATTTTAAAATAAATTTCTCAAAAAGATAGCATTTGATATCGAAAACGTGGTTCATTTGATCTGGAAAACGCGGTTCATTTGGTATGGAAAAGGTTTCGTTTTATATGAAAAAGGATTGATATTTTTATCTATTTTTACTTAATTTTACCATATTAAGAATATATGCTTTGCATTATTCATCTTAACTTTACCAGTTTTCTTAAAATTAAAGTTAAAAATCTGAAAATTTAATAACCAAACTGAAGATATAATCCATCGTCGAATGTCGATGTGTGATGTGTGTAATAAAAGAGGCAATTGAAACAATTTTTTTCTTCAATTTTATGAATATCTCTCTATATCAATCTCTATATCAAATATCAAATGAATATAAAGTGTTTGTTTTTTGATAAAAGACAAACAAAAAATTCGTGGAAAATAAATGAAAAAAAAAAACAAATAGTTTTCTTATATTTTAATATTACAGATTATGTGAATATTTCGCAAAAATAAAATTTGTAATTTTCAAATTGTTTTTTTGCAGTATTTATAAAAGCAAAAACAAGATATAAAACACATATAAGAAGGTTTTTATCGTTCGTATGTAGGGATTCATATTTCCCAAAGTAACCCGCAATAGGAAGAGTGATTTGATTTATTTTTGATTAATTTTCATATGAGACGAACAGAAATTGTAAAAATTATTTTGGAAGTTTTCGCAATGTGTTTTTGAAGGAAATTTTTTGTCAAAAGTTAGTTGTTTTTTTTAATAGAATACTATTTTTTTTAACCTCACCAAGAATCCCTGTTGTTATTAGATAAGAAATCACATAAAAAAATTGAAATCTTTCACTCTATAAGATACTATATATGTAAGATCTCTATAAGAAATGTTTTCTGTTAAGTCTGAACATATATAACATATATAAAACATCTATAAAATATCTATAAAACTAAATTTGTATATATATCAATATTTTATCTTATATAATATTTTTTTGAAAAGTTTTATATTAAGAAAAATGATGCGAGATTTGTAATATATTTTTTTTGTATATAACCAATATAACATATATATATTATATATATATATTTATAAGTACTGTTCTTATAAATAAATTTCCAAAAGAAAAAAAATACTATACTCATTCAATTACAAATATATATGTATATCGAAATAACTTTATTAGTTTTTCACTATTTATAAAAAAATATTTGAAGAAAAGGATATTTCAAATCAGGACTATTTTGCATTTTTAATTTGAAATAACATTCAAACGAAGATTGAAGACGAAAATGATTATTTTTTTTAATTTTAAATATTGCTTTTAATGCGAGGTTTTCTTTGGTTATCATATGAATTTTCCTAGATTTTCCAATTTTAAATAAAAAAAATTAAAATATATATTTGAATGCCATAAATTTATGAAAAATATACCATTTAGTAAAATTATTGTACGTTCCTAACCATTCAAACAAATCTGAATGAAATATTTTTATACTCTATAAGAAATTATATTTGGTGATGCCGTTTTGTAAAGCATCCAACCCAATTGCAGCAACCCAAGTGGTCACGAGTTTAAATCCATGGCCGGGAAATTTTTGTCTGTGGTTTTTTTTTAATTCATGAACTAAGTCACCATTTATTCATTGGAATCAGATTAATGATTAACTTTGATATACAGGGTGTCCCGCTTGACCCCCTACAAGCCGCATAGCACGTAATACTGAGACTATTCCTTGCAAAAAAAATCGTTGTGGAAGGCGGGGTCTAACTTCAACCCCTGCCTAAATTATTCAGAAAATTCGTTTTTTCCCCCCCTTTCACCTGGTAAAAAAAGGTGATTTTATAAACTATTTCGATTATATTTTTCATGCCCTACAAAAGTTATCTCTAGCATTTTTTTACGTTCGACGCATATTTTAGAAGTTATTTCACTTTTAAGAGCTATTTGCCTGCAGCATTTATGTCCATTCCCATAATTCAATTGGCCGGTTTCCAGGGCTGGGCAAATGAATGTATGAATATGGATAAGATTGAGTGTATAACACAATGACCTCGAGGAGTCAACTGTTGCGGAGACTTGGAACGCAATCCAATGTATAAAATCTAATCTAATAATCTATGCTCTATGTATGAATTAAATAACATCCGATATCCATTTGAATTTCGTATTTTCGTTTAATTCTAAGATGATTTTGTTTTTAAATTAATTTTTCAACACCAAATTCTGAATTATTTTATGCATAAACGTTTTTATAGCGTAAGTTAAAATCAATTCCGGATTCGATTAAGTTTGGTTGCATAAAATCATATTTTCTAACAAAAAATATAGCTCATGAATGAAAATAAAATATTAGTCCTTATTTGATGCATATCAAAAAAAAAAATAAAATAAAAACAGTAGAAAAGTTTTTAGTAGAAAAATATGTTGTCGTTGAAAATTTATGTTCATGATGCGTGTTTTTCCGGACAAAACATTTTATTTTTTAACAATTGTATTTTCGATTTTTTTTTTTTAAATCATGTTTATATTCAGAAAGTTTTCTTATAAACAGTTGTATTTTATGACACAATCAAAATTCAGACATATTTCTATATATAGTTATATATTTTTTTTATACATATATAAAGTTCGATTATCTTCACACCCTTTTTTTTGTTGTTCTGCTTGATTTTATTTTATTAAATGTTTGTGATTTGTTTTATTAAAAAAGGATAAAGGATAATTTTTTTATATACAGAGAATATTAAAAAAAGACCGCACTATATTAATATCTTATTTATTGTTTTGATTTATGTGAATTTGGAAAAAAAATGTTTTTTTTTTACCGGCCCATGTAGGAAAATCTAAACATTTTCTTTAAATTTATTACATCGCATTTTATTTGTTATCGTTTAAAACAGTACATAAAACAGTGACAAATATGAAATAGATGATGAGGGGGATTTTAAATATAATTCTAAATAAATACTCCTTTAAAATGCATATAACATTTTAGTTTATTATTATTTACAATCGAGACATGTTTTATGTTATTGAAATTATATATTATTTGATATATAGTTTTAATATTAACAGAAAAAAATCTTTAATATTCAACTTACACAAAAATTTCATATCTACATATAGTATAGAGACAAATGTTGAATAGTGAATATTTCAAATATTTTATGAAGAAAAAAAAAAGGATCGAATTACTTTAATGTCTGCGTATATGATGATTCATATTATTATATTTATTTATCAATGAATCGTACTTATATACAGTAAAATACTTAAAATAAAATTCATTGAATAATTTAATATTTAAATCACTCGTTATATTTGAGATGACAATAAGTTAAATTGACAGATATCATATATAAATATAAATACATAGACTATATAATAATATTTATTAACAAATTTATCCTTCATTTATTTAAATTAATTCATAATTTACCTATCTATAAACATATATATATAAACATATATTGATTATATATGTTTGATAAACGGGAGAAGGAGTATATGACTGGATAATGTATAAACTATACATATACATGAAAAACACAGACTCATAAATTAATTTTCCTGAAAAGGTTAGGTATTTTTTGTTTAAGAAAATTTTGTATATACAAATAATATTTTATTAAATATACCGAACATACGCGTTAATCTAAACAATGTATATGGAATATGGTAAAATATACGAATATATATTCAAAAAGGGATTAATATACTATATGGCATATGTATTATATTACCCTTCATCATATGTATATGTATTCTAAAAAAAATTATTATTCATGCATTGGTAGGTGTTCTCAATTAATTTTATCGGCTTTATTTTATATATACATCATTATATGTATATATAATATATATATATCTATAGAAAAATGAGTAATATCTATAATTGTTTGGAAAGTTGTCTGTCTGAATTTTATTTTATGAACAAAAATCACTTTATTATATACGACCGTGTACAAATATGACCCGGAATTTTGTTTTGATTTTTAAAATTTTTAATTATTCTTCAAAATCAATTTTATCCCCTTCAAAATAATCGCCCTCGCTCTAATGAACTTGTACCAACTGATTTTCCATTCATCAACTCACTTGGTATAACAGGAGACTCACTTGGTTTCATATAACTCTATGTGTTGTAAATGTTAAAAATGCCAACCTAAAATTCTAACGAAATTTTGGGGTCGTGGGTTCGAATCCTACTGAATGCATAAAATATGTTTTGTGTTTTCGGTTATTTTTCGAATCTGTAAAAAGCACAAATTAAGAAACTAACAACAGAAGCCTGTAGTTGGACGCTAAAACCAGATTGTTTGTTGTATAGCGAAAAATTTATTTATTTTATTTTTAATTCACTTGCAGAAGTCTTCATTCGGTATGATCGACCTTCATCAATTTTGCTTTAATCTCTTCTATCGTGTCAAAACGGTGTCCCCAGAACGGTCTCTTAAGCTTATTGAATAGCCAGAAGTCACACGGTCATGCGAATCATGCGAATACGGTGGCGGTGGAATCATATGGATGGATGGAATTTTTGGCGAAATGGTCACGAATAACGAGCCCAATGTCAGATGGTGCATTATCGTGGTGCAAAGACTAAGAATTGTCTCTCCATATATCCGGTCTCTTGAGACGCACAGCTTCACGCGAACGATGCATAACACTCAAATAGCATTCCTTTTTAACCGGTTGGCCGGTTGGAAGCAATACATAATGCAAAGAAAACGGTCAAAATTACTTTGAGTTTTGACTTACTCACCTTTTGCACGGTATTCACCAAATGGATCGGCTGTTTTCGAGTCATGAGCGTAGATCCAAATCTGACATCCAGTTATGATGCGTTTCGTTTTGTCTTGATAGTCGCCAGGCATTGTCAACGCGACGCTGTTTTTCCATGAAATTGAGCATTTTTAGCAACAATTACAAGCAGCTATTTTACTTTTCTGAGGCACAAAACGTCTTTTAAAATGGAGTTGATCGACCTATTTGAAATTCGAACAGCATCAGCAAGCTCTCAAGTAGTCAATGGACGACTTTGCAGTATCAATTCTTTGATTTGCATGGCCCGATGTTCATCGGTTGATGTTCTTGGTCGTCTTTGATGTCGTTCATATTCAAAGCTTTTTCGACCCGCTTTGAACATTTTATGCCATTCATATACATTTGTGTTTTAGACATGGCCCGGTCACCGAAGGCCTTTTTCAACATTCTGAGCGTTTCGTCGGCAGAAATTTCATACCGAACACAAAATTTAATCGAACTCCTTTGTTGAATATTTTCGGACGTGGTAAAAATCTAAAACATTATTTTTAGCACGAAAATAATCTTCACTACTGTGACTAACTTATGAAGATATTGCCGTGAAATTTGACACAGATGTAAGTGACACTCCTAACAACTGAAAAATAAAATGATCGCCACTATCGAAAAAACCCCGCAAAATTTAAATTGAAAATTCCGAGTCATATTTGCACACAGTAGTATGTAAATTACCAGCGGTGAAATTTTGGCGGATGAAGAAAGAGCCATCGCGAGGTGGGCTGGGTAGTTTAAAGATCTACTTACAGCAAGCAACCCAATTGGTAGAAATGCAGAAAACGAACTTCCGTATCAAACAGCACAACCACTAATTTCGGCACCAACATATGAGGAAACCAGAGAAGCCATTCTGAAGCTCAAGAATGGAAAGCCTCCTGGATCTGACGGCGTACCTGGTGAACTCTTAAAATGTGGTGGGGGTGTATTGTAGAATAGTATACACGAGTTAATTGTGCATGTTTGGAACTATGAGGTTATACCACAGGAGTGGAAGCTTGCTGAAATTGTGCTAATACACAAGAAGGGACACAGGATGGAGTGTTCCAAATATCGGGGAATATTTTTGATGAATGCAACATATAAGGTACTCGCTTATGTGTTGCATAAGCGCCTTTTACCATATGCGGAGGCAGTCATTGGTGAATACCAATGTGGATTCCGTAATGATCGCTCAACAACTGATCAACTGGTCGTCATACGACAGATAATGGAAAAGTGTAGGGAGTTCTACGTAGTAACACACGACCTATTTGTTGATTTTAAAGCCGCATACGACAGTGTTATTAGAGAAAAATTATGGCACACGATGGAGGAATTTGGATTCCCACAAAAATTGATAGCCATGTCAAAACTAACACAGACGCAAGTTACATCTCAGGTACAAATAAGGGGGATCAAATCGGATGCATTTGAAACCATTGACGGAGTGCGGCAAGGGGACCCTTTGGCTACATTGT
Organism: Dilophus febrilis; assembly: GCA_958336335.1. Classification (NCBI taxonomy): domain Eukaryota; kingdom Metazoa; phylum Arthropoda; class Insecta; order Diptera; family Bibionidae; genus Dilophus; species Dilophus febrilis. The sequence goes on from OY284472.1 coordinate 20,422,763, forward strand.
TTCTCAATGTTGTGTTGGAAAAATGTATAAGGAGGACGACCATTAATACCAGCAGCACTATTTTTACGTCATCTGTTCAATTACTCGGCTATGCCGATGACATTGACGTAGTGGGTAGAAGTATGGGTGCCGTTAAAGAAGCGTTCTTACTGTTGGAACGTGAAGCTTCGGAAATGGGATTAAGGGTAAACGAGGAGAAAACCAAGTATATGATCGCACCAACGAACAGTAGGTTTATGGCACAACATCAAAGCGTATCAATTGGTCAGAACTAATATGAAACGGCAGACAGGTTTAGCTACCTTGGAAGCAGCATAAACAGTGAAAATGATATATCGGAGGAAGTTCAATCCCGGATTGCGGGCTTGGAAACAAGGCCTTTTACGGTTTGCGAAAGATGTTCATCTCGAAGACATTGAGTAAAACATTGAAACTAAATTTATATCAAACACTGGTTCGACCAATTGTCACCTACGGTTCTAAAACGTGGTGCATGATACAGGCCAACGAACGGCGACTTGGAGGGTTCGAAAAGAAAATACTACGCCTCAACTTTGGACCGACAAAGGAAAGGGGATGGTGGCGTTGGCGGTACGATTTCGAGCTATATAAATTGTATACCGAACCGGACATCGTTCGGTTCATTAAGATTGGTCGCCTGAGATGATTTGGCCATGTGGTACGAATGGATGGCGATCGTATACCGTCAAAAATGCTGGAAGCCAGCCGCCGCCGGGCGCATCTAGTAATGTGGGAAGACCGCGGGGTAGGTGGAAGGATGATGTGGATGCGGACCTTCGGGCCCCCGGGGTTTCTGGCTGGCAGACGTTGGCGGTAAATAGGCCCGGTTGGAGGAGGCTGTGGATGGACGTCAAAACCAATTGTAGCTTGTAGGCGCGCTGAAGTAAGAAGTAAGTATGTAAATTAAAATTAAAGGAATTTCGAATGAAATGTTTAATAATAAATTGATCGATGGAGGTGAGTGAAATATTTAAAATATTATTGTGATTTTAGATTTAACTTTATTATAAATTTCTATTCAATGTGTATTCTATTGTTATTGAAATAACTTTCTTTCTGGTTGTCAATTCGTATTGAACTATATAGTAACTTAAAATTAAAGAATTGATTCTATTTTCTTATCAGAGAATATACTATAGTTTATGAGTTACAGTTAGACAGTTAGATCATTAGTTGTAATTATATGCGTTGTGTTTTGTAACTGGTTTTATATAGAATTTTCCGGAATTGTACTACGACTATATCCTTCATTCAGAAAATGTCGCAAAACGTATTTTTTATCTTGTTGTCCAAGCAATTTAAATACGCGTGATCGCAAATGATTTTGTTCACATACTTTCATCTTGATTGCAAATGTAATACTGATTGAATATGATTGTTGAATACTGAGAGGATTTACAAAAAAAAATTTGTAAAGATTGAAGCATGTTTTGCCGCGTTTGAATTTTGTCCAGCTACTTATGAACATGCGTTATAGTAAATAATGTTTCATGATATTCGTTTCATCAGATGTCTAGATATGTTAAGTGGAATTGACATCAAATCACCATATATTTTATCCTAAAGAAATTAAAATGATTTTAGAGTTTCAAGTGATGAAAAAAAACTTTTATATCAAATGGTCTGAAAATTTTAATAGTTTTATTATACAGAAACTTTACCAATATCCCTCTTTATAATATACATTACATATTGGTCAGCTATTTAGTAAATATATATCCATAATAAGTTTTATATATACATAGTTAATAATAATAATAATAATATATGTATATCTTTTGTAATACACTTATTTTTGTATCTTGCACAAATTATTTATATAATACAATACAATAAACAATACGTAATTTATATGAACGCATGTTTTCTATGTAAATTTAATAAAAAGGGTCAAGTGTTTATATATATTTTTTGCTTTATATGCAGGTTATGTTGCAAACGATATTATATGATGCCTTATACCTATAATATCATTAATATACCTATTGTATAATATTGGTAATAATATCCCATAAAATATCCCCGTATATACATATAGGGTTTTGTTTATAACACATCTATGAATAATGCGTTATATTCCATCAAAAACAGATGATTTATATATTATAAAGCATATGTAATATGTTATATTATAATTAATATAATACAAAAATACCCTTTTTATATAGGAGATTTTATTATATAATTGAACGCAAGTATCGATAAGAAAAGATTATTTGGTTATGTTTGGAATAAATAATTTTTTGATTTGTATATACCAACAAATCACTTGTATATATATGATTTCAATATATTTATCTATATCATATGGTTTGGTTTGATTTTAGGGTTTAATTGAAGTAGGACAAAATGTTTAGAAGGATTCTTGAAGGATATTGTGTCATAAAAAAGAAAAATGTTTTTAAAGGTAATATTTCTAAAAATCTTGGTGGATTTTATAACATCCGCAAAATTTTTACTGAAAAGAAAATAGTTAATGAGGGATTTTTTAAATCGGAAACATTCGTAGTGAAAAGAAAACGTTCCGGAAGGATTTTCGAAAGATCTTCAAGATCTCTATATAAATTATTACTGAAAGAATATTATGAAAGGGGATTCTTGAAACATTATAAATTACCAGAAAAATGTCTATTGAAGAAAAAATAATTATTTGGGATTCTTGAAACATTAAACCAAACAATCACAGATATTTTATAAACAAAATATTTATACTGCATTCAATGAACCCAAATCATAACAGAATTTCTCTATAGACATTGTGTACGCATTTCTACCATCAAAACTATACGATGAATATATAATATAAAAATATAATATTTAATCAACGATTATTGAGAACCCAAAAAAATCAAATACAAATAATTTCCGCATAATAATATTACAAAATATATATTATATTTTTTTTTTTGAATTAATGAATGTGCTAAAATCTACTAAAACAAATATAATTTTATATCAACAAATAATAAAAAAAAGGCATTCAATACAAATTTCCCACATACTCAAAAAACCAAAGTAAAAAAAAAACGTAACTAAAATAAACTCTAAAGTTAATCGTATGTATAATAATAATACAAAACAGAACTGAAATCAAGCTGTGTTTAATTTGAATATGTGTTATATATATACAAATACATCAATACACCATCAGGCGATCACACTATAATTAAAATTGCAAAAAAGAACAATAATAGTAATAATAAATAAATGTTCCATTGTTATTTAATGCAAAATCTTTATACTAAAACAAATCAATATAATTAATTTTCGTTTTTGCACACATGTTCTAGAAATATAATAAAAATTGTTTTCTTGTGAAAAATTCATAATATATTATTTGCTAAAAAAATTCTCATTGATATTGATTAAAAAACAAATTAAAATAAATATATTTTATGACAACAATTCAATTAGCAAAAAAAAAAAATACAAATGTAAATAATAAAAAAAAATACTGATAAAATAAAAAAACTTAAAATAAATTATCCAATAAGCTGAGCGATCATCATTTTGTTAAATTTTATTATAATAATTTGACTTTGGTTTTTTTATATATCTTACATATAGAGATCGGAATACGTTTTTAAGAACTGTTCCAATTTTTATATGGTCAAACTGAAAGATATAATTTCCTTAACATTCACGTTAACAATTCTTGTTGTTGTTTTAACATCTTTATTTTATCACTGGCCCGCGCCCACCAATCTAAAACGGATTTTCTTCGTTTCCCTTTTTTTTATCAATGAGGCTCTTAATCCTTATGATCTTAAAACTTAAATCAATTATATTAAATTAAAATAAAAACGTACACCAACATGCAAAAAAAGCCCTTCAATAAGATTCGTATTCTCTCCTCTGTATTTCTTTAAAACATTCACCATATATTATGGTGTGGGAGCCATGGTATGGGAGAAATTATTTTTATAGATTGCCGTATATAGGTGCAGCAAAATGCAGCAAACTCTTGAATATTAGCAATAATATTATTTTCCTAGATGATTCTGCACCTCGACATAGAAAATGTTTATAAAATACATGAACAACGAATTTTTGGTATTTTTGATGATAGATTGCTGATTATAAATACCGATTGGGCATCAATTCCTTGGAATGGTCTGGAAATAGCCCAGATCTGATTCCAATAAAGAACGATTGGGCATCCACGGAAAAGATAATAAATAAGATAAATAAGAAAAAACCCAAAAATCTTCGTGAATTAAAGTTGAAAAAATAAAAAAGTATAATTGGAAAATATTTTGAATTGAAAAATTCATTGAAATTGCATAGAAAAAATCTTTTTTTTTGCTATAAAAATAGTTCAGAAAAGACATTTTCTTTACACAAAAACTTTATATTTTTTAGGTGGATTAACCCGTAAAGGGACGAACCGATTTGATTAAAAATCAAAAGAGTCCTTCTTTGTCTATATACATGTGTACTGCATATATACTAAAAAGTCAAAATGAAAATTGAATTAAGTCGTTTTTATACATTAAAATAAGTTTAGAATATAAATTTCTATTATTCACAACACCTTGCGGTTGATCGTACGGCTAATTACCGACACCGTAAAAGCCACAAATTAAGAAACTAACAACAGAAGGCTGTTGTTGGTGGATTCAAAACCGATTGTTGGTTGTAATGCGATAATTTTTATTATTCAAAACAGAATATATATAATACATATATAATTTTAATTATTATTATTTCAATTATATTAATAATAAGTTAATTGTTTTATTCATTATAAAATTTGTCAAAATTATTATTAACATTTTTTTTATTTTTTCTTAATTATTTTCAGGTAAGTACCACTTTTTTGTCTATCTATACACTAAATTATACGATTTTCATGATTAACATATCATAAATCAACGTGAGTTATTTATTAAATTAGATAATGCTTAAGTGTTTTGCTAAACAAAAATTAAATGAATGCAGAATTTAAGTAGAATTAGAATTAGAATTATTGTATTAGGCTGGGTCGTCCATCCCCTAAACACTTGACCCCCTGGGGTCGTTGTGTTACTGCACTACTTATTCCAGATTCATCCATTCATTGGCCTTGCCCAAAAACCTGGCCAACTTATTGATGGGTATGGACATAACTTCCTCAGGCAGTGGAAATGATGACCCAATGATCCTAAGTCTGCTCCCTGCTAAAGCTTCACATTCACAGAGAATGTGCTCCGTAGTTTCCTCTTCGGAGTGGCACAGCCTACACGTATCGCAGCTACCGATTTTCATCCTGTATAGGTGAGCTCTTAGATTATAGTGAGCGGTTAAATATCCGACTACTAACCACGTATTTGTCTTATTTAGACCGAGAATTTGACCCGTCAGTCCTTTTAAATATGCATGAATAAAGAGCTTAGAATGCCTGCAGCCATCGGTATAATTCCAGTGTATCTGGGACTCGCTTATCAGTAAATCTTTAATTCCTGCTCTAATATTTGTTTCAGTTGAACCACAAAATGGTCTAGGTTGAGTGCCCGAGTCAGCAGAGCTCGTTACCCTCTATTCCACTATGTCCAGGTATCCACATTAGTGTGACTTTATTTACCCTTGACACCTCTTTCAGTCGCTCGGAATTTCACGGCTCGGAATTTCACGGCTATAAGCTCCGCCTTGCTATCTGATAAGATATAGATCTTTTGGTCTTGTCCCTGATCCATCTGATTCAAAGTTCTATAGCATGGATTTCCGCCTGGAATATGGTGCTACAGCAATCCAGAGTTGCCCCAAGTTCCATTCTTGGATTAGCCCCATATACCCCAGATCCAGCACATAGGTTGGTCTTATTATAGATCCATCCGTATAGAATTTTAGGGAGCTTTCTATGAACCTGATCTTATTCCCCGTCCAATCTTCCCTATTGGGAAAAACAACCGAGAAGTTTTTGTCGAAATCATACACCCTAGGAGTGTACTCCACCTGTAGCATACCGAGAATTACATCATTGCTGATTTCATCGACTAACCACTGGTGGTTCTTAGCCACCCTAGTCATTCCCTCGGTAACCATAGTTGTATGTACAATCTTCCTAGCTTCGTTCTTAATGAACAAATGCAGAAGGGGAAGATTTAAATTGCTACTAGCACTGTTGTGGGCGTGGTGCGCATTGCTCCCGTAACCATCAAAACACGCCAGTCTCTGAATTTTGTTTAATTTGACCTGTGCTCCCCATTGTTGGGCCTTTTTGCTCCACACTGATGAAGCATAGGTCAAAATTGGTATTGTTATAATTGGTCCAGAGTGCCATTTTGGGGGTAAGACCCCATGATCTTCCTATTAAGCACGTCCATAGGGAGATTCTTGCCTTATCCGTGGCAATTGTTAATTGGGAGTTCCACTTTAGTTTGGCATCTACCATTACCCCCAGGTATTTCGCTTCTGTCGAAAATCCTATCGCCTCACCAAACAGCATGGGACATTTGAACCTACTGCTCACCCTCTTAGTGAAGGGCACGAGAGTGCTTTTCTTGGGGTTTATATTTAATCCCGTCGATAAGCACCACTCCGCCACCAAGTTCAGAGCCGTCAAATTTCCTCAAACATCATCTGCGTATCCCTGCACATAGAATCCGCCATCATTAAGACGTGTGAGCAATTCATTCACAACAATGAACCACAATTACGGGGAGAGGACCCCGCTTTGTGGGCATCCCTTGGTTATTGTTATGCTAAAATTCTCTTCCGCCATAGTCATTTTCACAACTCTATTCCTCAGCATAGCCTTGGTCCAGCCACACATACATCGTCCACCCCTCTTAGAATTTAAATAACTATTATAATAATTTTTTTAAATATTTTAATTATAAATATTGATTTTTCCAATAGTATACAAAATGGGAAAATCTGTAATCATTCTTTCGTTAGATTCATATAATTTAAAGAAATTATAATTATATACTATATAAACAATTTTATCTGTAAATATGCATTCATAAACATTGTATAAGTAAGTTGAATTTTAATCATAATTGAAGTCAAAATTATATTAAATGGTTGTCGTCGGGGTCGTATAGTGTTGATATAATTTATTACATTCAATTATAGTTAAATTCTAATAAATAATTTTTTTTTTATAAATATATTATTTATGTTCAATGATAGCGCGCATACTACTCTAACCATTAAATTATCGGATACCTGCTATTTTATTCGTATATGCTCGATTTTGAGAGGCCGAGAACAGGTCTTTAAACAATCCTACTAATTTTATTTCATAAAATGATGGTTTTAGTTAAATAATTGCGGAGTCAGAATTATAAAAAAAACTTTTAAATTTAATTATATGGAATTTATTAATGATACAAATGTTTTTTTATTTTACTCGCCGTTTAACAAAACAAAAAAAAAGTTTACCCTTATTAGTTCGGACACTTTTTGATTATACGACAATAATTTTGGATAACGTCACATTTGACCTTTATGACAGCGTTCATCCACTTCCAAGAGTATTTACTAAATTTTGTCGGCGTTATTGATCTCCACATTTCAATGATTTTGCGTTTCAATTCTCCACTCCTTCAATTGCAACTTTCGCAGCATCATTTTTTAACTTTGTTTTTTTATAAATGCCCACCATAATTCTATTGTACTTAAATCAGGACTTGCAGATGTCCATTAATAAAAGTGGATTTCTTTAAAGCCTACAACCAGTTCTGATATAGTTACTATAATCGGTTAGAGTAGTTATATATTTTATTTAAAAAAAAAAAATTTCAACTAATATCATTGCAAATTAAACTGAAAAATATGAATTTATTTTTATTGCATTTATATGCATACTTTTTTTTTATATATAATAAATTGTCAATTTGTTCAGCATATTAATATATAAAATTACCTATTAATTTATATCTCCGCGGTTATTAACATATAGTGAGATTCAGTTCTTTTTTTTCTGCCGATCCATATGATGAAAGATACATAATAAAATAATATTAATAATAATACAATTTGAATGGAATATATGGAATATTGAAGAAATATTTGATATTTGCAATGATTACATAAAAATGTATGAATTTATTAAAATACAGATTTGAAATACATTTCTTTTAATCGGTATCTTTGCTGATGGGGAAAAATCATGATTCGGAATTTGAAAATAATGCTGTTACAGTTTTACTCGTTTTATTCGTTTACTCGGGAACATAAGGATTTTATCTATATAGAAATAACACTTAAATTAAATTATTTATTAAAAAATCCCGAAATTTATCTCAAAAATATATTTAATTGGATTGATGCAATTCAAGTGGTCAAATGGATTTGTTATTGCTGACATTATTCAATTATTGCTTTTTTTTGTTATACCATTAATGGAATGGAATTTATATCATTAATTGGTAAATATTTTCTTTAATATTCCGAATATTCTACTGGAAAATTAATTTTTTGCAAACTTTTGATTATTTTATTTCTAACAAATTATTTTCGTATTTATAATCGTTTTATTATATATGTAATTTATTATATATATGTATGTATTAGTTGTGTTATAAATATTACATTAATTTATTTATATTCATATATATTTTAGTTATTTTTTATTCTTTTATTTATATATTAAATTTTTCACAATCTGGCAAACCGATTATTATTTTGTTTTTATACATATACATTTTAACTGGAATTTATATGAATGCGTATATAATAATTTTTTTTATCACATTTATATTTCATTATTAGTCATGTATAACAAAACACTCTTTGGTATATAGTACCTGTACTGTACGTACGTGTACTATACTTAAAAAATAAAATTAATAAAAATACATCATCAGATATTGTATATACACAGTGCGACAATTAATATTCCGGACACTGGTCCTAGGAAATACATTAAAAACACGATTTTTGAAATTATTTTTTTTATTGATTCAAAATATTCTTATATTGCCGGTATTGCCTCTAGTGCGCGTGTAGGTGCTATTTGAATGGTTTCAATATCTTCAAAAAACATCATTTCAATTTCATTCTAAGTTTTGGGAACAAGGAGAAGTCACATGGTGCTAAATCGGGTGAATTGTCAGGTGTTTTGACACACATCCTTGATTTCGAGCCAAAAACTTACGAACAATAAGTGAAGTGTGACTTGGTCCATTGTCGTGTAACAAACACCAAGTATCTGATTCAGGTGGAATGCGACGAATCCTGTCCATCAAATGCTTCAAAACTTCGATATAATATGCGCCACTGACTGTTTGACCAGTTGGAACGAATTCTTTATGGATAATTCCCTTGCTACCGAAGAATGTTACGAGCATTGTCTTGATTTTCGATGGAAATTTTCTTGTTTTTTTAGCCTGTGTTTTAGCCATCCACGAAACGGTTATACCATTCAAAAACTTGTGTCTACCCATACTATTATCGTCATTAACTTGCTGCATAGATTTGAACGTTTCTGTTGCAGATTTACCAAGCTTTGTGTTGACTGCTCTTTGTTCCATGTTAAAATTTCTACTTCAACTAAAATATTGTTTCACAAGAAATGTCATAACTTTTTTATTTGTCAACCAAATGCAATGAAATTTTTACAGACGACAGAGAAAAAACGCTTCAAAAGAGCTTCAAAACGCTTGTTCGATCACATAGATCGTCCCATTGGTTATTGAGATATGGTTTGAGTCCGGAATATTAATTGTCGTACTGTGTATTCTATATACAGTAATGTATATAATGTTATTGTATATATATTTATTATTATGTATATGAATAATTAGGAACATAAAATAAAACCGTAGAAATTTACATAAATCTCAAATCATTTAGTTTAGTTATATATTATATTTTTTAACTTTTCTTTTAACTCAATATATATATATGAATATATAATATATATAACAAAATAATATACCAGTTATTATAATATAAACGATGGATAATAATGATTTTGTTTCCAGTTAAAAAAAAACTACAAAAAAAAAGATATAATAATAAATGATTTAAATACATATATATATACATAAATGGTAAGATGAGATTCCTTTTGAAAATATTATAATATTTATAGTATAACAACAAAAAATGGGGGAAAAAGAAATACCAAACAAAATTTCCTCATTACAATAAATATAAATGTTTATATGAGTTTCTTTTCTATATATATATATATATATATATATATAAGAAGATCAAATTATCATCATATAACTATATATAGCGAGCGCAATGTTTATAGTTTGTGTGTGAAAGAATGAATTCACATCTCCTCTATATATATTTATTATATAAGACATTGTTGTATTTCGTTTATATATATATTCTACCTATGCATTCTTAGAAACAAGTGCATAAATTCGTTGTCTTTTATGTTGTATTTTGCAGTTTTTTTTGCTAAACTATATATACAACTATTCAGTATTATAATTTATGATTTATTATTAACAACAAAAAAAATAATATTATAATAAACATTTTTTAACTGGATCGTTTTATTATTAATATATGTATATAGAGCCGGAATTATTTATGAAGAATTTTGCATGGTTTTAAATACATTTCCTCAGCCTTGGAAACTTTTTTATACCAGAAATGCAATCGGTTTCTTTATTCCAATTTGAGATACAACATTACGATTCTTTATGATTTTATTTATCAAAATTTACGAAATTCTGTATGACTTTTTCGATCTAATTTCTTAATGTAAATTCTGAATAATTTTTTAATGGCAATTCTGTTTCACCTTTTTAGAGGAAATGTGGTAAAATATTATAAAGTAAATTTTGTGTATTTGTTAAAGTAATTTCAGTATAATTTTTTGAACGGAATTCAGTCGGACTTTCTTAATTTTCTAAATGAAATTATGATTTGCTTAAGGAAATTCTGTATAATTTGCTTAAGGAAATTCTGTATAATTTGCTTAAGGAAATTCTGTATAATTTGCTTAAGGAAATTCTGTATAATTTGCTTAAGGAAATTCTGTATAATTTGCTTAAGGAAATTCTGTATAATTTGCTTAAGGAAATTCTGTATAATTTGCTTAAGGAAATTCTGTATAATTTGCTTAAGGAAATTCTGTATAATTTGCTTAAGGAAATTCTGTATAATTTGCTTAAAGAAATTCTGTAGTATTTCTTAAAGGACTATAATAAAAATAAAAAAATTAATTTTTCGCTATACAACCAACAATCTTGTTTTTAGCGTCCAACAACAGCCTTCTGGTGTTAGTTACTTAATTTGTGATTTTTACGGTGTCGTTAATTAGCCGTACGACCAACCGCAAGCGAAAAATACAACTCGGTGTTAAAATTCAGATTCGAAAAATAACCGAAAACACAAAACATATTTTATGCATTCAGTAGGATTCGAACCCACGACCCCAAAATTTCGTTAAAATTTTAGGTTGGCATTTTTAACATTTACACCACAGAGTTATATTAAAGGACTATTTTCTTTATAATTTGTACTTTGTTACTAATCAGCAACATGGGACACGTACGACGGCGATGGTATCCGTCAACCCGTCGACGCAAATATTTTCAAACATAATCAACCGCGACGGATTTAACTCTTAAAATTCAATTTAATTTGTTTAATTAAATAATATTTTATTTATTTTCCATGTCTGATTAGAGCAGAACATAATATATTTATTACAATTTTTTTTTATGTTTATGAGAATTTTTATTTGAATTTTTTATTAATTTTCCCCATCGATCCTCGTTGAATTTAGAAAATAGAAATAATACAGCGGCCGGCTGCGTTTAAAATGTGTGTATCGATTGATTTCAATAAATGGTAAATAAAAGAACAATCCGTAGTTCGTCGTTGACTATGTGGTTGATCAGATCGAATCGCCGTTGCTTTTTCATATTTATTTTTATTCATATATAAAATTGTAATTTCTACATTATACAATTTCTTTATGGCTCTGACAAAATGAAACAAAAGGCAAATTATAAAAAATCACAAAACAAAAATTCAAAATCTATTACCCTAATTGTTCAATTGTTGTCACATGTTCACCCACCTATCGCTCTAAAAACTCAACACAGGCACATTGAAACCGATTTATACTAGCAGAATATACAATTTGTTCCACATAACAATAATACGTACAAAGGAATTGTGATTGGTATGACTGCGACATTTCGGGAAAATTAAATTACGAGATGCCTCAAGCTGATCGGGCTGAATATTCTTCATCAAACACCTATAATTGAGATGTATTAAATGACCAGCCCAGGCTAGCCGTTCTATAATTTAAAATGGTATCGAACCGGCGCATTCAGCTCCCCAGCAATCATAAAAGATAAAACAACATCACAATACAGGTGGAGAGGAAGTAACAACAGCATCACAAGCCTACGGCGAACCGAAATTGATGTGACATAATAACCAAGCCCCGGTGAGGGTATTATTTAATATGATCATCCTAGGTGAGGGTATTATTAAGTATCAAACCCAGACTTTTCACGTGTTCACAATATTTAATAATATATGAACCCAACCGGAGCGATAAATAAACAGATAAACAGGAACAACAACAAACTGGGGAACCCCACAATGAACCAGGGAAGGCGCAGAGAATTGGAATATATATTGCAACCCTACAAATGTTAAAAATCGCATTTTCAATTATTTTCTTCTGCGTATATATTTGGAAAATTATGTAAAATTTACCACTATTTTTAATTTCAACCAACCAATCCAACTTTATCCAATTTTATTGATCAATTTCTCACCACATACAATATAGTAAAAGAATCAAGTTGTTATCCAAAGAATTCAATTATAGATTTTATTTATTAAAAATCAACTAATAACACTTATTTATAATCTATGTATATACATATATACATAACATAACAAATTAAGTGTTGAATTGCATGATCATATTTTCTATCCTTTCTATATTTAGCTGACCATCAATGACGATACCAATTAATTTAAATTAAATAATCGTATACATACGTATGTATAATTTTTAACCGCGTGTTTGTAATTATAGGTATATATACAAAATACCTAGATGATTTGTGTGATGGACATAAATATATATGAATATATTTATCTATGACCTTTATCATTTATCTATCATAAATGAAATTTTTTATATGCGATATTTTATTTTTATTTATTGCAAATTTATGAAATAAATGAAATAAGAAATAAATTATATATTTATCTCACTATATGAACAGTACTATTACCTACAAATTGGTACCTGACAACGTCTTGTTTTTTTTTTTTTTCTAAAAAAAAAATAAAATTATTATATTTACAAATAAACCCGCAGATAATAAGATTTATAAATAATTTTTTATTTATTTATATATATTCATAATTCATATATGTTTAAATTATTGTAGTTGGTTGTAGTTTTGAAAAAAAAAAAACTGATGTTTTTAAAATTAAATATTTTGATATGCACAAAGACTTTTGAAATCTATATATATGTATATGGTACATACAACCGCTTATTATTATTAATTTAATTTACCTTTTTTACTAAAAAAAATATTTATACGTGTAGTTATTTATACCTATATACTACTCTGGAATTTTCAATTTAAATTTTTGCGGGGTTTTCGATAGGGACAAATTTTTTTATTTTTAAGTTGGTAGGACTGTCACTGATATTTTTATTTTTAAGTTGGTAGGGTTTCAAATTTCACGACAATATATTCATTTGTTGAACAATGACCCTCATTTTCGTAAACAGCTAAAAGTGATTTTTTCGATTTTTACCATGTCGGTAAATATTCAACAAAGAAGTTCGATTAAACTTTGTGTTCGGAATGAAATTTCTGCTGTCGAAACGCTCAGAATGTTGAAAAAGGTCTTCGGTGAACAGGCCATGTCTAATGTATATGAATGGCATAAAATGTTTAAAGAGGCTCGTGAAGGCGTTTGAAGACGAACCACATCAAAGACGACCAAGAACATCAACTGATGAACATCACGCCACGCAATTCAAAGAATTGGTGCTACAAAATCGTCGATTGACTACTAGAGAGCTTGCGGATGCTGGAATTTCAAAAAGGTCAGTCAATACCGTTTTAAAAGATGGTTTGTGCCCTCCGAAAAGTCAAATGGCGATTAGGGCAAAAAATGTTTATTTCATGGAAAAACAGCGTCGCGTTCACGTGTGTGAAACAATGTCTGCCGACTATTAAGACAAAATGATACCATTGTAGATGAGACTTTGAGCGTGACTTCTGGGTACTGTCTAAGCTTAAGAGGCCGCTGAGGAGACACCGTTTTAACACGATAGAAGAGATTGAAGCCAAATCGAAGGTGAATGTATTGATTGCCATACCGACTTCTCTAAGTGTTTGATGAATGGAAAAACCGTTGGCACAAGTGCATTGGAGCCGAGGATGGTTGTATTTTTAAGGGGATGAAATTGATTTTGAAGAATAAATAAAGATTTTAAAAATTAAAACAAAATTCCGGGTCATTTTTGTACACAGTAGTATGATGTGTAAAATAATATTTATATAAATATATAATATTTTACATTTTAACTTTAAAAAAAAAGATACAAATAATTGTATAAGAGGTGTCTGCGGATAACAACAATTATTAACTATGGGTCGTATATCGTCGTATAATAGATAAAGTGTGAGTGCAGACGATCCCAATTTTGTGTATATGTTTTTTAAACTGCAGTGTATTATATCTCTGAACATTCATAAACATAATGCGAATATATATAAAAATATTTCTTTCGTTATTTTACAATTTTTGTTTTTTATTTTAATTTGATTTTAACTTCTTTTTTTTATATTTCGTTTATTATTCATCAAGATATAATCAAAAGATGATAATCGCTTTTCTTGTAAATGCAATTTAATATATATACAATACAGTTTGATTTACACTTTAATAGTAATTAAATGCTTCCATTTTTTTTTTCATTTTAACTTTAACATTTTATTTATATATTAATTTGATATCCCGCTTCATATATAATAAAGCAGCCGTTTTGTATATTCAAGTTTTATTTTAGTTATTTTATTATATAGAAAATAGAATTATTATGTTTAGAACAAAAATAAAAATCATTTAATGTTCAGAAAAAATATTATACTTGAGTTATTTTAGTATTTAAGCAAAAAACCCCGGAGAAAACCGTTTACGTTTTTATCTAGAGTGTTTTTTTTTTAAATAATGTTGTTAATATTTGGGAAATATCTTTCATTATATCATATATCGAGGATAATTTAGCATTCGTAATTATCCCTTAAAATATAAATTGGAATTAAATTATCCATTTATAAATTGAACTTTTGAAACTTTTACTTTCATTATGATGCTTCGCAGAAATTGCAAAAAAAATCAAATAATGCAACAAAAGTAAAAACCCCGGCTCGATTACAATATTTTATTTTATTTATTGTTTTACGATGTAAATATAGCAATATTATTATTATTATTATTATTAAAATATTTACATATATTTTTATGCTTTTAAAAATAAATCGCATATATTTGTTAAACTTAATTAATTGTAAATATTATGAATTGCAAAATACGCGAATATACAATAATAATATATATTTATTTAAAATATATAAGTATGCATTTATTTTTCACTTTCATTTAACATTAAAAAAAATGCAACTCTATTTGTTTATGTTTTCTTCTTATATATATGGTATATAGATTTAAAATAAATATTAATATGAATTGCATATTACGTTTACAATTTTTATGATATATATATTAATTGATGTTGTTGATCTGAAATCAGATTTAATATATAATTTAATGCTTTTGATGTATTCATTTTTACCTTTTTCAAATATAAACACTTTTTCAAATATAAACACTTTTTCAGTAAAGTGTAAGTCATACATAGTAATAAGGGGGTTTGCATATTTAGCTTGATTCATTTGAGTGAAAAAATTGTTCTTTGTACATTTTTTTTGTCCAGCTTTAAGAGCCAAATGTTTTTTTTATGATGCATTAAAAATTTTCACGAAAACTATTTAACATTTCGGTTAGTAAATCATGAATTATTTGAAATGTCTTCTAATTATAATTTGTTCTTATTTTAATTGCATTTATTTTTGTATATCAGGAACAAAAAAGTCTGCTCAGGTAATTTTCGTTAAAACACATCGATTTTGGAAGGAAAAATATCACAAAACCATATCGATTTTAAGATTTTTTTTATTGCATGTGCCTACATGCCTACACTTTATATACTCATTTTGTACTTGGTGATTTATGTTGTACAATTCTCATTCCTACTGATTTAACTATAAATGAGAACAAACAAAAAACCGGTTAAACATTTTTTTATTTAAGATTGGTTATTTATTTTAATTTTTTTACATAAAATTACACTATTATACTATTTATCAAAAAATATACCACCACCATCCGATTAGAAATATTTATAATCTCAATTGATCAGCAACATATTCTTAAATCTTATCTGCTATCAGATAATTCCAGTTTTTACATTCAAAAACTCGCCGTATTTTAAAAGAAATACCAAAACTACTCTTTACCCATACACATCTGATTCCATATTTTGGAGGAATGCCTTGATTAAAAGATTTTTAAAATTTGCGAACTAACAAAAGAAAGGATTAAATATGTATCCAAAATATCAACTATATATAAAAAGAAATTATAACCGAACATTTGAATTATTTAAACATAATTCAAATTCAATACTGCGCAAATTCTTAAATCTATTGTTTAAAAAAAAAAGAAAAAAATCGGCATTTTTAAAATGGCCGTTCATTTATTATTTCATTTAGATAGTTATGTTAAGAGCTTGTTGTACGTATTTGTTTTTTATATGATTATAATCAAATGATGAAATTAATTCGTAAGAAAAAGTGAATTTATTGAAATAATCAAATATTCAATGAAAATCACTGCAAATCAATTAATTCTGGGGTATGTAAAAGAAATTATTTTAATCAATTTTTTTTTACTGTATTTAGTTTTTCTTATCGCAACATGACATAATTTCCTTGTTATGAAATAATCCATTATTAAAAATCATAAAATTTCCCTATCAATTAATTGTTTAACAACCAGAAAATAAAAGAAAAAAATTCCTTTTCATGCATAAAAAACGTTCTAAAGAAATCGAATTGATAATGGAAAAAAAAACAAAACCTGTTAACTGGTTGTTTTTTTTATCAACGCTATGATACTAATAAATAATACGTCATTTTTTTTTATATAATGAGTATCTACACTTTATATGAATCACCCTGAATATAGTAAACATTTTTTTTTCTTTATTTATATATAAACAATTTTTATTGAAGAAATTTGATTTACAAACATACATTTTATTGTATAAATGTAAAATTAAAAGTTTTAATTTAATAAGTGAAATCGAAATTTATTTTATATACTTTTTAATATATATCTTGAAAAATGTGTATTTTTTTTTTTAAAAATAAAATAATAATTAAATGTTTCGAAAGTCAAATATAAAGAAATTAATGTAATTTATTAATATTTTTGATTTTCTTGCAATATAAAAATACATTAATTTATCTATATTCGCATGATATTGAAGATACAATACAATACAATAAAGCATAATTTCAACCACTCAATAAATTCATTCAGGTGAATTATATTACAATTATAATTGTTATTGAAAATATATCACAAACACTTTTTTTTTAAACATATCCTCTATAAGCGTGCAAACCGCATTTACTAAACACATTTAAAACAATATAAAAAGCAAAAATGAAGCTTCCTTTTTTTTTGAATAAAGCTACCGCGATAAAATATTTGTATAATTGCTATATATAAAAAAAATGTTTAAACCTTAAAGGCTTTTAATATATAACAATAAATATTGTTAATAATATATATAAATGAAATTAAATTATCATTTTATTAAAAAATTATTATACTATTGTGTATAGAATTCATATCTTTATATTTTAACTTTATTTTTTTTTTGCACACCGATATGTATATATAGAAATCTGTTTTTATGTAACTTAATTGATCGTTTCGTGTATGGTGTTTGATATACATGGATGAATGAATATACACACAAAAAAGAAGAAAAAGAAAAATTGCCTACGGATCCAAATAATTTGCATATATTTGATTTAAATACATTTATAATAATATTAAGTTTATTATCTTTTTAACATATTATTTTATCTTCTTTTTTTTAAATATATGTATACAAGAAGCGTTAAAATTATCAGATTATTTATGATTTTGGTTGTTTTATTGTTATATACCAGTACGTTTATACTTATTGATATGGTAAAAGCAGTTATAAAAAATGGGTAAGTATAGTTAAGTGATTTTAAGTATTCAGAAATTTCATATATGATCTTTTATAAAGGGTGATTTTTTAAAAGCTATAGGAAAGTTTTTTAAAAAACACACAAAATTCAGAAAAATGCATGAAATCTTTATTTGAATCGATAGAACGGTCCATATAATTTAATGTTTGAAGATTATTTCATGCAAATGTTAACCTGGACTGCGCCTCAAATGGTCCATCGGCTTAGTCCAATTTTGGCATACTCTTTCCAACATTTCGGCCGGTATCTCACGAATAAATGCTTCAATGTTGTCTTCCAATGCGTCAATTGAAGCGGGCTTGTCGGTATACTCGCCTCTCAATAAGTCTATTGTTGCGCGTGCTGGGTGGCATGTGGGACCGTCTTGTTGAAACCACATGTCATGCAAGTCAAGCTCTTGCATTTTGGGCAAAAAAAAGTTGGACATCATTTCACGGTAGCGCTCACCATTCACAGTTACGTTACGATTCGCATCATCTTTGAAGAAGTACGGTCCAATGATGCCACCAGCCCATAAACCGCACCAAACTGTGAATTTTTCTGGATGCATTGGTAGCTCTTGCAATGCTTCTAGCTGATATTCACTCCAAAAATCGATAATTCTGCTCAAAAAATCACCCTTTATAACAAAATGTATCCAATCATCAATTTTTTCGTTTAAGAAACAAATAAAAATGGTTCCTATATAACGGGCTCAACTAAACGTCTATAGATTTCTTAAGTTTACTGGTTTTGTAATTGGAAGTATTATTTTTCTTAAATTAATTATTTCAACATTTAAAAATTAAGATTATTTGGTTTACGTGTGGTTTTTTTTGTTTTGTTCAAATTTTTCATTTTCATATAAATGAATTTCAACAAACACAAATTCAATGAATCTATATAAAAATTAATTAATATGACCTGCCTCTCTATTCATTCTCACTCGTATAATATCAAATATATAATGAATATCATAATATTTATTGAACTTGACAATATTTTAATAATAATAATAATAATAAAAAAAAACTTGATTTGATTTTTGACAACATTCTATACAGTTATTTGATTTGGTTGTAAAATATATTTATATAACTTAAATCGATTTTTTAAACCTCAAAGCAGGGTTGAGGAGTCGGAGTCGACGATTCGATTATATTTTACGTGTAGTCGGAGTGGAAATATTTGGAGCGACCCTTCAGACGGCTATGGCGTTACGCTTTTTCTTTTGACGATACCAAAAAGTAACGAAATCGAAGTCATTATTTCTTTTATTTAATCGCACACACTCACATTTTCGAACATTTTTTACCGGTACCATTCAGCTTTTACTACACAAAAGCGTAAAGAAAAAGTAGTGGCACATAGTAATTGGTCTACTTTTTCATTGCGTTTTGGGGACATGAAGGGCCTGAAACCCTCGACTCCAACACAGAAATAATGAATTACATTTTTCTATTTGTTTAAATGTCATTGATTTCCTCATATTATTAATTATTAAAGTAAACATCTGCGTATATTACAACGCAAAACAAAAAATTATATGGATAGATAAAAGCGAAGTTCTCAATTTAGGAAAAATAAATTAATTCTTTTTATTTGTGAGAACGTTTTATCATTAACAATCATAAGCAAAGAATGTTTCGTCTTTTACTTTACTGTTTACTCTGTTTGTTATTTATTTTATCTAAATGCTCATTTTTTGAAGATTTATATTACAAATAATTTATTAGTAAAAAGAAATATATCTATAGGTGAAAAGAATGGTATTTCATTTCTTAAAGGAAAATGTAGAACATCGTGTATTCACGTATAAACTGAGTTTTGATTGGAGTTGGAGTCGGAGTCGATCGAAAGTGTTTTTTTTGTTCGTTACTACGGCAGAATCGGTTTAGCGCCCGTAAAACCTCGGAATTCTATCGCCTTGAGCCCGGCGTAACGAAATCACTTAATCAGGTGATGAACGTTAGATGCATTGAGTACATTTAAGTGATTTTGGGTGGTAAATCTATTATATGTATGTGGATTAATTTATGAAATTTTGAAAATAAAGCAAACATATGACATAAAAAAAACTTACACTAAAACGAAGAAAAAATCACTCATATGTTTTCAAACAATTGTACAAGTTGCACTTTAGGTGGATTAGTTTTTAAATAAAATGAAATGTTTAATTTAAATGACTGATAATCAAAAGTAGGGGGAAATACTAGTTCAGGGAGCTTATTCCATAATCTTGGTGTTCTTGGGACTAAATGAATTGCCAAATCTGTATGTTCGAAAAAAAACTAAGAGATAAAGAATATGAATGAGCCTTTTGTGAATTTATCGAATTCTAAGAGAAGTTAATAGGTTCGGGAATTAGCTTTAAAATTTCATTCATGACAATAATACCTTTAAAATGTGCACAATGAAGCTACTGATCGTCTATGATCTATGATCGATATGGTCTATGAAATTGCGTGTTTTTGGATCCTGTCGTTAAACTGCATTGTAGTAATTGGTGCACCAGTCCATATGCAGGAATTATACTATAGAAGTGAGCTTATAAAAGACCTATAAACTAGTGCTAAATTTTCAGAATTTAGAAATTTTTTCGATCTTCTTAAAAATCCAATGCGACCAGCCGCCTTTTTAGCTGCAATTACTATATTATTACTCCATGAAAAGTTGTTTGACAAAGACATTCCAAAATTTACTAGGTCATTATATTGTCGAATAATTGTATTATGTATAATTATTGTGTCAACATTTAATGATTCTTTGTTTGAGAACAAACATGCCTTTGTTTTTTGGATGGATTAAATTCTACTAATTTTATCCTTCCCCAATTAGATATTGATTCTAAAAAAGTTATTTAGTTGGGACGATTCCACAACCCTGTCTCATACACACAAATGTATAAATAAAAAATATGTAAATATATCAAAACCATTATATACGCAGAGATATTAAAATTAGATATATTTCTATATATATATACGAGTAGTACACACTAAAACATATAATAAATAATCATATATATATGTATGTATATATATCTAATAATTTGTGTACATCAAGTACATGTGAATGCATTAAAATTAAATTACATTTTAAGAAGTTCATAAAATAACATCTAAATATTTGAAAAATAAAAAAAAAACAAAAAAAACTTGAAACTTTCTACTATTTTGTTGACCCTTCTTTTCTGTAATAATAATAATAATAATAATAAATTTAGACTTTCCTATATATAGATATATATGTTTACAATTTATATTTGGTAGAATTATATGCGATGTCGGTATCAATACATGTTATTGAAAAAAAATAAATGGTAACGAGATAATATATATATATCTAAATGTTGTTATATGATGATGCTGCCCCGTAATGAGTAATATAGTTGTGCATATATAAAAAATTATAGACATTCAAAAAATACAGATATATATAAGATTTTTATCTTATTATTATTATTATAACAATATAATTGTATGTAGATTTATGCATTCTAAAGCGTACATATTTTAAGAAGAAAATAAAATAAAAAAAAACCAACATTTCAATATAACATAACATATATAATGTAAATTT
Organism: Dilophus febrilis; assembly: GCA_958336335.1. Taxonomy (NCBI): domain Eukaryota; kingdom Metazoa; phylum Arthropoda; class Insecta; order Diptera; family Bibionidae; genus Dilophus; species Dilophus febrilis. Next base: position 20,444,617 of record OY284472.1, read on the forward strand.
AATATTTTTTTTTTTACTAATATATATGATGTATGCGTTGATATTATATATGAAATATTATTATTATTTATTTTAAAATTTTCAATTTACAACTTGTTATGGTCAATATTTGCATTTGAAATAAAATAGAATTTAACCAAAAAAAAAAGAAAAGAAAACGCGCATACAAACTTATAATAACGTTTATAATTTCTATATATCATAAGATATGAGGAATATATTTATTTCAATTTGGTTGTTTGTTATATTTTGACCGTTTTAGTACAAAATATATATTGTTTTTAATATATAGAATACCTCACTCACGTTAACACTTTCAATTATAAATATGTTATCTATATATGTATATTATAAAACGATATCGATATGTATATTTGATAACCGTATCATTAAATTCGCTCCTCTGATTGATTAATTAAAATCTACAATACTAAAATTACTTAATTAAATATGTTTTACCTTAAAAGCGATAGCACACACTTTTTATAGTAGAATATTAATTCTATCCTATTCAATTAATTTGTATTTAATATAAAAAATTATTTTATTAGCTTCAGTTGTGTAATTGTGTTGTGAAATTAAAATTTTGTAAAAAAAAAAAAACAATAAAAATGTCGAACAAATAAATTATTTTTTTTTGTTATTTAATTATACGGAAATCCTAACCGAGATTTCGAAATTCCTCTTCAATACCTGTTTATTTTGATTTAGTGTTTGGCTTGGTATCGAAAGATTTAAATTTTGTGTAAGTCTTTTTATTATTATGTTCTTTGACCTTTTTGAAGACTTCCATGCACAAAACACTTTCTATACACCAATTAATTACATAACTTACAATTCATTTAGAAAATAAATCGATTTACATGTAGTTTTGGAAACAATTGATGAATCGAGAAATATTAATACAATATTCTATGCATAGTGGCCTAAAAAATGGACTATCTGCAAAACCCGAAAAATGATTATCCTGCAAAAATGATTATTCTTATAAAAAATAATTAAAAGATCCAGTTCTTTTGATTTTTTACTTAAACACATTACTATAGTTTTCTCTGTATGCACTAATTGGACATTTCTTTTCAAAAGATAATCTACCGTATATTCTATATGGATATGGAATTAATCGCAATGGTAAAGCTTATTATTTTATTATTTTATATTGAAGTGGTAAAGTTTTTGCCTGTAAACCACAGAAGTTCTACACGTTTGGACATTTGAAATTACCCGAAAAATGGTCAAAGATCATAGATAACAATGGACAATATGCAATTAATTGAAATACAATTTCAATAAAGAAAAATTTACATCAACTATTGATAAAAAAACAATCCGACAATAATTTTTCCTTAACCCAATATATTTATTGTATAATATAGATATATAAATTCCACGATATTTACTTTTTAAACCGAAAACGTTTTATTATGTATATATGTATATATAAATATTAAAACTCAAATGAAACAATTTTCAATTAAACAAGTAATATATATATATACAATTTAGATTATATACGTGCAGCATATTTATATGTATATATGGGAGGTACTTACATGCAAATTATTATTACTTTATATATACAAATCGTGTTATCTTTAATCATATATAGTTTTATATATTAAAATTATATATTTATCCGCATCCATCCATCCATCCTTCAGACATCAAAGGCAAGAGGCGAATTACATTTTAATCGAACCACTTTTTTTTTTTTTAATATTTATAGTGTCGTTTAAATAAACGAATGCATGTTTTTGTTTCATTACGCAGTTTTTATTGCTGGTTTTTTAAAATGTATATTCATATCTCATTTGAGGATTTGATTCTTTCAATTAAATATATTTACGTTGTTCTTACTATTTATTATATGGTTTTATTGTTATTATTATTGTTACTATTATTGTTATTATTATTATTATTATTATTGTTATTATTATTATTATTGCTCTTATTATTAATATGTATTTCTTTATATATAGTTTAAGGGGAAACCCTTATCCTTATTTCATCACATACATACAAATATTCATAATTTAATTATGCATTTATCGTTCAGAGATCCATCATCCATGTACTTATAGACAAATTCAAAAGATTTATTCATTGTATATATTAAAAAAAACTGTTTTATTTAAAACACAAAAACACACAATTTTACATATATGTATATAGAAAAAATTCACCTACAGATTTTCCAAAATGATTAACTGCAAACCCGCCGCACTGAACCCAAAATGTAATAATAATAATACAAAATTTGATGCTATAGATCTAATTTATTATTTCTATATATAATATAATATTGAATAATAATAATATATCTTTCTTTAGAATATTATATTAAGACATATTTTTATATTATTATCTTGACTATATGTGAAAGATAATCTTTATATTATAAACTAATATTTCGAATAACTAAATATATGTATATGTATAGTTAATTTGTCTGTCAATTGTATTTGTTTATTTATACACAATATATATTTTATTGTAAAAATGAATGACAAATTTTTATTTGAAAATTTAACATAAACATATTTGAAAAAAATAAACTAACAACATCTCTCTAACCAATTTACATTGATAATAAATATTTAGGATTAAATTTCATATGTATGTATACAAGTGATTATTGTATACAAAACTTTTTTGTTCATTGATATAAAGATTTTTATTGGATTAAAAAACGAACGAATTTCAATTTAAAAAAATTGTATTTATTTATTTATTTGTTTATTTTTATACCATCTCAACATGAATATTCAAATTATTTTAATATATATTAATTTAATATTTATTATATAGTGATTTTTATCAATAAAACAATCAACTAATTTACATTTTTATTGTTTTCTTTCATTTTAAACGATTTTATTAGATTTTTATTTATATAATAGGTAAACATTTTAAACATACTTATATACCAAATCATATAACATATATATAATATATAAAAATTCTTCGTTCAGTTTAAAACAGCACCAAGAAAAAATTCTTATAATTGTAATAATAATATCATGTAGGTTTTTTTCTGTATAAATAAATTAAAATTTTATTTAAATTTGTTTTTTTTTTATTTTTTATTTAACATTAATTTAATTTTAAAAATTATTGTGAGAATAAATTTCATTTTTTTTTTTTTTGAAAATAAAATTAATTTTGAATAAACATTTAAATATGAAAGAAAAAAAAACAAAAACAAATGTTTTAAGCCGTATTTAAGTAGCTAAAAATATAGTTTTGTGTGTAAATGACACATAAATATAAAAATTAATTTGCATTTTATTGTTATGTGATATGATAATGTATATATATATATTTATAAAATTCGCAACATTTAACAGCTTCATCATCTTCTTATTTTTTTAATATAATTTTATTATTCTGCCTTTGCTCTGAATCATCAATTATATATATATGTATTAGTATTTTGTATATATAGATATAAATAAAATATGAATATATAATTAATTAATAAGGAAATGTATGTCATATTTATTTAATTGTTTTTAATATGTTTTAATTTAGTTTTATATTTAAAAAAAAAACATTTTTATTTTTCTGTTGCCTGAATATCATTAAAAAAATAAAAATTCACGCATCAATTGAAAATGCGGTTGATAAAGTGTTATGATACGTTTATTTTTATGAATATACAGTCGTGGTCAGTTAAATAACACAGTGATTTATTACGCCAAATATTTTAGTTTTACAAGTACAAATTATATATACAAAAACCCATAAGTTTCTGGAAAAATGTGTTATGGACCGATGAATCAAATTATAATCGATGTGGATCGGATGGAAAAGTGTATGTACGACGTCTACGTAATCAAAGCATCAATCCATTATACACATATTAAAAACAGTAAAACATGCCGGCGGTAGTATCATGGTTTGGGGAGCGCTATATTGGCATGGTATTGGTTCAATACATAGAATAGAATGGATCAGTATATGTATAAAAATATACTTGAAAATGCAATATAACCATATGCTGATGATAATATGCCACTTAAGATGAAATTTATGCACGATAATGATCCAAACTCACCGCTCGTTGCATAAAAAGATGGCTGTCAGAACAACAAATTAGTGTATTAGATTGGCCGCCAAAAAGTCCGGGCTTGAACCCCATTGAGAATTTGTGCGGAGATGTCGAAAAAGGGATTAATGAAAATCGATCAACAAATTTGGACAAGTTGCGGGCAGTCGTGCAAAAGGCTTGGCTTGCAATCCCATCAGATCGATGCGAATGTTTGGGGGAAAGTATATCTCGTCGATGTGCCGAAGTAATTAAAATGAAACGTTTCCCAATAAAATATTAAACCAGCTTTTAATCAATTTTTTATTAATTTTTTATTTTGTGATGCAAATAAATCCACAGTTCGTGGACTGTGCTATTTAGATGACCCCTTAACTTTAAGAACTTTTTACGTTTTATGTTCAGAATTTTTTTTGTTAAAGAAAATATAGATATTTATTTAACTTCATTATTTACGTTGTTTAACACTGCTCCATGAGATATTTTTAAGAATTCATTCCAAGAAATGGGTGTGTTATTTAACTGACCATCGCTGTATATGAAACGAGTATTATTAAAAAGATTCAAAATGTATATCTGCGGTGTAATTTGTACAGATATAAAATAAACTTATTTATTTATTTATTTTGCTGACAACAAAAAAAAAAAAAAAGTTGTATTGAAAATAAAACAATCGAATATATAAGGTGCAATAATAATTCTTTTAATGATTTTTTTTTATTCAATTTAAATTAAACAAATGCAATGATTTTGTTTTCGATTATGCATTAGTGTTTTATTGTTTAAAATAAAGTAAATAAATTTATAATTTAGGTCTATATACGAATATAAAATTAATAAAAATATGACAAAAACTTTTCTAATGAAATATACACAATGCATATAAAAATATAAATAAATATTCAAATGAATAAAATCTTAAATTATGAGTCTCTTGTCATAAACTATATGTCGCAGTGGCGGATCTGGATATTTTTTACCGTATAACACCAAAAGGATATGATATTTCGAAAGGCACATGACTAACAAATTAATTATTCTATAAAATTTTCAAACCAAATTCAACCGGAATATTCAATTTTCCAAATTTTTCGAATTACAACCATAGGTTTTTTTCAATTTTCATTTATCTCGGATTTGAAAATTCAAACAATCTCTGATATTTCATCGAAGAAAATTTGAAAATCCCCCTAGTGGTTCATAAATGATATAGTCGATTTGCCAAAAAGTGATTGTAAAATCGTTCCATTTTTGATGTATTGTATAAAATGTTTATACGATTTGATTGTTCACAGTATCGCTATTTTCTTTGATTTTTCACTGAACTCGAAAATGAGAAAATCGGCTATGTCTTTTGAATAAAGCGTTCTTTCATGAAATATTAAGAATTTATTGAATGGTTAAATTATACAAAATAAAACGAAAATTTAAGTAAAAATCCGGATTATAAAACCTGGAAAAATAGAATATTTATAAAAGTCGATTTTCCAAAATATCTTATTCTCTTGGAAGTATCGATCCTAATTTCCCATAACCGCCTATGCTATACAGATACTTAAACACTTATTTGTAAAATTTGTAATTTTATGTATTATTATGTAGAATAAAATTATTTTCATGAAATATTTCACAATAAAACTCATTATCTCACGTAAAGATTTTTTTTATATAAAAATAAAATCATCAAAAATGAATTATTCTCACCATATAAAATGCAACGCTATTTTATTTTTTTAAATCATCTTATAAAATATATATATACCTATAAAGGTATATAATTTGCATTTGCATATTTTTAATTTTTGTATAAAAAATTATTCTATTCAATAAATCCTATATACAAAATCATATACGATTATATTTTATTTACTATTATATACGGATTTTATAATCAATTTGTATTCATCATTTTATAATGTATTGTATATTAGAAAATATTTATGTATGTATGTTAAGTTAAGTTGAGAGACGTTAAGAAGACATTTTATTTGTAATAGAAGTACACACACTTTATATAAATTTTGTGAATTTGAATACTGCAGTTATTTATCTATTATTACTATACATAGTATATATGTTATCAATTATTATAATGAATGAATATAGTTTTCGAAAAATTGTAATTTATGTCATTTTGTTTTAGGTGATAATTGAAATTGATTTGAATATATATACTGAATAAAATTTTTTCCAGAGTAAAGTGATCTTAAACACAACATAAAAATGATGTGTATTTATTGATATTTGCATAAAGATTTAATATTAAAAATGGCTTTTATCTTAAAATATGCTATTAAAGAAAATTTGTTTTTTTTTTGATAATAATTTTATTAATTTATACAAATTAAACAGCCAAGCTTGAAAAATTTTAATTTATTATGCAAGCAATTAACATATTATAGATCTACACATGTATAATATTGTATATATAATATTTAGTCATTATTAATATGTTAAGCGTTTTTTTTATATTTTGTCATTTAAATTTTCTTTTATATTCTTATATACTTTATAATCCGAATGGAAATTACTTGGCCTTATTGAAGAGAAATATAGAAAACAGTATAATAAATTTTTAATAAATTTTTCGCATTACAACCAACAATTCAGTTTTTGCGTCCAACAACAGCCTTCTGTTGTTAGTTTCTTGATTTGTGCCCTTTACGGTGTCGGTGATTAGCAGTACGACCAACCGCAAGGGAAAATATGTAACTTTGTGTTAAAATTCAGATTCGAATAATAACTGAAAACACAAAACATATTTTATGTATTCAATAGAATTCGAACTCACGACCCCAAAATTTTGTAAGAATTTTAGGTTGGTATTTACACCACTGAGTGCAGAAATAGTATAAGCAATTAAAATAGAAAAGTATTACAAGCGAGGTTCCCAAAAATTAAAAAAAAACAAAATTTAATTATAAATTCTTTGGAATCGTTTCGTTTCAAACGATCTCTTAAATAAAAATCTTCGGTATCAAAAATGGGTACCTGAAATTCTAAATTTTTTTCTTTATAGTTATGCCTAATTCAAATCTCTTTATTGAATTGTACAAAATCCTGTTTAATATTGGTAATATTTAAAATATGGAATAAACAAAATAGACGAGAAAATCAAATGAAATTTGTTATAATTTTGAATTGATTTATATTTATAGAGATGATTAAAATTCAAAATGCAAGTATTTGTTTTTTTAATAATAATAAATTAATTTATATTGTTGTTTTTTTTCGCTAATAGGTTAGAATCGGTTTGGCGCCCGTAAAATCTATAGGAATTCTATTGTCAGGTGTGCCTGTAACGAAATCACTTAATCAGGTGAGAAACCTGTATGATGCATTGAATATACATTTAAGTGATTTTATGTGACCAAAATTTAATAATATGTGGATTAATTTATGAAATTTTGAAAATAAAAGCTGTAAATATGAGAGATAAAAAACTTAAACTGAAAGCCGAAAGACAAAATAACTTATATGTTTTCAAACAATTGTCCAAGGAGGACTTTACGTCGATGAGTCTTTAGATAGGTAGAAATGATAAAATGTAAATGATTGATAGTCATAAGAAGGGGGGAAAATGCGCTAGTTCCGCAGACTGTCCTATAATCTTTATGTTGTTGCAAAAAAAATATGAATTTCCAAGTCTGTTGGTTTGAAAAAAGTTTTTGGATGCTGAGTATGGATGTGCTGTTGGAGAATTTCTTAAATTAATAATTAAACTAGAAACTATAGGAATTAATTTGTTGGTGGTAATATTTATAAAATGTGCGAAATGAAGCTACTCTGGATCGTCTATGATCCAATTTATCAAAGGAATTTATCATTGTTTCATTTCTGATCAGTGAAAACGCATGGTTTTCGATTCTGTCGCTAAACTGTATTTTAGTAATTGGTGACCAGACCTATATGTAATAATTGTACCTTAGCAGTTTACTTATAAATGCTATAAAAACCAGGACCAAGTGTTTAGAACTAAGGATTTCCTTGGATCTTCTTCAATGCGACTAGCCACCTTTTTAGCTGCAATAATTATATTATTATTCCATGTAAAATTATTTAACAAAGACATAGCCAAATTTAATATTGGTCCTTAGATTGTAGAATAAAAGTATTAAATTCATAATGATTGGTCAACAAATGTATGCCGATCTTTTGTTTGAGAACATAAATTCCTTTGTTTTAGATGGGTTAAATTCTACTAATGTAAGTTATCTTTCCCCAATTAGAGTCTAAATCTTTGTTAATTGAAGAAATCATATTCTGGCGTGACTGAAGCTTTATGATTCCGAGGTAGTTTATGCGAAGAATGTAATGTATATACTATCGTCAGCATAACAGTATAATGAATTTTCTGTTACTGATAAAAGAAAAAATCAAATCATCAAATATTTGAACACTTTCTCTATATAATTATATAAATAGTAAAAATCATAACTCTCTATATAATATAATATTATTTTATTCTGCAATTTCAACATTCATATTTATAAATATTGATCAAGATCAAGTCATTTATTTTATAACATTCAATACATTATATAAATAAATAAATATTTTAAAATTATTTTCAATGTTTTTAATGTATACATACGTGGAACGAACCACGGCAATATATAAATATTTTTTGATAAGCATCAAAATTCATCATCAATTTTGTTTTTGCTTCATTTATATATCCATATGCATGCACTATGCGTTTATATAAAATAAATATATAAACATAAATAAATAACTCTATTTATTTATTTAATATTGCACTGATATTTTTTTTTTTATATTTTCAAAAAAATGCACTTGTTGTACAATAAATATAAAAATATTTTAAACAGATGATTTATATTTATTATCCTTAAAATATCTTGTGCAATAAAAAGAAAATGTTTTTTTTTTGTTGTTTTAAAAGCACACACCATAATACAAAACTGGAATTATGGATAATTTTATTTTTCATCTTTTCGAAAAATGTATGAGTATTTTTTATAAAATTTTTATATTTGTGCTACAAAAATTCTTTATAATATAATAATATAATTTTTTTTTATTTTTAAATAATATCCCCGCAATATTATATTAAAATATTGCATTGAATATTTATTTATTTATATATATATATATATATAATATTTATTCGCAAAATATTCATATATATATATATTGGTTGTGCGGTTATATATTCATGTTTTTAATTATATTTTGATAAAATCACGTTGATATTTTTATTTATTTATATATGATTTTTTTTTTTTGTTAAACTTGTTTTATTATATATTGACATATTGGAGAGTTAATTGAATTTTATAGACATTAAATAAAAATGTACATAAAAAATTACGTTGTAAAATTCATGAACAGTATATTGAAAATAAAAAAAATATTGAGATTAATATCGCAATATATACCTTGATTATTTTTTCTATAAAATTATTATATATATACCGCATCATATGTGTGTAAAATACTATATTTAGTATTTATATACACCTATATATATGCGTATGGGCAGAATAAAGTTTGATCGGTTATCAGCTCTTATCTTAATTGTTTATTATATGCGTGTTCGATTCGTATTCATAATATATTTATATAAATATATATAATTTTCGTCATATATATATATATGCAGTAGAGTCATTAACATTTCTTTAGTTATATACATTTCATATACATAAAAACATATAACCACGCATTTATATTTCAGGAAAAAACTTTTTGTTATAGAGTGCAAATCAAATAAATAAAAAAAAAATATATATACAAATACATAATAATATATAAACTATTATTATATATTGACTATTTTACATACAGTAGGTCCTTTCTAATCCGAATCTCTAATACTCTGAATTTCCAGTAATCCAGATCGCTAAAATATTTACACGAGGAACTTCCACAGCCCGGATTTCTCAATAACTTCTATAATCCGGATTACGGATTTTATGTTTGTGTAATTTAATTAATTGGCTTAAATGACAAAAATCTCAAATAAACAAAACACAGAAAGTGATGGCGGAGTTCTGACGACGAATTACCATTAAATCAATTAGTTTTGCAAAGCCCGAATATCGGTGAAATTCATATACGAGATTTGCTAAATGAAATTAATCCGATCGAAGGTAATTTAAATAATAAAAAAAATAAATTTTTCCCTATACAACCAACAATCTGCTTTTAGCGTCCAACAACAGCCTTATATTGTTAGATTCTTAATTTGTGGCTTTTACGGTGTCGGTAATTAGCAGTACGACCAACCGCAAGGGGAAAATACAACTCTGTGTTAAAATTCAGATTCGAAAAATAACCGAAAACACAAAACATATTTTATGCATTCAGTAGGATTCGAACCCACGATCCTAAAATTTCGTTAGAATTTTAGGATGGCATTTTTATCATTTACACCACAGAGTCATATTACATGATAATAATAACGACATAAATGAATGGATTAATGAAGAAAACTGTGAACAAAATGTTTCTTCTGAAGAATAAGAATTTGAAGAAGAAATCAATTTTAATCAAACCCAAATAGATGGTTTTGAATGGGTAAAACAACATACATAATAGAGAAAGATCAACAGTTCTCAATAGAATAAATAAAAATGGTGCATTTTGCATTATAAATCACGTGATATGACCTTTGTTTACAAACATTTTACTTAATTTTACTAATAAATTTTACACTAGCTATCTAAAGGGTGATTCTTTAAAAGTTATAGGAAAGTTTTTCAAAAAAAAACACATAAAATTCAGAAAAATGCATGAAATCTTTATTTGAATCGATTGTACGGTTCATACAATTTAATGTTTGAAGATTGTTTCATGCAAATGTTGACCTTGACTACGCCTCAAATGGTCCATCCACTTAGTCTAATTTTGGCATACTCTTTCCAACATTTCGGAAGGTATCTCACGAATAAATGCTTCAATGTTATCTTCCAATGCGTCAATTGAAGTGGGCTTATCTGTATAGACATGAGCTTTAACATAGCCCCACAAAAAATAGTCTAAATGCGTTAAATCGCACGATCTAGGCGGCCAATTGTGTGGCATGTGGCACCGCCTTGTTGAAACCACATGTCATGCAAGTTAAGCCCTTGAATTTTGGGCAAAAAAAAGTTGGATATCATCTCCCGGTAGCGCTCACCATTCACAGTTACGTTACGATTCGCATCATCTTTGAAGAAGTACGGTCCAATGATACCACCAACCCATAAACCGCACCAAACTGTGACTTTTTCTGGATGTATTGGTAGCTCTTGCAATGCTTCTGGCTGATATTCACTCCAAAATCAACAATTCTGCTTATTTACGTACCCATTGAGCCAAAAATGAGCTTCGTCGCTGAACGCAATTTCGTCGCGATGAACTTTCTTACCAGAGCACACATTTTGATAATAAAATTCAATAATTTGCAAGCATTGTTCGTTTCTAAGACGATTCATGGTTAAATTATAGACCAAACTGAAGATGTTTGACAGTAAAACAAAACACAAAACGTGCGTCAGCTGTTTAAACCAGTGTTGCCAAAAAGATAATAGCTAAAAAATCATCCTTTAGTACTATTCTATCTATTGGTAAAACATGATGATGCTCTTAAATCACTTAATATTTGTTTGCGGTGGGCTGAAAAGAATAATGCGTCGTATGAACAATAACAGTATTCTGTAAATAACAGAAAAATGTCTTTTTTCTAATTTTTTATGTTATTTCTCATTTTCTTCTTAATCGAGTCCTTCAACACTGAACGTATTTTATTACCTGTGATAATATTTCAATCTACCTAATTATCAAATACTATTTTTTGTGCATATTGTGCATATGTGCATTTTACATATATAATTACGAAATCACAATAGAAATAACGTTTATTAAATGCACCTTGTACAATCCGGATATGTCTGTTATCCGAATCACCTATGCCAAATATCGATCCGGATCCGGATGCGGAGAGGACCTACTGTATATATATTTCATCTCTTATATGGACTTTACGTTTATATACAAACCAGTAATATTATTTTATTATAATCTATACCTTATCATAAAATAATTTAAATGAAATATAAAAAAAACCACAAAGAATTATTGGTAACTTATTATAAATAATAATAATATATAAATATATATTGCACTTAAAAATAAAAAATAACTTACAAACTTTACAGAAAATTAAATCTGTTCTAAAATTTAAAAAAAAATGTATTTATTTTAATTTTATTATTGTATATTATGACGAATGTGAATGAATGCATTTCGTGCATCTATTTATTTTTTTTTTTTTCATATCAATTTCATATTTAAAATTATAAAATACAAAAAATTTATTAATATAATAATAATAATAATGTTTTATTAAATTTATTCAAAATATTACAACGGTATAATATTTTTGTTGTACATTAAAAATCATAAACTGAATTGAGAATTATTTTATTTATATATATATGTATGGTATATTAAAATAAATAAATAGATATTTTTATGTTTATTATTATAATAATATATATATTTATTTCATATAAAAAAATAAATGTCTCTCTATATATAGATATTTTTTATAATAAAAAAAAGTTACAGAAAAATCACAAAATGCATCGCCGCTTATTATTTCAATATTTCCATAATTTGACAATATACTCAATATACAAAACAAAATAAAAAAAAATAAAGGCACGCCTTTTAATATTAATTTATTTTTTCTTTAACATTAAAATTTATGCCCGATATTTACCATATATCGCATCTATAATATAATATGTATAAAAAATATTATAATATAAATTATTCAAATGAGTATTAATATAGGTATATTATTTTGTGTTATATTGTGATGTTTTACAATTATCATTAACACTCTAAAATCATGTACAATCAGCAAAATAAAAACAAATTATATTTAAAATATTCTAAATATTATATTGATAGGGTGATTCATATAAATATTTTAAAATCATTATATATTAACTCGAGCGACCTAATAATAAGTACTTATATATGAAGATATTTTGGAAAATTCTAATACATCAGGAAAAATATTTTATTACAAAAGATTTTCCTGTATATTTAAATATTTAATTTGAAATACTCTTTTTAGTATATATGAAATATATATAAATTTAATAAAATTTATGCGAATTTACTAATTAATTTTTTTTTTAGTTTATATATTTTTAGTATCAATATTTGTATAGTTTGAATGTGCGATTTTTTATTTATACATCTGCATTTTGGTATTTTGTTTTTTCAAATTGTTATTTATACATTTGATTAATATTTTTAGAAAAAAAAACAAAAATACTGAAAAGTACATAAATTAAACAATTCGGCAAAATACGTGATTATATTTAGTTATTTGTTTCTTTAAGAAACATATAATTTTGGGTGAATTCGTAACCAAATTTTCGGTATATACTAAATTATTTATGTTGATTTCAAAAGACGATATATTATACTGTGACAATAGATTTTTAAAGTTTTTTATACCGCAATAATATATTTTATAATGAAATTGAAAATAGAAATATAGAATAATTCTGCCGAAGAATAACGAACGGTTCTTTAAATAATAAACTCTATAATTATCTGAGGATGTTGAAGATGGTGAAGAAAAACAGTATTTTATACAAATCCATTATTATTATTCAATTAAATTATCATTCACATGATTAGGATATTGTTTATAATAACACTGAATATATTTCTTTATTTTGATTTGGACGGCAGAATCGGTTTAGCGCCCGTAAAACCTCGTAATTCTACTGCCGTGAGCCCGTAACGAAATCACTTAATCAGGTGATGAATCTCTATGATGCGTTGAATGTACTTAAGTGATTTTGGGTAACCAAAATTTTTTTTTAAAATATGGATTAATCGATAAAATTTTGAAAATACAAGCAAACATATGAGAGAAAAAAACTTAAACTGAAAAGCAGGGGTCGAATTCTATCAGTCGATATGGAGTAATAAATTATCGAGTAAAATTTTCGATCACGTTTATCGAGAAAAAAAAAATGGGATCATGGAAGTCGATTGCAATCGAATCGAAGTTTTTGTTAAATCATAGATTTTCCAATATAAAATAGTCGATATATATGCGATTTAAATCAGCAAACATTTTAAAATTGTTGGAATTCGTTTTTTTTATTATTATCAGGGTTGGGGAGTCGGCCCAATTTTCGATCGACTCCGACTCCAACCAGAACTCTTATATAGACTCCGACTCCGACTCCAACTCCGACTCCAGCTTTATAGAATTTTATAATGTTTTAAGGGAAATAAGTTGTATTTAATGATTTTACATATATGAATTAACTACATTTATAATTCTTATTAACTTCAGTTTCATTTTTATTTTCGGATTTCCATTTAATTTAATAATAAAAATAATAAATAACGCATATATTCTTTATTCTCCCTTAAAAATTAGTTCTTAAAAATAAAATGGCATCAATCAAATCGGCTTTCATATTTGCTCGCAAATCTGATTTTATTATGCGTAAAGCCGAAAATAAACGCTCCACACTGACTTGGGTTGGTGGTAGTGCGGTGGCTAACAGTGCAGCATGTTGTACAATTTCTGGATATTTGCTTATCGCACTACGCACATCTAAATTGCTGCTTCGATCGAATTTTTCCACCGTCTTTAGGCATTCATTAAATTCTAAACAGAATTTATCAGTTTTTGCCATGCCATTCTTTATAAAATACGCATATACAAATATTGTTATTGGGATTTAATATATATGCACTGCGAAGTGTTTATACGTGAATATACGATATTCTACATTTTCCATTAACAAATGCCATACCATTTTTTACTCCTATATATAAATTGGGTTTAGTATACTCAATTATTCAATATTTGTATTATAAAAGACAAAACCTTCTGATGTTTACTTTAATAATTAATAATATGAGCAAATCAATGAAATTGAAAAAAAAGTGAAAAATGTAATTGATTATTAATGTGTTGGAGTCGAGGAGTCGGTCCAAATATTTCGACTCCGACTCAGACTCCACTCAAATATAACCGACTCCTCGACTCCGACTCCGACTCCGACTCCACACCCCTGATTATTATTATTATTATTTTTATTATTCAATTCAATAAAATAAATTTTGTTTAACTTATAGTTTTTAAATTTTATAAGCAAATAATAATATAAGCAAATCACAAATCAAACTCAATAATAAACACCATTCGATAGGAAATTATATATCGAATGAAATTATCGTCACACGACTCGATTGATCGAGTCATATAATCCGAAAAACCAATAATTTCGATCTCGAGTATTCGTATGTTTTTGGAAAAATTGGATTTCCAAATCTGTTAGTTCAAAAAAAGTTATTGGATGCTGAGTATGGATATGTTGTTAGAGAATTTCTTGAATTATAAGCAACGTTAATCGGCCAAGGCATTAATTTGAAAATTTCATTAGAACATTCTTGGTGGTAATATTTATAAAATGTGAACCACATTCGCATGCAAGCGATCTAGCAGGTCGATATACTGAAGTATTTGCTATTGTAAATGGAAGGAGTCATTTAGTTGATCAACCAACCTATTTGCTAAGGCAAGCAGATCAGCAACATAGTCTTTTAGACCTATTCCTTTCAAGTCACTCAGATAAATACATCATTTCTATAACAACACCCAAAGGGAATTCAGATCACTCACTTAGTTATATCAGCTGCTTTCAAGTACTCCGAATTAATGAATGATAATGCAATACAAAAAAAGATAATTTGGGATTATAAGCATATAGATTGGGAAAAGCCCAACAGTTATTACAAAAATGCCAATTGTACTTTATGTCTAAATGGTAGTGGACCTTATGTCTAAATCGGGTCCATGATTTGTAATGTAACCTTGTTAGGCATGATAAAATACATTCCATGTGAGGTTTTAAAGGTAGGTGCATACAAAAGTAGTTGGTTTACTAGAAAAACTATAAGGTAGCTATTGATAAAAAAAAATAGGGCTTTTTTCAATTCAAGCCAGATCCAACTAATATTAATAGAAATAATTATATTTCCGCAAGAAACTCTTGCTCTTATTCTATAATTGCGCATGATAAGTTTATATTTCATAAAGGTGTTAAAGACAAGATTACTTCAAGTACGAGGGTGACAAAAAAAAGTTTTGGGCTTTATTAAAGCAATTAATACATACATGCAGTATACAAAACAATTAGAGATATCGATATTAATAAAAATACAGGTCCAAAAATGGCATTCCGCCAATTGTTTTAAAAGAATGTGCATTCCATTTAATACATCCACTAAGAAAACTCTTTCATAAATCATTTTCGACTGGAATATTTCCGTCATCTTGGAAAATTGCAAATATTACACCTGTTTTTTTTATTTCATTAAATCTTATCTTATTATGATTATTGATATATATTAGATCGCGTTTAAGTTTTTGTGAAACTCGGAAAGGATTAAAAAGGAACAATAAAATGACCAAAATTTCCTTTAGAAACTGCACGACGTAAATAACCATATATAATTATTTCATTTAGTGGTGTTCAGCTTCGTGATAGAAAATTTATATAGTTATTTTTAATTCATCTTTGCCAAGAAGAGAAATATTTCGTCCATATAAGTAGGTATCTTACAAAATGAAATTTTCAAAAGCATATCACAACAGATAAAAATCTTTAAAATGTGTGGTAATTATTATTTCGTTAAACGATTCATTATAATAATTAAATAAATAAATGGTTAATTTTTTATAGACTTTATTAGACACGTTTTTAAATAATAATATTATTATAGTTTTTTATGAACATATCCTTTTATATGTATAATATATTCAAACGGATGATATATCGACGAGTCTTTTATTATCTTACAATATACAATATAAGATAATTTTTATTATATAATAAAATAAAAAAAAAAAGTTTATTTAAACACTTTTTTATATACACAATTGTAAATATTTAAAATTTAATTTGCTTTATATGATATTTCAATTAATTTCAATATATGTATTTAAATTATAAAACGTTATTATTGAATATGAACTTGGACAAAATGTTTTTTTAAATACAATAATAAAAAAACCAAATCTTAAATAATCATTAGTATATCGAATATTAAACATTTTTTTTTTCGTATATACAAACTAATAGTTTTATTATTGTTTTAAATGACTTAATTAAATGTGTCTGTGTTTATAGCACACATTTTGTATCATTTTTAATTTTGGTTATTATACATATATAGCTATTTAACCCAAAAATAAAAATTAAAACAGATTAAATTCTATATATGGTAAATAAATTAACTTAAGTGATATAAAAAAAAAACTAACTTAATATTGTATATAAAATTAAATACAATTTAATTAAGGTATGATCATAAAATATTTATTTTTTTTTGTTGTTTAATATACAAAATTCTGTAATATAATTTTATATTTAATTGTATATAGTAATATAAATTTTATGAAGATGAATTTTTATATATATGCATAATATACAAAATATCCATAAATAAATAGTTAGTATTTAAAAATATAAGAGATTATTATATTTAAACATATTTTGTACGTTTATTTACATATTCATATCATATGTATAGTATGCATATGGATGGATGTAATGAAATACATATAAATTGTAAACATTTTATTAAATAAAATAAAAAACAAAAAAAGAGTAGATTTATTTTTTATTATATTGTATTTTTATTCTTTTTTTTTTATATATATAAAAATACAATATAATAATAAAAAAATAAATACTAATATAAATAAATTCACTACTGTCTTTTATATTGTATTTTATGATTTTATCATTTTTTTTATTATTATTATTAAAAAAAGAAATAATCTACTGGCTATTTTTGATGCAAAATCATAAAATATATATATTATTTTCTGTAGGAATATTTAAAATCTCTAAACAACAAATCAATGCGATAATCCTTAAATATAATAAAAAAAAATTAAGAATAGTTAATAGTTTATTTATTGATGATTTTGTAGAAAAAATTATCCTATATATTTATTAAAAATAAAAAATTATTTAGCACATTTTTTGCAAATTATGACAAAGTATAATTTAAATTTTATATATTATTCATTATGCGATATTCATCTTTGTTAATCCTGTTAATTTAATTTAATTTAATTGGTTTTTTTGGTTTTTTTTCTTCACATAATCAATTGAAGAAGTTATTTGTGTGATCGCCCCCAATTAGTGTCCATTGATTCATTGCCATTGCGTGTGTATCCTCGGGTGTGCCGCATGGTTCCACTCTGGGATCTGTATTATTTTGTTTGTCTATAAATGATCAGCTCTGGGGCTCAATTCTTCAATCAGACGCAAAACTGAGTGTACGCAACTTTGCGTGTGCCCGAGAAGCGTATACGCAACTTTGCGTATACGATTGTGTATTCTTGATTACCACACGCATATTTTATACACCTCAGGGGCGCGATTTTTGAATCAAACTTAAGACTTGCGTATACGCATCTTCCATTTTTGCGAATGAATGTATACGAATAAGTATTTTTGAACCCTTGCGTGTGAAATTTACGAGTATTTTCAAACGCAAATATTGCGAGCAATATTTTATACATTCAGCAGTAGTTGCGTATGGTTTTGTAACCTCAATATATAGATTTTTATTTGTTTGTCGATATAATTACATACATTTTGTGCAACATATATTTTTAGGGTTTTACTTAATATTAAAACAATTTGTGATGGCTTCCTTTGATGAAATTGCACGATTTAGAGCAATTCAATTATTGGAAATAAGTGAGGATTATGTTCCAAGAAGATCAATCCTTAAGAGTTTCGAAGACCCGTTCGAGTTGTCAGACAAGAAATTCGTGAATTTGTTTAGAATAAACAAGCGAATGGTGGATGAAATTATAGAAAAATTATCACCTTATATGATATCACCACATAGAAAATCGGCTTTAGATATACCAAATAAGGTAAGATTGTATATTAATAAAATTAAAAAAATTTTAGTTTCAATCACTTATCTCAAGTAAGTATATTTGTATTTTATTGTAGTTTCCACTTATAACAAGTTAATATCGGTTTATAGGTATTAGCATCATTAAGATTTTTTGCAAGCGGCTCATATCAAAAGGATATTGGGGATAATAAATATATAGATATGAGTCAATCGGCCATATCAAATTCAATCCACGAAGTAATTGATGCAGTTCACCAAAGTGGTCTGTTTTCTGAATCGATAACTTTCCCCAACACAATATCAAAATTAAATTATGCGAGGCATCAGTAAGTTTATTATAATATGCTGTTAATATGTAATAAATTGTTAACAAAATAATGAAAAGATATGTACTTCAATAGGTTTTATCAAAAATACAGATTCCCGGGAGTTGTAGGATGCATTGATTGTACCCATGTAGCAATTTTTCCACCAAAAAAAAAATGATGCAATGTATCCTGAATATATATACGTTAATCGAAAGAATTATCACTCTATAAATGTTCAATTGGTAATAATTATACTTCAAAGTATATAAAATGACACTTGCAAAAATTTAACCAACGTCGTAACCTATCTAAACATTAAATGTTGACCAAAAATAGGTACCGTCTCTATTACAGAAAGACTTTACTACTTGAGAGCTTTACTGTTAAAATTATTATTATTAAGATAGTTGTATAATTCTGTCTACGTTTTATTAGATTTGTGATGTGAATAAAAAAATCATAAGTGTGAATGCTAGATTCCCTGGAAGCACTAATGATACACACATTTGGAATAACTCCAATGTTTTACCTATAATGGAGGAGATCCACAATAGGCATCCTAATATGTACTATCTTCTCGGTGAGTATACTAAGTCACAAATGTTAAGCCAAAACTGTTATTAATAAATTCATTATGTTGTTGTAGGTGATAGTGGATACCCATTACGTCCGTGGATGCTTACACCACTACAAGGCGATAATATTACATCTCAGGCAGAAGAGCGGTATAATCGAACTCATACGACAACGCGCTCAATTATTGAAAACGTAAATGGTATTTTAAAAATGCGCTTCCGTTGTTGCTTGAAACATAGAGCATTACATTACCATCCGGAAACCGCTTCTAAAATTATAAACACATGTTGTGTGCTTCATAATATGTGTACAGAAAACAATATTTCAAATCCAGGTCCTGAGAGCATTGATGATGATTTATTAGACGGCTTATATGTAAATACTTCTGAAAATGCTAGTGAGGACGTCGTAGTACGAAGAATTAACCCGCTATTGGCGGAAGCTCGAGCATTACAGAGAAGATTGGTCCAAAATTATTTTTCATAGAATGAAATGCCGCTTCATAATTAATTAATTAAAATTAAATATAGTACATAACATAATATATTGTATAACATATTTAATTTATACTAGAATATACTAAAAAAATAAAAACTAATTCAAAATAAAATTAAATAATAATTCTTTTAATAAATTTAAATTTTTTAAATTAAACTTAGTTCTTTGGAAAATTAAAATCAGTTCATCGATATATTGTACCGTTTGTTTGTGCCATTATGGCATTGGACGTAAAAGGAAAAAAAATAAATAAATATATATATATATTCTAAACTAATATGTTAAATTATAGTTTTTCCACAATTTTAGAAATGGAAAAAGCTATGTTCTTTTGGGTTTTTATTTTATCTTCGTAATATTGTTTTTTTATGTTTAATTTCTCTTGCATTATTTTAACTTTCGTATTTAAATACATTTCTTTTATCATTAATTTTTTTTCTGCCAAAGTATTCATTGCATCTACTGATGCTTTACAATCATTAATTTTGTTTGTTTTTATTCTTGGTTTGTTAGGCGTAACTGTATGGAAAAAGAAATCATTTATTGAAACATTTTCTGTAAATTTTCCAATGATAATTTAACCTTACATTAGATGTAATTTGTATTTTTATTTAAATTGCAATACAAACCGTTTTCATTATTGGATATATGACTAATATTTATTAATGATGAAACTTCATGGGAAACATTTTCTAAATTATCGTCTGGGTCGAAAGCAATTATGTCCTCAAACAATTGATTTTGCGATGTACAATCATTGTTTGTATTATCATCCCAATTCTAGAATATCGTAAATCGATATAATTTTTGCAATAATGAAGAAATTACTTAAACAAATTATTAATAAACATACCATATAACATGTAGATTCGGAAGTATTCTGTTGACCACTAATTGTGGTGTTTCCCATTGAATCTCGCAATTTTATTTCAAAATCACTCAGGTCAATCTGACTTTTTTCCCCACCGCCAGTTTGTTTTTGATGGGCATTCAACATGGTTGTTTTTTTTTTCAATTTACACCTCATGTCGTGATATGTCTATGATTGAAAATTTATATATAATAATAATAATACTCGGTAATGTTATAAATTAATAGTATTAGTAGTTTAATATAGAATGTTTTATGGTTTGTTTATAGTATTTATATAACATTTAGTTGGATACCCTAAACAAAAATTAAATCACCTTTCTCCAAGATTCCCACGTTTTGTTGGCTCCAGGTATTGCATTCAATAAACCGGCCAATTCTTCCCAACACTTCCTAGATATATAAACAGTAAACTCTTTTGAGAATTTACCCGATTTCATATCTGGATGTCTTTCAATGAATTCCAACAGCAAATTCTTTTGAGCTGCGGTCACATTGGCTCCTCTTTTTAATTCATTCATGTTCTAAAGTAATATTGAAACATTTATCAGAATGTGAATTATTTACATTTTTAAACAGATACGTCTTATCAATAACGTTACTGTTTGAATCTAATTTAAAAAATGAAATATTGAAATTATTAAACTATTTCTAACATTTTTATTTTTGCTACGAATAACCTACAAAAATGATTGTGTCATTGTAGCATTGGACTATACACATAAATATTAATCGAAAACTTAATTAATATCATAATATGGTTATAAATTTATTTATAGTTAAAATATTAAATTTTGGATACAGCATATAGTTTTGTAATTAAATAAATGTAATTGTATTAAAATTAATTATTATATAAACTTATACTTACGTGTTAAATATATAAAACCACAAAGGCACAAACTAATTAATATAAAACACAAATCACAAAACAATATGTATATATAAATAATATATTTATATTTTGCAATTTGATTTGGTTTAATTATCACCAAAATTGAGTGTAGTAAAGTGGAGATTAAAAATTGCGTATGGTGTTCAAAAATACCAAATCGTATACCTAATTTTACGTATACGCTTCTCGCATATACGCAAAATTGCGTGGACGTAAAGTTGCGTCTGGTTCAAAAATCGCGCCCCAGACTCAAATATTGTAAAATCACTCATTTTTGTTGTATAAATGAAGAAAAATACAAAATATATAATAAAATAAATGAATCACTCACGAGAATGAGAAGAGTTTGTTATTATTAATACATACGCTATATAGAAAAAAAAAATTATAATATGTTATTTTATGTAATATTTTCAATAATACGATATTATATTCTATTATTTCTAATATATCTATGGTGATAATTAATTTTCTTTTAATTTCTATTTTTTAATTATAAAAAAATTGAAAATAATTTTTTTTTTATTTTTCCTATACATTTTTCATATAAAATCAGACGCAAATATCATTGCGCTTACAAAATAGTAGACTCAGCATTTAAGTATGAAATCACACGCAAAAACTACACTAAAAATTTCAAGAATAGGTATTCGTTTACTTTCATACTTAAAAATGGAGTTTGCGTGCACGCAACTCTTGCGTCTGATTGAAGAATTGAGCCCCAGATATCATCTTGTACTCAAAGGTTTGTTGACGATGTCCAAATATACCGCCATTGCATTCTAACTGAAATTGATCTATGCATTGCGGACTTGAATACTGAGCTTAAATTTATATCTGATTATGGATCCATAGTAAAACATCCAAAATGAAAGAAAATAAGTCTAGGTCAATTTACATTATTTACAAACGTAATATTGATTCGTCTGATTTTTCTGAATTAACCACTAATGGTATACCAATTTCACTTGTATCCACTGTAAAGAACCTTATAGTATGATATTCAATCAAAGATTAACGTGGTCCGATCATGTTAATTATATTAGTGGCCGTGTATTTGGTTTCTTGTGTAGATTGTGAAAATTTGCCTTCATTTTGCGTAGGGAAACTCGATTATTTTAAAATAGGTCACTGATAATCCCATATTTTTTGTGTGATGGCGATGTTGTGATGGCTCCTCTTGATCAATACTGTTCACGTAAATTGAAGGTTGCTTTTAACTCCTGTGTAAGATTTGTGTTTGGTTTGCGACGCTTCGATCATATATTAAAATGCACATAATAATGTAGTATTTGGATGTTCACTAATGAATTTTTATAAATACAGATGTGTTTTTTTTATTTTTAAACCAATTAAACCTGGTCTGCCGACATATCTTGTTAGGTACCTTCGTTTTGCTTCCTCAGTATGGCAAAGAAACTTGACATCATTTGTTCACTCCAATCGTCAGTTGTCAACCTGTTTATTTGTATATCGCATGGATTTGTGGAATGCATTACCCTTGGGGTAATTATATTATACTAAAAGATATATGCAAATAATTACAAAAGGAACATATAATTGTATGGGATATGTTGAATAATTGTATTTTAATTAGTTAAAACAAATAAAAACAACCTAATGCAATTCTGTGTGATATGCAATAATGTTTGTATATATAAATTACATTAATCTGTTATCAATTGGTTTTTATTACATGTGGGGTATTTTGAATGATAATCCTTTACCACCTTTAAAATGAATTGTTATTTTGAGTTTCATCGCTTGTCAAAATATTTTGGTATTCCGTTATCAATTTCACACCTTTTTCAGCAACGTCATTCACTACGTGTAGGTCTTTTAAAATTTGAATTCCTTTTTGATAACTATTATTTTGTTCCCATTTCGATGGATCACTGTCCAAAAAATCCGTATTTATATTAAAGCGCACAAAAAATGTTTGTGAGTTTTTTGTAATGAAATCACAAAGATCCTTTGTGACAAAGGATGAAATATCATTTGATGTAACCACCAATCGATTTGGAAATTCTTTGCAACCATCAACATTTTGTAGAGCCGTTACCATCTTTCTTTTCATTTCTAGTGAAACATTTGAATCGAAAAATGACAATGCCACTAATTACTCCGATAAATATCATAAATAGTTTATAAATTTCTTTATTGATATTTGCCATAATACTTTATCGACAGCATCATATTGTATTAGGGCTTTCAAAAATGTGAGGTCTTGATGTGGTGCTAGAATTGCTTGACTAGCCATAAACCAAGCTTTTATGTATACTTTAATTAAAAATATACAAATATCCCGTATTCCAATGAATTCTCTTTTCTTTAAAGAAAATTCATTGCGGAACATAAAAATCTTCAAACAATAAATTTCCTTTGCCATGAAACGTGCATGATGATGTGCGCCGGGACATTTAAAAGTATTATTATTTAAAGTGCCTCCTAGGAACAGTATTGTTAATTGAAAAAGTTCTTTATAATCGTTCCTCGCGAATTTTCTTGTTAAATAGTGTATACAAAATGCTATAATATCATCTGATATATCCTTCAATATTAACAAAACAAATTCGTCTTCAACACCAGGTATATATTTCGTAATATCAATTTTATTCCACTCGTTTTGAAATATTTTAAATACCATTATATTCGGGCCGGTACTATTAGAAAATGTTAATTCAAAAATTGATTTTAAAACCAATTCATATATGTGATGACGACATAATATAAAAGAGTTAAGTTTTAAGTTTTTACTCCAATAAGATGCATGCACCATTAAATTTGCCTATAGTAATAAAAAATAAGAATACATATACTTTGCATATATGCACAAATTATACTTTGTGTAGTATTGAATTCAATGTGCCTGTGTTTGATGCAGTTGTATCACAGCAAATTGCTTGAACTCGACTTGTTAGTCCATATTCATCTAAAGATTGAAACACTGCTTGTGATATGTCCTTACAAGTTGCCTTTTCTAATATAGGAATGTTCAATAAATTTTCCAAATTGATTGCTGTTATTATTAAAGGCAAACGATCACAAATTTCGGTGCCTGTTAAATTGGGAATTAATTTTCCCTCCCAATGTACTACTATTGGTTGGTCAGCTGGTATCAAAATTGTATCTTTTAAATTGCGTGCTAAGGTTTCTCTATATTTCTTACGACAATTGGAAAGTGTAGTGCGAGAAATATTTAACTCCCTTACATCATGTCCTAATGCATCTGCAACGGCAATTGTAATATGCACTGCATCACGATAACTTATTTTACATTTATCCACACAACCAACAATCCGTTCATTAATAAATGTAACTTTTTGTCTTGTATTTTTAATCACTGCGTATAATTAAAACAATTATAAACGAATTAATGTGAATTATATTATTTTTTTAACAATGCAATACCTATATTAGGAGTGATATTTATGGGCACGACATCCTAGTCCTCATCACCTTCAGAATAATTAAAATTAGTATATTCTTCATATAATTATTATTATAATCTTTAAATAATCATAGCAAAATATTATTATAAAGCATATACCATCATATAAATTATAAATGATTACCGTCTACTGCTTGATACACTTCTTGTGAATTTTCTAACTTCATTTTTTTTCTCATTTCATTTTGAAGATATAATTGTTTCCGTTTTTCTTTATTGTTCAGATTTCCCTCAATTCCAAGCATACAATCCGGTCGTCCTGGTTTTCTCTGGCAAACTAAGAAATCAATATCTTCTTGAATTTTAATCCTATTCTATGCTTCCATATGTGCAATATCAAATAAATTGTTTAGATTGCATTGAAAAACATTTTCATTTTCATTTTCCTCTTGACAGACCGTCCGTTTCAATGCACGTTTTTGTAGTTGTTTCCATTCCTTATTGTATAAACGTTCTAGCTTTTCAATACAATGATGTTTCTCGCGTATTGGTATTCGGGCTTTTTGCCAAACCACTGCGGTTTCCTCAATTGCTAAAACTGCACTTTCACGTGAATTTAATTTCACGGATCGCATATTAAAAAAAAATACACACAGCACTTGTTTGTTGGAGGGTAATTTGGATCCTTGAATTTGATTTCTTTCACATCCTATCAACCATATATTTGACAATTTACGGAGATTATTTGCCATCTAAATATTATGTTTTTTTTAAAATAATAATATATTTTGTTAACAAAATTAACACAAATATTATTAATTAAAACGATTATTTTAATGAATTCAACATATAACATAAAAACTGAACTAAACAAATTAGCACTAATTAATTATTTTAAACAAAACTGAAATAAATTTTATTTTGATTGATATAAGTTATACGCAGGTTACTATGTGAGGAATTTTTGAGAAGCCAAATTATTATAAAATTAATAAAATAATTAATTTTTATATGAAAACCCCCGAAATTTGTATGGGGGATGCCTTAAGGGGATGATTTAGGTCCATAATAGGTTCTAAGAAAAGTTTAAGCATACAATAATAGTAGTGGATCGTCATAGATCTTAACCTTTTATTGGCATTTTTAACCCTTATAATGTTAAAAATATATTTTAAATCATGGGAATAAATTTTGTATGGGAGGGGTATTAAGGGGATGATTTATGGGGTAAGCGTCTATGAGAAAACGTTTCCTTGTTTTATTTCAGTTACGGTAGATCATGCATGTTAACCCGCTAATTCTGTCCGTTAACCCTTTAAGCGCGAAAATCTGCTTCCCCTTAACTTACTAACCTCAAATTTTACAATAATAATCATAATTTCACTAAATGAAAAAAGTTGTGGTGTGCGACCCATTATACAAAGCGATTTAAAATCTTCGAACAAAAAATAACTACTCTATTGTACATAGAAGAAAATTTTGAAATTGCATTCAAAAGATTTCTTTACTCACGCCACTGTGATATTTAGACAAACTCACAGGCACACACATCATATGTTGGAATACTTAACATGCATATTTTTCAATTGCTATTTATAATATATATAATTATTGTTAAAATGTCTGGTAAAATCATTCTTGTTGTGTGGTCACTGCACACAAAATATATATACTTTACACTGTGTGTAATATATATACATATTTGTCAAGAATTTAATCTTATTTAAAGCTAACACAAAACAAAAAAAACAAACGCATTATGTTTATGTCGTGTGAATAAGAAACGTAAAAGAAAATCAATAATAAACAAATAAAAAAAAAGAATGCGCAACTAACTATTATATTATTCACTTATACGGGAATATATAAAGTTGTTGATTGCAAATTTTATATTTTATTTGATTAAAATTCTGATAATATTAAGTCAGTATACATAATTGACATATAGAAAAGGTTTTACATTTATAATATATACAAATGATTATTTACATATTTGTAATTTTGTATATATCAAAGACACATATGATTGATCAACTCGTTATCGTGACCACCTTATGGTAATAATATGTAAAAAAATTGGCAAATTATAGAATATTTAAAAATAATTAATATTAAAAATGTAAATATATTGATTAGTAAAAACACTCCGCCGCGTATATTTACCTATTTTTAATTTAGAAATATATTCATTTCCTAGAATTTCGAAAACAAAACATTATATTTATTTAGCACGCGAGGTCATCATCGTTTATATAAGTTTTTCTTTTTCGATAAAAACTATTTTAAATTTATTTAAAAAATTATTTTAAAATTATCGTATTATTATAATTTATTTGCATTAAATAATGTAGGTATATATTCGCATTTGTCAATAATAATAATTTCTTCTATATCTATATATGTATATATTATGATAATGAGTTTATCTTACCGGCTAGCATTACATTTAAAAGAATATGTCGTAATCAGCAAAGTTTTTTTTAAACAATTTATATATATATATATATTAATTCTTGTTAAAACAATTTTTCTATTACATATATATAATATTTTTATTTTTTTTTATGTACATATTGCTGTTAGTTTTTTAATCTATATAAATATAGTTTTTTTTTTTATTTTCCTAAGGCATCATACATAATATAGAGACTGTTATATATAATTATTAGAGTATGGTGTGGCCTATCAAAATATCAAACCTTTATTATTAAATTATTTTCATTTTACTATATATCATATATAAACGAATGAGTATATAACATACATATTTAATTGCTTTTACGCATTTTAAAAAACCAAAAAAAAAAACATACATTTTTGTGTAATAATTTAATATTTATTTAATGTGAAATTATCACAAATTCTTTTATAAATATTTTTTTTTTAAATACATATAAAATAAAATCATTTCATAATTTAAAAACATATATATATATATATACTTACCATTTTTATATTAAATTGAACAACATATAGATTATTTCTTCGCCCATCACTTGTCGTAATAATATTATTATTGTTTATATATATAAGACGATATAACTCATCGCTTGCATATGCATATTTAACTATAAAACTATACAAAATAAATATATATTTGACAATTTTTTTTTTTACTTTGTTTTAACAAGCGATTTTTTTTTTAAAATCTATATTAATTACAGGGTGTTTGCGGCCTGAATGCTAATTCACATATTAAGAATCGATTACTTGGTTTTATATTCCTTGCTGTTAACAAACCAAACCATTAATTCATTAGATTCTTTTGGCTGTGTGAAATTAATACGTTATCATTTTGTATATTATATTTTATTAGGAAATTTAATAAATTTTCGGGACACTTTGAAGACGGATGAAAAACATATAAAAAAAACGTGAATTGGCGTGACCCGTCTTCCATGCGTGTTTTAAGTTAAGGTTAAATACAAATAATTTCTGGTGTTGAATAATTTAAGCGCATGACCTTAAATCCATTTCGATAATATAGTTTCGACTGAAAATAACTGAAAATAATTGACTGTATAACTGAAAATGAAAACAAATAAAAATATGCAATAAAATATTAAATTAAATATACCAGGTATACCGGTTAATGTATGCCGTTTTTTAGGCAATTTGTGGATACCACGCCAAAAAAATTGGTCTTCCTTTGATGAAAACCAGACAGAGAACCAATTTTCGAGTTCTTCAGACGTTTTGAAGTGCTGATCCTTAAGGGCGTGGTCCATCGATGAAAACAAATGGTAGTCTGAAGGAGCTCAGTCTGGCGAATAAGACGCATGCGATAAAACTTCCCAGTTAAGCCTCTAACGTTTCCTGGACCGGTATTGCTTTGTCTCTTTTGATATTGTGGTCGTTTTTGCCGCAAAGCACGGTTCAAATTGATCATTTGTTGTCGTTAGGGATCAGTATTAACAGCATCACCAGGTTTTAGAAGCTGGTGGTACACCACACCTTTCTGATCTCACCAAACCCAAAGCATTCTCTATTTGCCGAAGCGATTTGGCGTTGCAGTTGATGTTGATGGTGGACCTGGTGAAACCCATGATTTTTTGCGTTTCGGATTCTCATCAAAAAAGTAATGCTGAACCAAATTCGACATTTTCAATAATTTCTTTAACAATGTTGTTGCTCGATAAGAGGTCTGCTGTCAACTAATTTTTGGAGAGAAATATCATAACTTTTAAGCAAAAAAAAATTAAGCCATATTGGTTTACTACATCCGCTTGTGTAGCCATATATGCGTGAGCGTCAAACATTAACCGGTATACGTGGTATATATTTAAAAAAAAATAAATCTATCATTCGTTCATTCAAAAATACTATTATGTTTAATTAGTTTACGCATACGGGATGTGAAAAATAAATTATCAAAATGATTTTTTTTTTGTTTTCTGACTTTCACACAAACGGAATATCTTGACTTAATCTGCTATAAATGATGTTATGATATGATGCTATATTATTAAATATGGATATAGAAATCGATCTTGGTGTACCTTTCTTTATATAGGAAAAATATTATAATATATTTTAATGAATGATGAAGAAATTGCATGTGTAAGCGAAGTGATGTCAATGTCCGCGGCAAAATAATTTAACGTATATAGCAATTGAAGGTAATAAGGTCGGTCCGCATTACCTTTTGGTAATGCCAATTTCAATTTCAGAAATTTTTTTTTTTTTAAATCACTTCTTCTATTGTAGGTGAGTAAATTGGAAATTACCATATAATTTTTTTCTAGTTTACAGAATATAGTACAATTCCCAGAAGCCTAATAATGGGCCTTATTAACTGTACCTAAATATATTATTAGGGCCCATTTTGTTTCATTACTTTCTACAGAAAATCACTGATTATAATTTATTAATTCAACAAAAATGTTTATTTTAAAATAAAATGAATTCATTTACTTTTTCATAACATTAATGAATAAAATCAAAAGGAACATTATAATTATAAAAATGTGTATCATTTTTAACACAATTTTTGTTTATTTCTTTCGACTTATTGTAATTATTGCTTTTTTGTTGATGCAATGTAATAATATGAAATAACACTTAAAAAAGAAATATGATCCCTTCAAAACTTGTTATTTGATCAACACACAGGATGTATTAAATTCACTGAATTTTAAAAAATGGCAAAATTTTATTTTTATGAAATTATTCATTCCGCATTGCATTGTATAGTGTTTTATTCCATTCGCTATAGAAGTTATATCAAAATTAAATATAGTTGTTATTAGTGTATTATAAACCATAACTCTGTTTTAAAAAAAAAAAATTTCGTCGGAACATTGGCCTTATTGTCTGCTACCACTATACTATTAAATCGGAATTGGGTCTTTTTTTTAGAAATATTAGAATTTATTTTTTACACCTTTAATAGTTAGATATTATAATAAAAGTATTAACACTTTTTTAATAATATAGTTTCTATGTAAATATAACCATAAAAAAATGTATTTATAATAAAAAATATTGAATAATACTTTAACTAAAATAATAAAAATTCAGACTTATATTACAATTATAATTTTAATTTATAGAAATAACAACTTTTCCATATGATCTGCGAACAACGCATCTGTGTTAAGGTCACAAAACTATGTGTAATTTTTTTTATTTAAATTATGCGAATTGAATGTCTTTTTTTTAATAATAATAATAATTAAATTCATATATTTATTATTATTGTTATTATTAAAAAATCTTTTTTTTCATATACAAACATCAAATGGTTTTATTTTTAGATATAATATAAAATATATTATATAATTATAGGACAAAAGATCAATAAACTTTTCATTATTTTTTAGTAATTTTTTAAGTAATATCAATCTGATTTTGATCTTTTAGTTTTTACTTTCACATGCACACAACCTACAATTGGTTTTAGCGTCCATAAACAGACTTTTCCAACCTGACCTATTAACCGCCAACTTTCGCTAGCCGGGAACTCCAAGAACTGGAAACTATATTTTTGGTCTATCTATCTACTTATATAATGCTGTTCGATTTGATACAAATGATTTCATGTAATCATAACACATAAAAAAAATTAAAGAACTATAAAACCTTTTCTAATTGTTTTTTTTTCCAAATTACTCCTTTTTTGGAAATATTTCTAACATTTTCGATAAAATTTTCTAATGAAAAAAATATATACTCTTTAAAAGTGATAATTTTGGAAAAAGTCTCTGTTCGTTTTTATGTGAGACGGTTTTTCATTTATTTAATTATAGAAACTATACTATGAATTTAAAGAAAATTTATAAAATAAAATCTAATTTGAAAAAAATAAATACATTTATAATAGAAAAAAATAAAACAATAATATTAAAAAAAATTGAAAAAGCCATATAAAATCTAATTTGAATAATTTAATTAAATTATTTATACAGAATTTAAAAATAAAAAAAAAAAAAATTAACCACAAAACATGTTAGTCTAAAATATTACCTATATACATTTTTGCGAAAATGGATACAATATATTTATTTTTTCATCTAACTATATAATAAATCAATAAATAAAGATTATGTAATTTGGTATATTGTAATTCAATGCCACTTTTTTTTATGAATTTTTTGTTTTAATTTACCTTGAATATGGTTTATGACTTTTCTTTAATGGATTTTTTTTTATATAATTATGTGTCATTTGAAGTGCATCAAAATAATAATCCATTGACTAATCCATTTTAATGTGCGACAATAATGGAAGTCAATTTGTTATGAAATTATGCAAACGTTATAAATATATTTTGATTAACCTTAATTGAAATTTTTTTACCTTGTACAATTGATCTATTATTATTATTATCGATAGGTTTTGTATAATACTTTATAGATTAAATTTTACTATATTCACAATGATATGGATTTTCATGATTAAGATAAACGTGATGTATGCTTTAACTAACAATAAGTTCCGTTCAGATTCTGTAGACAACCCAGGTAGCTAACTTAGCATTATATGGTCTGATATAGGGCTTATCGAAAGCCCTATATCGGTAATTTTTCCATAATCTATAGGGCTTAAAAAAGCTATAGGTTAAAATTTTCATTATTCTCTAGGGCGTGTTTAGGTCATATAAAAGAATATTCAGTTAGTTATAAAGCGAATAACCTATATCAGCATTATTAGAACCGTCACAAATGTCACAAGACTTATATTGGCTGACGCCCTATACCAACTATAAAACACTTATATACGGTATCAGCATTATAGGCATTTGCATTTAAGTGTGAAACCATATTTAAGAAAAATAAATCCAATATAAGATTTAAGATGTTCCCAAAAATATTAAAAAAAAAACCATTTTGTTTCCATTAATTAAATTATTTTTTAAATTTCCATTATCTTATCATTTTAATTTAATTTTAAAGTTTACTTACTTGACGACACCGAGTGAGATACGAACCGCGAACCTCATTCCTCAGGACGTTCCGAACCATTCAATTTATCAGCACCATCATTTTGTATATATGAACATAAAGTATATATGAACATCTTCAACATTTTCATCATGGTCTGCCTCATTTTCCTCATCTTGCTCATATTCTTCAAAAACAAAATCATCCACTTGGAATTCTTCCATTTTTTTTCTTCCAGGTGATGTTGAACTTTTGGACGATGAACAAAATTCTTCCATGTCCGCCGCTGAGGATGACGCAGCCGTATTCGCATTTTTTTGGTTAATCCATCTTTATAAAGTTGTACGCGTCTCCGAAAAATTCTACTTTTTTTAAACTGTTTGAATATATATTATTTAATTCCATGACAAACAAAAACAAATCAAATAATAAACAAATTTACTTTACAATATATCAATTTAGCTCAATTAATAATAGCATAATAGTCGCGAATATCAATGAGGTTGCCGTATAATAGCAAAATGATGGACATTTTTAACTTTAATAATTTATATAAGCTGTATATATCAAGGTTTATAAAATAATATACTTATATATTAGGCTTATTTCACTATACCTTATAGTGGCATTAATAATCCAATATAGACTGCCCTATATTTGCATTAAATCGGAAATATAATGCTTTGGCAATATCATTCTACTATCATGCTATTTATACACGAAGAAAACCCTCTATTGGATATAATAAGACAATAACCTTAATAGAGTATATATTTTCTGATATAGCGCTCTAAAAAATCTCATAGAATATAAATTCCAATATATGACCAATATATACGATGCAAGAATTATATAAACATAAGATATAGGGTATGAAACAGGCTGAAAATACTAATAAATATGGCCGATATATGACTGAAAGATAAAAAAAATGATTTAATGCAAATATAGGGCATTGATATAGGTCTTAATGTTACCTGGGAACCAATTTTAAATTTTTCAGCTCATTGAATTGGTTAATGGATATTTTCATTATATTTTCATTGCTGAATTATAGTGTCATTAATTATTCTTTAAGTTAACAAAACATCCAAAAATTCGAAATTATAATTTTCATTGTACTCTTGTGCAATATACTGATAATAACAGTCAAATAATAATTCAAAAAATAAAATGAAATTTAAATAAATAAATGCGATTTTTTTGATACATAAAAGATGTGTTACTTTTTTTCTCATAAAAGTGTGCTAAAAAGACGACAAAAATTTTTTCTGTTAACATTTTAATCACAGATAAAACACGACAACCGTCTTTTAAACTATATATATCCCTATGTATATTTGCAAATTTAACAGGTAAAATATAAAATTTCTTGCAAATATTTATCGCTGCAGCTATATACAATTAATTTATTGTCTGGAAAATATTAATCATATTAATTGATCAATTTATAATTTATACCTGAAGCATATATAAATAAATAAATGAATAAAAAATAAACAATATTAATTGATTTATCATATGATATCATATTTAATTTTTTCCATTTTATCCCATATCTTCATGAAGGTATTTAAACTGCCTTTATTTTTATTCATATTATTTTTGAATTTACATACGCGGAATTAAGTTATAAATAAAATATAATTATATAAATCAGTTATGAATATAATTCAAAAAAAAAATTATAGAAATATTTTTATATTGTGCAAAGAACAGATGCAAAGTTATAGTAAATAACAAAAACAAAACTATTCAGATTCAAAGATATTTATATAAATTATCTATGCGTCTATTCTTTATATTCATAAACTATAAAAACTTTATATCTATACAGATAACTCTTCATTGAACGAGATCTATATTCAATGAGTTTTCATTTTTATTTGTTTGCTTCTTGGTTCTAGGAATAAGAAATAAGATATGTTCTTTGAAAAATCGTTGAATAAAGAGTTAGCTGTATATATAATTTAAATATGAAACACATTCCTGTATGTTATTATTTTTATTTATAAATTCATTTTTAATTTATTAAAAAATAATAATATTTATATATAAAGCTTTGCAAATTCATGACATTGTCATAAAATTATATGAAAAACATCATAAATATCACTTATATTAAAAAAAAAAAACAGAAGGTGATTTTAAATCGTAAAGTATGTACATAATAATAATAATAATAATAATAATAATATATCTATTTATATATCTATCTCTTTACATATTCTTTAACAATGAGCACAACACTTTTAATGGATAAAATAACACTTTTAAGAAGTACATACTCAAATAAATTGTTCATAATATATTTTATAATATACAAAAAAATGTATATCCTTCATAATTTAATTATACATACGATTGCTATACAACCGACAATTTCGTTTTAGACATCGGCCTTTCGTTATTGGTTCCTTAATTTGTGACTTTTACGGTGTCGGTAATGATTTGTACGGCCAACCGCATGGGAAAATGTGCAACTTAATGTGAGAATTCAGATTCAAAATGAACCGAAAAACGTATTTTATGTTATCACGCATCAGTAGGATTCAAACCTACGACCCCAAAATTTTGTAAGAATTTTAGGATAGTGTTTTTTTTATTAACTACACCATACACCATCGCGCATCTCATTACATATGACTTGGTATTATATTAATTGAATATGAAACATATAAATACTTGTTATTTATTGTTTCTATTTTTTTTATACTTTACTTATATTATACTTATATATTGTTCATATTCATATATGGATAAGTTAGAAATGCATATTTCATTTAAAAATATAGAATAACATCAAAAAAAATAGAATTTTTTGTATTTATAACACAGTCTATTTTATAGAACATGGCTTTATCCGTGGCAGATCCACGACCACCAATTTATTTATTGGAATTCACTTCTTATTGTTTCGATAATTTTAAATGTGGTTCGCTCGCGATTATATCTTTACTGATTTCAGTAACCCCTTCGATCACACAATTTACTTCTGTGTAAATTGAAGAAAATGGGGTTTGGTGATGTTTTCATTAATTGGATTCGTTCGTATTTGTATATAATCGTTCATTTGAGGTGCTTTTCAAAAATATTTGATCTAGACCAATTAACGCTTGTTCTGGGGTGCCACAGGGTAGTCACCTGGGTCCCATCTTATTTATACTTTTCATATTTGGCTTACCGAATATTTTTAAATATTCTAAATGTAAAATATATGCGGACGATGTGAAAATTTACAAATCTGTTTTTAATCTTGACGATGTTCATGCATTCCAAACGGATCTTATTGCTTTCTATGATTGGTGTTGCCGTAATTATATGTTTTTAAATATTGACAAGAGTACACCAATTATTAAATTCTTATCATTTACATGGTAATATTTTAAATAGTCTTGACAAAACTCTTGACTTAGGAATTTATTTGGATACTAAAATTACATTTAAGCACCACGTAGATTATGTGGTTAATAGGGCAAATTCCATACTTGGTTTTATTATGCGCGTTGGCAAGGAATTTTCGGATCCGTATTGTCTTCGGGTTTAATTTTATAGCTTGCACGTTCGGTTCTTGAATATGCATGTCCGGTTGGGTCACCGTACTATTCAAATGAAAAACAAAGAATAGAATCAGTCCAAAAAAGATTTCTAAGATTTGCTCTTAGATCTCTTCCTTGGTCTGATTCAATTGTATTACAAAGTTATATCCATATAGGCTTCTGTTATTAAATATGCCTACCCTAGAAAAACATAGGGAATGCATTGGATTGTCGTTTATTTGTGGATTAATTAACGGTAAATGTGATTGTGTTTCTTTATTGCAAAATGGAATTCTTGTTCATATTTAATTTTATTATTTGTAATATTAATTTGAACTATTCCAAAATTATCGGAATAATTACTATGTATTTATACATTAGAATTTAATGTTTTTTGTCTCAATAAATAAATAAATAAAAAAGCTATAAGAGATAACGCATTCATGCCCATACAAAAAATAAATTCTAATTTTTTTCTTAAAAAAATTAGTTTTTCATTATATTCATTATAAATCATTATTTACATTGAATTTAAGACGGCATGGTTGGTGCGATATGTTTTAACCGAAAAAAATTCCATAGACCGCATCCACTTGGAATTAATCCGTATCCGAAGTTGTGAAAGCAACCCTGGGTAGTCAATTTTACCATTCAACACATAATAAATATCATAAATGTCAACCGTAAATAATCCCTATATGCTTCAACAGGGTAGGCAAATTTAGAAGGCACAGCCTACTCTCATATAAGATGGTAAATGTTAAGGATTACACCACGGAAGACCGCGCAAAGCAAACATTAAAAATCTCCAAAATGGTATTTAATTGTGATAACCTTTTTTAAATTTATATATCCACCATATAGTCAATTAAACAAATCGGTGAGATGAAAATGAGAAAAATCAAAAAGAAATTGTTAAATATTTCAATTCTATGCAAAAAAAAATATCATTTCATGTGTCTTTATTGATTTATGCACAATTTTTGTTTTAATATTGTATATAAATTTAAATTATAAAGTTTAAAAAAAAAACACATAAAACCACATCATCATAAAAACCATAATAATAAATTAAATTTTTACTCTATTAAATTTAAAACATAAATATTATTTACTATATGAAGAAATATTTTACTGAAAATCTGCTCCTATAATGTCATTCTATATGATTAATTTTTGGTTTTTAAATAAAAATAAATTATATATTTTACCACATCATCGATATTTTTTTTCATGATTTACCTACAATTGAAACAATTTTATTTGAATATTTACAACAATAATCTCCTCACAGAGCATGTGTAATATATAATAAATAAAAATAACATAAATAATAATAATATTACATATATGACAAAAATTGCATATGTTTATAGACACTATATGTAATATGTATTATACATATATTGATTATATCAAAGTGTAATAAATTGTATAAAGTCAATTTGCGGCATAGATGAAAACAATATTCTTATAAAGACTTTTATATAAAAAATATATGAATAGTAATTTTATTGGCATTTTATACACACTTTATTATTATTATTATTATTATTATAAAGTTGTACTAGCTGTTTGATTGTAAGTAAATAAATAAACATATATTATATATTTGTATCTATATAGTAGAACATATACAACATAGAGAAATTGAAGAAGAATGAAGAATATATACCTTGTATATAAATAAATAATGTAAAAAAATAATATGTAATGTTATCGGAAATATCTTAATATACACAACTTTATATACCCGCAATTGCATTACCCATTTGATTTGCAAATAATAATATATATAAATGTTTTTTTATATAAATATATTATCTATCTACAGTATAACATATGTATATATAAATATAAAATTCTGAATAAATTTTAAAATATACGCGTGGATCGAATTGACTGTATATAACAGAAAATATTTTATTAAAAACTATCCATTTATATATAAGAATAATGATGATGTTGCAGTGAATTTCTGGGACTAAATACATTTATCGGGTATACCGGGATGAAGTGATTTCTAAACCTTTTTGAGCACCTTTCTGGCAATCTGTGAATACTACGCCAATTGAATTGTTAGTCTTTTGAAGCAAACCCACCAGATACCCAAAGAAATGGTAGACGGACGGAGGCCCAAGTTTAGTGAAAATGTTGGTTGGAGTCGCAGCTGCGAGCCAAGCGCTTGTATGATTGTATCCGTAACCGATTTTGATTTGTTCTGAGGTGCATTTTCAAGGAGCAAAATAGATCTTGTCGTGTCTTCTGGCCCATTCTGGTAGATTTTCCATCAACGTACGGTTCAAATTGATCATTTATTGTCGTTAGTGATCAGTATTAACGGTTTCACTAGCGTTTTATAAACTCGCGCTGTACCACTGCACCTTTTTTTATGCGCGAGTTTATGCTGTGTGTCTCACCAGACACACAGCATTGTCTTCTTGCTGAAACGATCACAGTTTGGAGTCGATGTTGATGGTTGTTCCTAGGCCCCTGATTTTTGTCCGTTTATCGTTCTTAAAATAAATCCATTTTTCATCGGCAGTAACAATTCTATGTCAAACTGCGATTATCTTTCGTGTCTTTGAATCAAAATTTCATAATCGATCTTTTCGGTTTTCCATATGGCTTTTATTCAATTTATATTGGCTTCCGTTTTCCACACTTTTGGATATTTTCCATATAGATTTTAAACGGTCAGAAATTGTTTGTTGTGCAACATTTAACATATCTGCCATTTGATTGTGATTCACAAGTGTCATCTTCCACCAAAATTGTTTGCAAATGTTGGCGTCTTCAAACTTTTTTGGTCATCTTTCACGTTCTCTATTTCTCACATCAAAATCATTATCTTCCCGTTGGCCGTTGAATCAATCTTTTGCATGTTGCTTCTGATAGAACATGCCTCGACAAGCATTCCGCATGCGACTCTGCAGCATTTTTATTCATTTGATAACCAACAAATTAATACTTTTCGCAAATCATTATTTTCTATAAGTACAACATTCGATATTTTTTAACACAATAAAACAAATATGATGTTGTTTTTACAATGAGCCGGAGTAGGCAAAATATAACACATAACAATAGACAACATAAAATTGTACAATATTGTTGGGTTTATATTTAATTTGACAGTCATTTTTGTACCAAAACTTTTAGTTCGATACCAAGTATGATGTTCTAATTTGGTTCAGAACCAATCTGGAATAAAACATTTATGTTACCAAAATATGTAGTATGTATACCGGCTCAATGACTTCATGTATACTAGAATTAAAATGAGAATTTTTGTATTGAGCTGGTTCGCCCATCGCCTAAACACTTGACCACCTGGGATCATTGTGTTACTGTCCTAATTTATTCCACATTCATACATTCGTTGGCCCTGTTCAAAAATCTTGCCAACGTATTGATGGGTATGGACCTAACTTCCTCAGGCAATCGAAATGATGAACCTATGATCCTAAATCTGCTTCCTGCTATAGTTTCACATTCACAGAGAATGTGTTGCGCAGTTTCCTCTTCCGTGTGGCACAGCCTACACAGCTTACCATTTTCATCCTGTACAATAGATGAGCTCTTAGATAATAGTGATTGGTTAAATATCAGACTACTAATCTAGTATTTGTCTTATTTAGGCTGAGAATTTGCTCCGTCAGTCCTTTTGAATATGCATGAATTAAAAGCTTAGAATGCCTGCAGCCATCAGTGTCATTCCAGTGTATCTGGGACTCCCGTAGCAGTAGTTCTTTCATTCTTGCTCTAATAGTTGTTTCAGTTGAACCACAAAATGGTCTAGGTTGAGTGTCCGAGTCAGCAGAGCTATATCTAGCGATGGCATCTGCCCTCTCATTACCCTCTATTCCACTATGTCCAGGTTTATCACATTAATGTGACTTTATTTACCCTTGACACCTCTTTCGCAGTATCTCTAGACAGTCGAGCACGTGCCTCGACCCTATCTCTCGGGAGTTCACGGTCATAAGTGCCGCTTGGCTATCTAATAAGATATAGATACACTGGTCTTTATAACCCTTATCATTGATCCATCTTATACAAAGTTCTATAGCATAGATTTCCGCCTGGAATACGGTGCTATAGCAATCCAGGGTGGCCCCAAGTTCCATTCTTGGATTATCCCCATATACCCCGGAGCCAGAACATAGGTTGGTCTTAGATCCATCCGTATAGAATTTGGGGAGTTTTCTGTGAACTTACTTATGTATACTAAATATATTTGACAGATTTCATAACAACCGAAAAAAAAAATAAAATTAAGCCTCGTTCACAACAAATGTTTCACTTCAAACCTCTATACCTAATATTTTATTAATTCTTCAATACATACCTATCGTATATAGAAATAAATTTATATATTTAGAGAGTTTTGT
Source organism: Dilophus febrilis (assembly GCA_958336335.1). Taxonomy (NCBI): domain Eukaryota; kingdom Metazoa; phylum Arthropoda; class Insecta; order Diptera; family Bibionidae; genus Dilophus; species Dilophus febrilis. Next base: position 20,485,464 of record OY284472.1, read on the forward strand.
ATAATTTATTTACATGAGGACAGAATTATTGGCATTATATTTGATAACAAGTTAAGTTTCATTTATTATTATTATAATAATATATATAGAATATAGGTATTTTTTTTGTTGTGATTCAAACTCATTTAAAAGCGTGTATTTTTTTTTTTTTGAATCTTTATTATATATACCTTTTTGTTTTTTAATATAATTTGTTTTTTTTTATTCTGTTAGTTTTTTATGGATATCCAACACTTAAATATATATCTGTATATAAAAACTTATGTTTTTATACCAACTTAACATATAAATATGTCATGTTAATATACATACGTATATATACAGAAGATATACGATTGAGATAAGTGAAAGAGTCATTTGCAAACCAATTAGCGAATAAATACAGGGGGTAGGCATTTTTGATTAACAATAAACAATAATATGTACTTATATACCATATATATATATATTGTAACAGGTATATAAACAAAAAATAAAAAACTCTTTTTATAATATCATATAAGAAAATAAGACACTATATTTATAAACATTTACATGATTACAAGATGTCTATATAGTTAGTATATATGAATTAAAAGAATTTTATATATATATACATAGTTAGAAATAATGTATATCTGAACAACAACACCAATAAGAAATTATAAATAAAGTTGTATTTTATATGTTGTTTTTTTTTAATATAAATTTTATAGATGTACACCTATATATATATACATGATGCTGCGGTATTGTTTCATTTTATATATTTTACCTGTGCAAATTATTATAATGCAAATTATCATTTAAAAATAAATGTTTTGTTGTGTTGTTGTTTTGTTGTATACGGATATACTGCAGATAATAAATATTTTAATGTTCATAAATATATTTAAATTTTTTTCTTTCTCATACCTCTATCTATATATAGCTTTAAAGAAACATCGTAAAAAAAAAACAAAAAGTGTAACTTAATATTTGTGATCATTGTATTATATATTATTCGCAATGGTCACAAATAATGAGAATCGTAAATAATAATAATAATAATAATATTAATACATGAACAGCATACATTTTATATATTTATTATATTTCATTTAATAATATAAATTATAATTTTGACATTTTCGATGAAAATTATCATTATTTCATTTTATTATTATATATGTAAGTAAATGAATATGAATAAAGGAGGTATAAATAAAATAAGAATAAGAAAAAAAAACCAATAATTTTTTGTTTTTTTTTTTGCCAATAAGTTAGTTATCCATAATATAATATAAATAATTTATTATTTCTTTTTGATATATACTCTTAAATATATCATGTATTATTATATTATTTCTTATTCGATTATTCAAAAAAATTCGAACAATATAAACAAGCTGGCCCCGTTTATTCGGGGAGTTTTCATTTACTTTTTCATTAAATCCTTGGTTTTTGTTCTATTTTTCTTTTTTTGATAAATTATTTACATAACACAAATCATTTATTCTAATTAGATTGAAGAGATAAAAGAGAATATTTTTAGATGATTTAAATTATTAAAAAATGAATAAAAAACAATCAGGAATTTTTTCAATCAAGTACAAAAGATTTCTTCAATTAACAAAGATTTAGAATCAATATCTAATTGGGGAAGGATAAACTGAGTAGAATTTAATAAGATTAACTGAGTAGAACACAAAGGCATGATTGTTTTCAATCAAACGATCCATAAATGTTGACCCAATAATTATGCATAATACAATTTTTCCACAATCTAATGATCTCGTAAATTTGGGAATGTCTTTGTCAAACAACTTTACATGGAATAAAAATATCATAATTGCACCTAAAAAGGCGGCTAGTCGCATTGGATTTCTAAGAAGATCGAAAGAATTTCTCAATTCCGAAAATTTAGTACTAGTTTATAGGTCTTTTCTAAGACCACTTCTAGAGTATAATTCCTAGATATGGGCTGGTGTACCAATTACTACACTGCATTTTAGCGACAGATTCCAAAAACACTCAATTTCGCTGATCAGAAATGAAACAATAACAAATTCCATTGAATCATTGGATCATAGACGTTCCGTAGCTTCATTGTGCACATTTTATAGGTATTATTGTCATGAATGCTCTAATGAAATTTTAAAGCTAATTCCCGAACCTATTAACTTCTCTTATAATTCGAGAAATTCACAAAAGGCTCATTAATATTCTGTATCTATTAGTTTTTTGCGAACAAACAGATTTGGCAATTCATTTTTCCCAAGTACTAGTATTTCCCCCTACTTTTAATTATCAGTCATTTAAATTAAACATTTCATCTTATTTAAAAACTCATCCACCTAAGGTGGAACTTGGACAATTGTTTGAAAACATATGAGTGATTTTTTCTTACTTCGTTTTAGTGTAAGTTTTTTTTATTTCATATGTTTGCTTTATTTTCAAAATTTCATAAATTAATCCACATACATATAATTAGATTAACCACCCAAAATCACTTAAATGTACTCAATGCATCTAACGTTCATCACCTGATTAAGTGATTTCGTTACGGGCTCCCGCCAATAGAATTTCGAGGTTTTACGGGCGCTAAACCGATTCTGCCGTAGTAAGGAACAAAAAAAAAACAATTCCATAATTCAACCAAAGGTTAATGTATATTTTTTCATATAATTTTTTAATAGCAACATTTTTAACAATCGTCTGTATATATAAATAACACATTTTGCAACACAATTATAATCATAATTATTCTTAATTCTATATTTATTGAAAATAGATTATTGTTTTATATTGTGTTTCACCCTCACAATATAAGTTTATCGCATATACACACACGTTAAACCGTAAAATAATTGCATTGAAAATAGAATGGAACAAAATAAAACAAAAATAATAAATCCCATCTCATTATAAATATATTGTGTTATTATTATCGATATATTTATATACATTCATATTTTATCATATTAGAAGATAACTTCAAAATAAATTCATATAATTCAATACAAACCCAAGTGATTATTATTATTATTAAATCGGATTTTAATTTTTTTTTATTGACTTAAATCAATGCACAGTAATTATAATTTCTTTTGATGTTCTTTTCTATATGGTTCTATGGATAAAAATAAACCACAATTCTATATCAATCAATTTAAAACAATTTAATTTTAAGAAACCTTCTTTTGTTAATATACATTTGGTTTTTATTTATTCATCTTTTATTTCATGTTTAAAATACGTATATTAAAATTGCGTTTATTATTTCTAAAATTCATTTTCTTTCTATTTGTCTATTGTATTTTTTAATACATATACTTTGGGGGATTGTTCTGTAAGGGTGAGAATCGTACAGTTCCTATCGATAGATATCTGTAAATTTATAAACAATAATTATATATAAAATTCTATATGGAAAAAATGTACCAATCCGGCCATTAGAATTGGACTCAGATCATAGCCAATTTTTAGTCAATATTATTATTATTTATTAAAAAAAAAATAAAAATTAATTCATCATAAAAATAAATACAAAAATACAACAAATTAAATTAAAAAGCATTTTTTTTCTTTAAATAAGATTTTAGAAAATACAGCTCTTCCAGGGTTTCATCGTACTTCCTAAATTTTGTTGCAAATTGTCCTGTCGACGAAAATGCCCGTTCATATTCTATACTAGTATGCTTTATCGTCAATAGATAGGAATAGGTTAGTAACCACGTCTCCCTCCATATTTTCAAACATAGACATTTCTTTTTGAACTTTCGATGACAGTGTATCAAATCTAATTGACTGCATTGACGCATATCCCTCCATAATAACTTTATCCATAGTTCCTCTGCTACACTTAATGGTTGTTGTGTTGTGTGTAAACTGATTCAGCTATTGAATTAGGATCTGAATAAATTCCAAATGTTACCTAATTTGAATTAAAAGAAGCAATAACAGCATGCGCTGTTAGTAATGCAGTGGGATTTGAAGCATTTATAGTCTTACAAGAAATTCCACTATTAGTGGTTTACGGTATTCACTTGAAGAATTGGTATCGATCTTGTAATTGTATTATGTATTTGAAATAACCAATCCCGGGATTGCAAAATTTTTTAAGAAATTCCGGTATCCCAGGATTTCGGGATTCAGGGGTTACAATCCCTAATCGCCATAGAGATCAATATCATCATATTTTTGTAAAGCAAATGACCCTTAGAGAAAAATTTGGATGTACACAATTGCCCTCTATAATATAATATTACGTCAATCAAACCAATTTAAAATTAAACTTCTATAAATTATAATATGTATAATGCAAAAAAAAATTTTTATATTCTACTTAAATATATAAATATTGTATATGAACGGCGAGGGATCTATAAAAGTGTATATTTATTTCATTTTCTCATTCAAATCTATATATAGTAAATAAATAGTAAAAAATAATATAAACCAAGTATTTAATATTTAATAAGTGTATTACTAAATCATTTATTTTTTAATTGTGATTTTATCTATAAATGAATATAAAAAAAAAATCAACTCCTATATATGAATCCAATCACATATTACGCATAAATTTATCTGTAATCTTGAATATGCTGTATTTTTGATCATTTATCCTTAAGTATATATATAGATATTTCTTTACATTCGTTTTTCTTATAATAATATTTATTTGATCGTCGTATCGGGTGATATAACTCATTTTCGCGATTTTCTGATAATTCTGATTTTCTCTAATAATTTACCAATGATAATTTACCAATGATTTCTATATAGTAGAATCAAAGAAATTGAATATTATGGTGTCTTTTATTCAATTGCCTAGTCGCTTAGTTTCTGTCTCGAATCGTTAAACTAAACAGTTGCTTTTATGAATAAAACACAAACATATGTTTTGGTCTGATGAGTTACAGTGACTGAATAAAATATAAAATTTCAAAAATCAAGACAGGAAGAGTATTGGTTCGAGGCAACTGAATAAAAGACATCATTAGAATTTAGAATTATATTTTCAGAAAATTTCCTACAGATAAACCCACAAATTTAGCGTCCTTCAATCAACAAACAGTCTGAGTTGTGTGAAAATAAAATCTGAAAATAGCAGAAAATCACTGAAAACAATAAGGCAATGTTTTATATCTTGACTTAAGATAATGTTATTTGAATCTTTAGTTGTTTTATTAACAATCCTATAAAAGGGCATAATCAAAAAAAATGTATAAATTTAATTCAATTGCAAAAAACTCTATATCTCATTATAGAATCATATATACAATAAAATATAACACCCTGCTATATAGCATGTAAAAAATTCATATATTTGGACCTTGCATTAAAAATATCGATTTAGATAACGGTTGGCGTAACTAGCGGTGTGTGCATCGGAGCACACCGCGGCCATATTCTTTTTTTTTGTCTGTTATTACTCTATAAATTTCAGTATATGTCATTTCGTTGAAGTGTAAACAACAAAGTTTTTTTTGCTTCGAATATGTCGAAACACATGCATGAAAAAGTTGTTTTGCGAGGAAGTTTAATAACTTTCTTTAATTTGAAGAAAACCGCTGCTGATAGTTATCGATTGTTGGTAGAAGCTTACGGTGAACATGCGCCAACTCAAAAAGCTTGTGAACTGTGGTTTGTACGCTTCATAGGGGTGATTTTGAAGTGCAAGACTAAGAACGGCCAGGTCAGCCAAAAAAATTTGAAGACGAAGAATTGCAGGCATTGTTGGATGAAAATTCGTGTCGAACGCAACACGAGCTTGCATTAGAGTTGAATGTAGATGCCTCTACCATTTCTGGAAGTTTGCATGCAATGGGAAACATCAGAAAGCTAGGAAAATGGGTCCCACATCAACTGAATGAAAATCAACTCAAAGCACGAATCGATGCATGCCATAAACATCTTGCCGAGCACAAAACACATATTTTTTTGAGTCGAATTGTCACTGGCGATGAAAAGTGGGTGTAGTACGACAATCCTAAACGTAAAGCATCATATGTTGATCCCGGCCAATCATCAACTTCACAATCAAAACGCGATATTCATTGATAGAACCTTATGCTGTGCATTTGGTGGGATCAGAAGGGTGTCGTGTATTATGAACTGTTAAAACCGAATGAAACGGTTACATTTGATCGCTACCGACGACAACTGTGACGAATTGGCAAAGAAATTGAACGAAAAATGACCATTGATAGCTCGAAAACACCACAAAGTTTTAATGCACGATGACAATGCCAGACCACATCGTGCAAACATCGTTAAGGAAAAAATAAATAGGCTCGGTTGGGATCATCTTGATCACCACCCGTACTCTCCAGACCTTGCTCCTTCTGATTACCATTTGTTCAGATCAATGCAGGTCAGCCTGACAGATGTACGCTTTCGAAATGCTGAAGAAGTGCGAAAATGGGTCGATGAATGGATTGGGACAAAAGATGAGTAGTTCTTCAAACGAGGAATCAACAAACTTCCTAAAAGATGGGAGGAAGTCATAGCTAACGATGGGCAATATATTGATTAATGTGCTCAATCATTTTGTTGTATAAATAAATGCCATTTTCAAGCCAAAAAATCGACATTATTAATGCCAGGTCCCAAAAAGATTTTTCAATTTATCAATAAAATTTATCTTTCCATTTATTAAATAATATATTCATTTTACTCTAAGCTACGGTATATATTTATAAATAATTAATCTGTCATAAGTTTTAATTTGAAAAGAATTCATTTATAATTCGATTCGCACATTCACTAACTTTTACACTTCGCGCAGTTTCTATATGTTATAAATCTAATATTTATAGTTATAGTTAGAATATATAAAATATTTTCTATACTGGAAATAATACCATATAATTATCGCATTTATACACTTTTATAAATCCATATATAGAAAATTCGTTGATGAAGTAATTAAGAAACGAATACGTTTTAATTAAATACCATTTTTTTTTTATTTTTTGATATAAATATGTTTATATATAGATAAATGATATTGATATTATATTAATATATATATTTAGATTAAGTGATATATAAATATATGGGGAAAGTGCTTATATAAATTCATTTGATTTGATTTTAATCCAATTTTTTGGAACCTTTATATATTATATTAAATAAATTCAAAATGTTGAATGAAATAATATATATTCTTATATATAAAATACGCAGTTATAATTTATTTATTATACGCATCCAAATAAAATATAATAATAATAAATTATGTTGTGCTTTTATGTTTTTTTTTTATTAATGTTCAATTCAACATTCAAATATAAAAAAATAAATTTTTTTTTAATGTTTAATGTTTAATATATAAATATTTCTTAATTTAAAATTTTATAATTTATACAAATATGCATTTATATAAAAAAAAACAACATTTGATTTTTAATATAAAACATTTTATTCGCCTACAAAGATAAATGATATATACATAATGGATTTTATTTATTTATTTTTTTTGTATTTGTTAAATAAATATGTAAAGTTAAAAAAAAGATATATAGCATGTTTTATATATTATTAATTTACATCAATCCCTCAATTTGAATGGATACAAAACAAAAAACGATTGGTTTTAATCCAAAAAAAGATAGATTTATTTCTATCAATATTAAATTTATCGACCAAAATCTCTTGAATCTCTTGAGTTAATACTCAATATAACATAAATATTTATTGATTTTAGAGATTCACTTTTTTTTAGTAAATTTGTTATTGCTTCATGATGATAGAAGTATTTCTGGTCGGAAACCAATTATGTATTTGTTTTCTTAATATTTAAGAAACCTACGAATCAATTCTGTTGACATTTTAATTCACTAAATGAATTTTTATATCACTTCATTTGGTTTTATTGATGTTTGATGATGTTTTGATGTTTTCCGATACTCTTATAATTTTCCTGCTTCCTACAATTTCATGCAATTATCGCGCTAATCAATGAATTGAGGTAAAAATATCTTTATATAAATATCCGATATATCACTTATAATTTTATGCTATAACAGAAAAAACAAAAAAAAAAAAAATAATGTCAATAAAAAGTTTTTAATCGAATCGAATAATTATTTAAAAAAAAAAATTTTTTTTCAAGTAATAAAAGATATGGGCGATTTTATTTTATGTATTGCATATATTTAAATATATATTTTGATTGGTATATCAATTCAAAGCACATAAAACTTCATTGATTTTTTATGTCTTATTTGATTTTTATTTTGATAATCTTTTCGGTTCATCAGCATATACATATAGGTATATATTAGCATCAGCATAACATATACATAACATCATCCAAATATGGTACCTATATGAAAATCAAATAAATTAATTTTATATATAGGAATATAATATATTTATCGTACATATGATCAAGGCGATCGCAGAACATATTATAATATTGTTGTTTTTTTTATGCATTATTTTTTTATGCTATATAATTAATATTATATGTAGTATAAAATATCATAAAATTTTAAACATATTTATAATACATTTTTTCTTTAAATTATATTGATTTGATTAAACATTTTCTATTTTTTAATAATGAATTTTGTGTATTATATGGTTTTAAATGCGGTTCCTTTTCATGAATTTTCCCCAAATTCGATTTTTCACAATGTAAATACTTTACTTTGCGGCTTCTGGACAAAGAAATCGGCTTAAAAATTTTGTGTTCTGCCATAGCGGCTCTTAAAAGAAAATGAAATTAAAAATATACTTACTTTGCCATGTTCTTACTTTGTCAACAACCTACAATTGGTTTTTGGCGTTCATCAACAGCGCCCTTTTCCAACCTGACATATTCACCGTCGATGTCCAACAGCCGGAAACTTCAAATGAACGAAGATCCGTTTTAATATCATCTTTCCACCTACCACCCCGTCGTATTCAAACCTTCATTGATCCACCTGGTTTGTCGTCCAGCATTTTATACGATCGCTGTATCCATACGCACCCATCAATAAGCACCGCAAGTGACTGATAAACCAAACAATTTCAGGTTCATCAGACATGTTATATATTTCATGGTCGTATTATACCACAAAGACGTAACCGTCTCACTTCCTTTGTCGGTCCAAAGATGAAGTATGTTATACATATATATGAGACATACACAGTATTTTCTTTTCGAACCCCACTGACTTAAAAATGTAATTAATGAAATTTTAATTACAATGAAATTGATAATTTAATAAGGTATCCCCAACAACAAATTTTCAACCGGGAACAATTGATATAGCGAATGGTATTGTGGCTTGTTACCAGGTTCTTTTCCTTACCATAAAAATGGTTGTTTAACGTAATTGGTAATTGATACAGTAACATAGTTATTGGCAGGTGCGGTAGCCGCCTGCAACTTTTGGTAAGTTATAATTCTTCGTGTATAAATAGCATGATAGTAGAATGATAATGCCAAAGCATTATATATCTCATTTAATGCAAATATAGGCCCGGCCCTATATTGGATTATTAATGCCACTATAAGGTAAAGTGAAATAAGCCCTATATTATTTTATAAATCTTTATATACCGCTTATATAAATTATTAAAGTTAAAAATGTCACATCTAAACTAAAACATGATATTATTTGTTAAATGCTATTATACGCCAGCCCCATTGTGTCTACTATTAATTGAATATTCAATGTTTGTGATATAGTGTAAAGTGAATTTGTTTATTATAAAATCAGTTTTTGTAGTCGTCGATTCGAATCAAATAAAAAATGGAAAAATTTAAAAAGAAGTGGAACTTTTCGCAGACGCATACAACTTTATAAAGATGGATTAACCAAAAAAATAGGAATACCCTATTATAAGTCTTGTGACATAAACGGTCTTAATAATAATGCTGATATAGTTTCTTCGCTTTATAACTAACTGAATATTCTTTTATATGACCTAGACAGGTCCTATATAATAATGAAAATTGTAATATACAGCCTTTTTAAGCCCTATAGATAGTCCACTTCTTATGGAAAACTTACCGATAAAGGGCCAATATAGGGCTTTGAATAAGCCCTATATCGTACCATATAATGCTAAATTTGCTACATGGGAATATTGAAATTGTAATTAAAATTTTAATTATTGTATTACAAGTAATTCTTTAAATTTATTTAATGCACAAAAACATTTGTATAAAATATCAATGCATTATAATAATAACAAATATTTATTTCATTATCATCCACAAGAGAAATGATTATTATTGAATCCACGGTTCATTGGCAAATTTTTGGTACTATAAAGGGGCAACATCATGTATTAGTGGCTACTTTATAGTACAAAAAAACGTGTTGTAATAGAAATATATAACACTGATAATAGTAAGAAAAATGTTATATTCAAAATAAACTAATTTTAACATACGGTACTTTAGCAAACATTATATAGAGGTGCATAATGGCATGAAAAGGACCCCGAGTTCTCGACTCCTGCATTTCATGTCCAAAAAAATAATCGAAAATTAAAAATATTTTCCCATTTCATATACAAAGTACAAAAATTAATATAAAATAATAAAACTAATCCCAATATTAAAGAAAAAAGTCGTACTATTTAAAAATATAAATATAAAAAAAAAGACACAAAACAGTGAAATAATATTTTTTAGTTGTTTTATTTTGATAATAATTCGCTAGAATAAGTATTATCCAATATAACCATTTTTAAATATCGTTTAAATATTAGTACCGGGTAAATATCAGGTCCTTACCTGCCACTAACATTTATTTTGACAGATAGTCTTCTTGGTACTAACCAGCAATATACCAAGAACCCAAAAATCATTCTCCACAATAGTGCTAGGCTATTTACCCTTTATGCACCTAATCGTTTCCAGTCACTCATTTTAAGTTATACCGGGGATTGTCAAACAACAAAATAGGGTTCCAGTTAACGATATTAAAAAAAAAGATGTCAGATGTCCTTAAAAGAAAGTAAACTCTGTACTATCAATATTTTAGAATATTCATAATTCTATAATGACCAAAAAAAATAACTGAAGGTGGTCAATCTAATTAAATTAAATTGTTATATACAAAAACAAATATATATTGTAATATATATAAGTATATAAACTTTTTCTAATAATCATTCAAAATAATAAACACCCCTCATTATATACACGAAATATCCATCGAGTATCTATACCAAATATAATGTACTTATAAATCATTCAAAAAATATCTTTTATTTATATAATACTTATCTTCTTGCATATTATTGATTGTTTACCTTAACAATCTCTATCGAAAATGCATTCCTCCTCTATATACATATAGTACATACTTATATTAAAAAAAAAAGAAATAAACTGATCAATAAAATATCTATTAGCGTCAGTTTAACTCTATATTAAAATTCTAAATCGATATTATATCGTCTCTGTTTTTGAGACAAGGCAATGCGATTGCTATATATTAGAAAAAAAAATCCTATTCAAATATTTACAATATAATCATCATTATATGTCAATTATATATTCAAGAATATTTATACAGATCAAATTCAAACCATAATAATAATTAGAATTTCGGCAATATACGGACGTTTGTAAGATCTTTATATATATAAATATAGCTTTATAAAAAAAAATAAATAAAAAATATATATACATAAATGGTATAACCAATTTCAAAATCAGTTCAATACCTCTACGATGTACATAGTTGATATAAATATAACAACAAAAAAATAATATCATCTTGTTTTGAATATATGTATGTATATAAAAAATACTTGAAATTTTTGTTTTCTTAATTTAATAACACATATAATATCTAATATATATATTATCTCCATCTCGTCCACGGTCCACTTCCCAGAAACTATAAGATATATGCGTGTAATATATGGTTATTATTATTTTCAAATTATTAAATATTTGAATTAGATTTTGTTTTTTGGTATTTTGGTAAATAATAATTTTCAATTTATATATATTTGAGAAATGGTAAATAAATGTGATGAAATGAATGTTTATAATAAATAATAAGTTAAAAAAAATATACCTACCTGATTTTTATAATTATTATATATTTCTTCATCTTTCAAAATCTTGCCCGGAAATCTTGAAAAACTATAGATTTTGTTGGCTTATTATTATTATTATTACTATTATGTATATATTATGTTTCTCGTTTCGTTTCATTTCATTTCATTTATGAATGCCCTCCTTCCTCAAATGGTCGCAGTCTCCTTATACTTATTATATATTGTTATATAGTTAGTCTAAAATATACATTCATCTATTTATACAAAACAAACGCATCCAAAATATACGCATATTAATTATAATAATGATTAAAAATAATCATAAAAGTAATCGAAGATATAACGCAACAAATTGAAAATAAAAAAAAAAGTAGAGAAAATTTTTAAATGTAAATAAGTAAGTGGACAAAATTTGCTTAAATAAATAATATAAATATATATTTAACTATATTTGAATACCAATTTAAAGATATTATCAGATGCATATATATATACTTAGAAATAATTTAAATATAAATTATATGAAAAATGTCACTATTTTTGTTGTTGTTGTTGTTGAATATTAAATGAATTGAATAATTGAGAGTTAAGACGGTGGTGCATCATTAACATTGCAAGTAATCATTGCACCTACATTATATGATTTATAACAAATAAATACCTATGAGTTTTAACTAAACAAAAAAAATGTATATAGTAATAAACAAATTTACGATTTGTGTAAATTTAGTCAAAATGAAAAAAAAATGTACTTATTTATTTATATTTGTACTATAGCTAACCCGGCAAACGTTATTTTGCATTTTGCTTTTGCAACTCGTGAATTGTTATTTGATATTTGTCGTTTTATTGAATATAATACCCGCCATTTTGATCCCTTTAAAAAAAACTTTTATTTCACGAAATGTGGTAAAGGAATCAATGAAGATGTTCCTAAAATTTCAGAACTTTCCACTGATAATTAAGATAGTTTTTGGCAGATTTTCATTTTGGCCTCGGTCTTAAGTCCAACGTCACCTACCAAAAAAAAACACTACGACACATGGGATCATCAAAGTAGCTTAATTTCAAAATATCAAGTGATTACTTCTAATAATTATCCAGTTATGGTATAACTAACATACGCACCAACCTTTTTATATATTAAGATAATTTATTTTTTTATAATATATGCTTTTTAAAACCAATCCATAATTGAATAATTTAAATGCTGTTGTCCGTTATTTTATAGATAAATTTGGTAAAGTTCGAATGCGTTTTTTTTTACTCTATGTAAATCATTTATGTATACTAAATCATGTTCACGAATTTTAAATTTAAATATATAAAGTCTTTTTAATTTTTGCATTTAAATTTTTTGTTGTACATATATATAGTTAAATTCAGTAGCGTTTTTTTGGACCAATAAATTATGGTGCGTAATGATGAAATTAATTTTATTAGTTATTGCGGTACGGCTTTACTAGAAATTGATAATTTCTTAACTGCGTAATGGAATTGAAAAATTTCGCATTGTTTTTTTTAACCTGTTTTCAGATTATTTGTAATCTTGTGGTATTTGGCCGTTCTTGCATTCATAAATTATTTTCTTAAACTTTACTGAAAAACAACTGCACATACTTTGTGTGTGTGTAATAAATAAGTAAACATTAAAATTTTCTGTCAAAACTGAATCTTAATCATCACATCATTTTATTAATTATTAAATGGAAATATAATTTTATTATTTAACGTTTACTCTCTATATTCATATTGATCATGTCATATACATAAAAAATAACAATTTTTTACTCGCATCGCATGTATTCTATTGTAATTTCAAATTCATCAGTCATCATACACGATCATTCATTCATTCATATTTTGGATATTTCCATCCATTCATATATGGCTATATTTTGGTTTTTTTTTTTGTTGAAAAAATTATGCAAATATTAACATATAAGGAAATAGTATTTTTAAATATAACATCATCAACAATTTGGTATAATTACTTTATTATAGTATTATTGTTTTGCAAATTTATACAAAACAAATAATGTATACAAAAACCTATAAACATATATAGTATATAGACCAAAAAAAAAAAAAATATGCGCCACAAAAATTGAAAAATTTGCATACATCATCATCTCATCTCATCTCTATATATAACATATAACACTATATTTATTTAACATTACACGTTCATCTTTTATTATAGATCTATCTATCTATAGTTAAAATCAATAGACAAAAAAAAAATAGACAAATTACAATATTGATTTATGTTTTTTTTTTGTATTAAAATATATTAATATATTTAGACAGACAATACAAGAAAAAAAAAACGAATATTTATTATAAATAAAGATGCGGTGATGTATCAATTTTTTTTTTAGCAATGTTTTATAGTTACGCCACTGTAAATGAAAATTATATTATTATTAAACAAAAAAAAAATAAAAATATTAAATGAAGATATATACAACATTATTTTATGTATATAAATATAAAAATATATGTTTAGATAGATAAAAGGCAGCACATGATCTTGAATTAATAGAAAGATAATTACCCAAAAAAAAAAAAAAATAAAGACATGTAAAACGAAATGACGAATATTTTGTTTGTTAAATAAACGTGGGATCTTTTTTTCTTCATTATTCTTTTTTCTTTTGTAAATATATTTATTTATTTTTGGTGATGTATCAAATTGATAAATGTAAATTTAGTTAAATGAATTTAAATTATCAATGAATTTAAAGAAAATATAGGTCAATTAATAATTATTATATTATGTTACGATTATAAATAAATATTATAAATAGAAAATTCTTTCGTCAAAAGATTTTTAATAATTTGTAATATTACCTATAAATATTTTGGAAAAATGTTAGAATCAGATCAGAATATTCTGTTAAAGGCGAATCAGATTCTTATATAGCAATATTTAAAAAAAAAATCCTTATATAAATGTTAACAGAAATCAATTGTTTATAATTTAATTTAAAAAACGTTTTCGATGTCACCTATCTACCGTCTAAAGGGCTGAAAGGATATCCTTTCCGTTCATCCGAAATGCATTGAATGTGGTGGTTTAGTGCAATGGTCATCATCTCCGTCTGGAATATTAAGGAGTAAATCCCATGTTTCTATGACAGGTCAAGCAAAGCTCCTTTGAATAAGAACCCGCCTCGAAGCGGCTATTTTTCATAGATCCGTCCGTGAAGATTGTTATTGTTTCCGATTCCGAGCAGGAAGTGGTCCATTATCTATAAGAGTTTTGTGCTGCATTTCCTGTATAATCACTCTCTTGATCCCATCCATTGGCATGTTCAATTGAATATTAATGAAATAGTAATATTACTAATAGTAATAAATATAAATGAATAAATTGACACATGTATATTTTGATTGATTTATCGAATACGCGGTTATATATTTTTCAATCAATATATTATATTACTTTTGCAGTATTTTTTGTTAAATACATTTTTTTATTTCCATACTCACTTTTAATAAAATTTAAATTATTTATGTATGTTATGTAGTTATGTATATAATAAATAATTTTGCATGATTTGACGGCCCAGTATATATGTATATGATTTAAGAGGCGTTTTCAACACATATTTTATGTGTCTAAAAGATACAAAGAAATACATATGCATTGTATTTGTTTAACAAATCAATGTTAAAATTGTATATATACAAAACCAATTCATTTGATTTAAATACCTCTATTATATTATACATCGTATTATATGTATATTATGTTGTATAAATTAAATGGAATTAAATGACAAATTGGCTAAATTTGTATTGGTTATACAAAAAGTTACACAAATATTTTCTACATTAAAAATTATACAAATCTATTAAACGTATGCGGATTTATTTGATTTTATTTATCATTTATATATCTTTATTTTATAAATATTTCTGTATAGTAATTTACTATTTAGCAAATGGGTGTATAATATATTTTTGTATTATATTGTATTACATTGTGTGTGTGTTAAATCGATTGAAAATCAGATTTATTAATTTATTTATTGAATGTGCGTTAAATATATAGGATAAAATAGTTTTAACATAAATGTAATGTATTTTTTGTTTGACAAAGGGTGGCAGATTTATAATACTTTTAGTTATAATTTCATTCTAAAGTGGTAATATTTATAAAATGTGCATAATGAAGCTAATGTACGTCTAAAATATGCAATAATTCAACAGAATTTGTTATAGTTTCATTTCTGATCAGTGAGAACACATGCTTTTTGATCCTGTTACTAAAACTATGTAGTGTAGTAATTATTGAATCGGCTCATTTGTAAGAATTGTACTCTAGAAGTGTTCTTATAAATAGATTATAAACTAAATGTTCAAAATAAAGAAATTCCTTGGATCTTTAAAATCCAATGCGACTAGCCGCCTTTTTACCTAAAATAACTATATTATTGTTCCATGACAAAACTATTTGACAAAGACATTCCCAAATTTAATAGGTCCTTAGATTGTGGAATAAAAGTATAAAATTCATAAAGATTGGGCCAACATTTATGTGAATCTTTTGTTTGAGAACAAACATGCCTTTGTTTTTTAGTTGGATTAAATTCCACTAGGTTTATCCTTCCCCAATTAGATATTGATTCTAAATCTTTGTTAATTGAGGAAATCACCTTCTGTCGTGATTGAAGCATTTATTCGTATTATGATTAAGTTTTCTGCTCTGTTACTGATAGAAGATCATTGATAAAAATTAAAAAGAGGGTAGGTGATAAAACAGAACCCCGTGACCCCGGAATAGACTGGATCCAATCAAAGGAAAAGGAAAAAGTTTCCAATAAATTTACAAAATGTGACTCCTAATCCAAAAGAATGACTTTTGAATATTAATGCCTTATGCCATACTCTATCAAAAGCCGTAGTAGTATGTAGTGAAACAACTTTCTGTTTCATCAAAATTTACCATACTATTACCTATTTTATTGGTCAAATAATATAGCAGATCACCGGTCGATCTCTTGTGCCTAAAGCCATATATTGGAAAGAATTGTTATTTTGGAAATGTAATAGTGATTTTACACGATCATAAAAGAAGGTATTATAATTTAGAAACATTAGAGTAATAAATGTTATAAATAAGAATTAAATATTAAAATGTATGTGTTTTGATTTGCTATTGGAAATCTGCATAGCGAAGCGATAACATTCACATTTTCTCAATATAGCCTTAATTCTTAAAATAGACATTTAAGAATAAAAAGGCTATTAAAACAAGCCGGTTTCTTAATAGCATTCTTAAATGATATTATATCAATGGCCAATGGTACGTATCCCATAACCCATACTTTATTTTCTGAGAATGGATTTTCAATCATAAATTTATTGATATCAAATCTGTGAAAGATTCTTATAATGATATATAAATATTTTTATTATTCCGATACCGATGGCACTTTATAATTTATCAGAATTTCATATAAAAATAATTTTTTTTTTTAATTATTTAAACAGCGAGTATTTATTTTGTTTTATTGCGTATAACACACCATAACACTCATTTAAAGTGCATTTATTACCAGTCAACCAGATATACATATAATAATATTAATAAGTGCGTTACAATAAAAATAATTTTTTTTTTCAAATTACACGCACGCACATAAACAATTATTAATATTTTTTTTTGTTTTTAACTTTTCAATAAAATAAAAAAAAAAACAAATTCTGTTTTAATTTGTCATAACTTTATATTTTTTTTCTTTTTTCTATTTATCTAAAAATAAAATGATAATTTTTTTTTTCCCACAATATTAAAATATTTATTTATTTATTTATATGCATTTCTCTATCAACATTCAACATATAATAATAATAATAATAATAATAAAAAATGGAACGAATATTATTCATATATATTAAACAAAATAAATATATGCATGAGGCATTTTATAGGCTTGTATAAAAAAAAAAGAAAAAAAAGCAAATTTACTTTAAATGTACGTATATGTACAATCGCATCATATAAATTTATATTATTATATCTGATATTTGTACTTATATATTTTATAACATATGGCATGTAAAATCAAGCGTTTTATTATATACTCTATATGTGTATGTCCCCATATGTAAATTTATATGATAATTGTTGTTTTTGGAGTGTTTAAAACAAACGAAAAAACTTATCCTTCAGTCAGCCTCAGTCAGTATAGAGTATATAGAAAATTACTAAACAAAAACAAATTATTTAATTAATATACGTTAGTTTGACATGACCTTTTTGGTGTTCCTCTATAAACATTAATATTGTAATAAATCCGTAATCGCAGTGCTTTTGATTATTTAAATATTTTGACCAGATATAAAATGACAATAAAAATTTTTATTTTAGTCAGTAAAAAGATTGAAGAAGTATTACAAATATTATATTTTGTCCTATATATATATTATTAGAGTAAATTGCGATAATTTTGTATAATTGTTGATCACAGAAAATGACAATAGCACAATTAAACGAAAAGGTGTATTAAATGGGGAAAAAAATAAATAAACAGAAATTGACATATCAGCGATTAACTATAATTTTTACCATATATCAGAATTGATAATTTTTAAATATATTAATTGTGTGTTTTTTTTTTTTTTTTGTATACAAAATTTTATATCAAATGAAAAGACAACATTGTCAAATTGCCGCCACATACTGTGTGTAATACAATTTATTTAATAATATAGACAAATATAGGTACTACTAATATATATTTACGTACAAAAAATTAAGAGATATCCATTCATTAACTGATAAATAAATATATATATATAAATAAATCCATCAGAAAACATAATTATCTAGATTAAATATTTTGTAATCAATAATATATTGCTGCATTATATATTATTTATTTATAGAAATAAATAAGACACAGGAAGGAAATGACAATTATAAAATGTATATAGAAAAGTTAAATAAATAAATTTATGCATACTCACTCTATATTCATATGTTCAATCCATTATTTAGGTATACACACACTTTTTTTTTTTGTTATTATGAAATTGTTTATTTGTTTATTTATTGCAACAAAACAATATGAAAAAAAAAGAAAAGATTTTTTACCTATATATTTGATGACTTAAAAACAAAATTCCATTAATTAAGACAATGAAAAAATATGAATTTTACAGGGAAAATAAAATAAAAATAATTATCAATAAAAATTTTATTCACCGATTGTATGGAATTTTACTTGATTGATTTATATATCAAAAATTACCTATTAATTTCGAATGAAGAAACGATCGGGGAAAATTTTCATTTATAAACAAAATTTATCTATAGATATAGATAAAGATAAAAAATAGATAATTTTGCTTTCAATGGTTTTTTCACTTACCTTAATAATGTATTTGATTATATTCCGTTTAATTTTCATAAATTGAACTGCAAGAATTTTTTCGATTTAAATTCGTTTTTTCATAGAATTTTCGCATTCGCAATACTTTTTTAACGTACGTCGTACAGTAACTCGTAAAACAAAGGGGCGAGCTCCTAAAGAAACAAGAAAAAGGAAGGTCCTAATAAAAAGAATTTTTGATTAATTTCTTTTTAATTTTCATAATTCAACTGGAAGAATTTTTCTGATTTGAATCCTTCTTTTTATATTATTTTCGCCAATACTCTTTCAAACCGCAAAACAAAGGGGTGAACTCCAAAAGAAACCGAAAATAAAACAGAAAGGTCCTAATAAAAAGAAAGGTCCTACTGAAAAGAAAGATATCGCTCCAACCGCACTTTCCATAACAAAATCCAAAATCAAATTAATATATATAATATTTAAAATAAAAACCAATTAATCGTTTATGTTAAATTTTTTTTTTTTTAATATTTTCTTTTTCTTTTTTTTATTTTTTTAATTTAATTTTCATTCTATACATAAATGACTTTTTTTTTGTTTTGTTTATTTAAATATATAAATTGAATTTTCCTTTTTCATTTTTTTTTTTTTAATTATACGATTTTATTTTTGTTATTATAATATTCTTTTAATTGCGTTGTTGGGGTATTTTTTTTAATTTTAATTATATAACATAAAACATATATAGTATAATTTTATACGCTGGATATTTCGTTTAATTTAATTTTTTATTAAAAACCATTTCTTAATTTTTGTAATTTATAACAAATATTTTTTTGTTTTATTAATTTTCTTTATCGATTTTTTTTTTCTTTTAAAATATATGATAAATAAAATAAAAAATAATACATTTTTATTTAAAAAAAAAAAAAAAAAATTATATATATTTATAAATTAAATAAAATACGTGTGTCAAAAACATCTTATTAATTATTAAGTTTAAATTTTATTTCGGAATATATAAATTATTAATTTATTTTAAATATATATTCGTGTATTTGCATTTATTGTTTTTTTTTTTAATTTTAATTAACGTTTTTATTTTTTATTTCGTATATTCGTATATTAATAATTGTTGTAAAAATGATTTTTTTTTATAAAAATTAAAAAAATATATTATTATTTAAAAATACACAAAAAAAAAAAAACAGTTTTTATTTTTAATATTAAGTAGTAAATGTTTTTTTGTTCATTTTTTAATATTAGTTTATTTAATTTAAATTTAATATAAATTTTTTGTTATATGATCATTTTTTTAATTTAGCATATATAATTTTATTTATTTATTTATTTATTTATTTATGTATATAGGCCATTATATTTAATTTATTTTTATTATACAGAAATTTTAAATTAAATTAATATAACTGTTTGAATATATTATAAGAAATTAAATAATATAAAAATTATAAATAAAAATGAATGTTTTTTATAAAAAAAAAAAAAAAATAAAATAATTAAATTATATATATAAATTATTATAAAATGATAAAATTATATTTTACAATATTTACAATAATGTTTTGTAATTTGTATAATGAATTGTGTGTGTGTGATCTGGATTGTTTTTGTTTTTATTAAATAAATTATTTTTATAAACAAAAAAACAAAACAAAAAATTACCAAATAATTTGCTTAATTTTGTATTTATTTCAAAAAAAAATAGAAAATTTAAATATAGAAATGATTTTTTTTAAGACATTTATAACAATGTTTTTTGTTAGTTTTCGTTTCTTTTCTTTTTGCTTTCAAATTTTGCATATTTTATGTATACATATTTTATATTATAAAACGAAAAACATTTTTTTTTTAGGAATAATATTTTCGTTTATTTTATATGCGTAATTTTTTTTTTAAGTATTATATGGAATGAATGCGATGAGAAACTTATTATATTTATATAAAAAAAAAAAAAAAATATTTCAAATTCATTGTCAAATTTATAAACAATTAATTCGTATATATAAATCTATTTAATTAATTTTATTTTGCATTTTTTTATTTTACATATAAATTTTATAATGAGTATATTTATCTTCTTCTTTTTTTTTTATTTAACTTGTATATTATTATTATTATTATTATTTTAATACTTAGAAAATAAATAATGAAAATAATATTTTATTTTATTTTTATTTTTAACTAAATTTTAGTCTTCAGAATACTGTATAAAAATGTTTTTATTTTTTTAATTAAATTATTTAAATTCATAAAACTACATGAGATTCGTGTGTGTGTGTGTGTGTTTGTTTTTTTTTTTTATTATTATGTATATTTAATTAATTTTTAATGTTTAATTTTAATTGAAATTGACGTATTGAAATTATCTCTAATTATTACACAGAGAAAATTAAATACATCAATATTTTGAGATTATTTTTTTTTGTTTTATTCGATTATTTTTGTTGTGTATTTTTAACCAGTGTTTGTGTGTGTGTTTTGTTTGGATGAGTTTAGTTTCTTTTTGTTACATTTAATTATATAATTCAAATAATTAATTGAAGAAAATTAAAGAAATTATTACATTTATAAAATGCAAAAATAAAAACAAATAAGAAAATTCTATAAATTTATTTCGTTTATCTAAAATAATATCTCATGATAGTTTTAGATGTTAAAATAATTTATTTATTAAATTGAATGCTATATTATTATAATAATAATCAATAATATTGTTGCTGTTTTTGTTGTGTGATGATGGGAACGAGAAAATTTATATTTAGAAAAAAAAAAAAAAATACTGAATTAATGTGAATGATTAATAAAATTTTTTAAATTTTTAAATAAATTAAATAAATATTTATATATCGTGATGCAAAGCAAAATATTTTCGTTATTTATTTTTAATGAATCGTTTTTTTAATTTTTTTCGTTTTCCGTATCGCATAATCGAAATAGTTAACGATTGATTTTTTTGTTTTATTTTTTTCTTACAACCATATCGCTTTTTTATAACCAAATTCAAATCAGAAAAAAAATAATTATATATAACAATTCATTTTTGTGTTAAATGCAAAAACAATAAAAATGAATTTATTGTATTTTTTAAATTATTATTGGATTTTTAGTATAATATTTACAAAAAAAATAAGGAGGACAATAGATAAAAAAAAAATTAAATAATTAAATAAATTAAAAAAAAAAATTAAATTATATTTATACAAATTATATATTTATTTTGATATTTTACATAAATTATAATAAGAGTTTTATGATTTAATTTTGAATTGTAGTTGAATTAAAATTTAATTTTCTCGTATTGATTCACATTTTAATATATAAATAATAATAATAATTATTATTTAATTTTTATACAAAAGAAATGGCACACAAAACAATTTTTTTTTCACTTCACTATACACATAAAAAAAAAAAAGGATATGGAATTTTTTTTTTTTATTAATGCAATTATTCATTATAATATTAATATTATTAATTTTTAATAATAAAATAACCATAATAATAATAATAATAATAATAGTAATAATATTATTTATTTTTAAATGATGAAATTGAGTTTTAGTTTTTATCTAAATATAATACTGTTTTGGAATACAAATTAAAAAATAAAAATCGATTTATTGATTGAAAAATAAATGAAAAATAAATTATTTATTTATATACTAAAAAAAATATGGAGTATTTAATATATTATTATTATTTGATTAAAAAATATATGAAAATATAATATATAAATAAATTTTTGTTCATTTTAAGCACTGTTTTGTTATTATATTATTTTTTTTTATTATATATATTAATAATTAATGTAGTGATAGCGTCATCATAACGTTCATTAAACGTTTCTGCGCGTTTATATACAAATAAAATAATTTAATTATTTAATTATATATTAAATTTTATAGGTATATATTTTTATTTTTAATTATTTATAATAATTATATATTATTAATATGTATTTTAATTAATTCGGGTTTATTTAATTTAATATTCTATTATTTTTTTTTTTGTTTAATTTCTATTTTATATTTGTCATATAATATTTTTCCTATGTATAAAAAAAAAATTTATTTATTTTTGTTTTTAAATTCTGTAAGCGTAATTGCGAATACTTTTTTATTATTATTATTATTTTTTTTTGTTGTCAGATTATATACTATAATAAAAACTATATATATTTTTTATGTGTTTTTTTAATATTTTTTATAATTATATATTTGATAGTTTAAATTTTGAATATGAAATATTAGGCTATTTTTTATCTTTTTGTGGCGGTAATTTAAAAACGAACGAATGAAATTTAGCATATATAGGATAATTTAAATGTATAGGTATATGTAAAAATTGTAGTACGGTTATCTTATTAAAAAAATTGTATATATAAGAGTTAATGTATGTATTATATATATATAAATTTTTGGTAGGTGATTATGATAATGAAAATTTAACAGCTTTCTCAATGATAAGGCGTTGAATATATTAATTTTTGTTTTTCATATACTATGTATAGTAAAATATATAAACGATTATTTTATATTTTGTTGCATAAGCACTTTGCTTAAAAGGTATTTATCTTGTTTTTTTTTTGGTTTATAAATGTATGTTTTTGGGGGCATTTTGAATAAAATTTCAGTTTGAATTCTAAAAGGCATATCTATTTTGTCTATATCCATACAAATATATATATTATTTTTAAAGCTCATATATTTATTTTGTCTGTATTTATTTTTTTGCAAATTGTTTACGTATTTTTTAAATTTAATTGCTTAATTTATTATTATCAAAACAGTTAATTTTTTTCATTTTGAATGAGTAAAAAATTATTTATAAATACTTTATATTTAAAAATATTCTCATAAATATATTTTACGTATACCATATTCAAAAAAAGCCATTATTTGTTGAACAACGCATAATTTTTAATTAATTATACGTAATGAATATCAATATTATTATTATAATCAAACCCGCGTTTTTGTTTTGCTCTGTTTTTTACGTTAATCAAATTCATAATAAAAAAACTTCGTATGTGTAAAAAAAAAAAAACTATCTGTATTATAATATCAAATTTTTTTTGGTAATATAAAACACAAAAAATATCTAATATATTTTGATAATATAACAAAAATATTAAAAATATATTAATTATTATATTATAGTATTATTGTTGTTGTTGTTGTTGTTGTTAGGTAAAAATAATAAAATTAAAAATTAAAAAGAAGACGAACAAACAATCAATTTTTCGACATATATATTGACTATACATCATCTGTAAATATTTTACGCATTTTTTTACGTAAATTTTTGGAATGCCTAAGGTGTTTCGGTGATGTTTTATTATTATCTCTGGTAACTTTTTTTCGTATAGGTTTTTTTATAATTGATTGATTTTCTGCATCTCTTGTACGTTTTAAATTATTATTATTATTGCTATTACTATTTTCATTGTCATTTAAATTATAATTATAATTTTCAATATCATTTATTTTATTTTTATTATTACTATTATTATTATTATTATTATCGTTTTCATTATGATTATTATTACTATTATTATTGTTACTGCTATAAGTATTATAATTATGATTATTATTATTATTATTACTAGTATTAATTTTATTTCTTAAATTATTATTATTATTATGTTTTTTCTTAGCATTTCTATTTGCTTTTACGCGTTTACCTTTTCGTCCATGACGATGTCCATGTGGTGGTGATGGTGGCTGTTGTGGCGATGATGTTTGTTGTTGTTGTTGATCCATATTTGTTTTTAATGCATTATTATTATTATTGTTATTGGCATTATTATTTCTATGTGGTATTTTATGATTTGTATGATTTTCAGTATCATTTCTTGGTTTAAATGTAAGAAAATTAAATGATGATTCAAACGGTTGTATACCATTTACATATTTCACTGGTAAACCATTTTTGGTAAAACCAATGAATTTTGTATTATTTACCGCTGAATTTAAACGTGTATAACCGTTTACCATGGTTTCGTAAAAATAGCAATTCTCTTGAAGTATTTTCTGTAAATTAAAAAATAAAAAAATAAAAATAAAAATAAATTAATTAAATATTAAAAACTTTTTCATATAATTTTTATCAATTGCATGAATAGGATTATCTTAAAATAAAAAATCAAATTTTCCGATAAATATAGATTAAAGAGATGCTTCGGTGATAGATTGAAAATTTAATAGAATAATTTAAAATGAAATTCATTCTTTAGGGAAATATACCCTAGAAAATTTACTTATATATAATATTTGTAACATTGGTCGGAAATTTTAAATTGAAAATGCGAACACACATTTATATAGCTCCCATTTTACTACAATTCAAAAAAAATATACTGATATATGTTTTCAAATGACAAAATATATGCGATATGTTAATTATATATAAATTCTATTTGTTTATTTATTCATAACAAATTTATCGAAAATACATTTCTTTGGTATTAAAAAATGATTGATTGAATATTTTTTTTTGTTAAATCAGGTGAAACTGGAACACATATACATAAATATAAAACCACATAGTGATAAAATAAAATGTGAATGTTTTTTTATTTGTTGTTATCAAAGAATAAAAATAGACTTATTTAAATTTTTTTTTTTCATTTTTATTTATATAATTTGATAAATTCATTGAATGTGCATGTGAATGAAGAATGTGTTTTATTGTTTGTATTTTTCGTATTAACGCACACATTCTGCATATATACATAATATTTATTAACACTTCTTGTAAGTGATATATAATTATAAAAATAAAATAAAATTTTTTGTGTAATCGTTCAAAATGAACATGTTAAAAATAGATATTTTTTTTTTTTTTGGGTTTTAAATAGAGAAATAATAATAACAAATAATAAGATTGATATCGTAGTGATATTACAATAATTAATATTATTATTATTATTATGTATACTATTTTATAAATATATATTGAATGATAAAGGTTTTTTGGTTATTTTGTTATTTTCCTTGTTTTGTTTTTGGTTAAATTTAATAAAAAAAAAAATATAACAATATATCATAATTTTTATCATTATCATTTTGTGGTTTTTTTGAATAAAAAAATAAATAAATTAATTAAAAATATGGAATTTTTGAATATATTAAATTATATGTTATTCGTTGTGTTTTATGAACTAAATAAGATATCATTCGTTCGCCGTCGAGGACAAAAGTTAGAAATCTATAATTGTATTTGATAGTTTGAAAGAAAGATTTGTTATATTCTTCTAAAATCATTATAATTATTTACATACGTTTTTAAAAATTTACATTTAAATATAATCTATAAAATATCATTAACAATTCTTTTTTTTTGTAAATTAGCTAAAAAAAATAGAACAATGGCAAATAAATAAAAATATAGAGCATTATTGTATAAAGAAAGAAATATCTAATTTAGGATTACAAAAAAAAATAAATACAAAAATTGATTTATTATTATAATTATAATTTGCAAAAAAAAAAAAATAAAATATAGATTAGAAATCAATATTTATATTTAAAATTTGTTTTTTTTTTATGTTTATAGTTTTATCCTCCCATATACTCTTTTCATATCTTTTATTGTTTATATTTTTTACCATATTCATTATTTAAAACTTGATTATCTATAAAAAAAAAATATTAATACATATATTATTTGGTTTGTTTAAATCAAATAAAACACACTTTTATTCTATACAATATATAGTACATATATTTATAGTGATAACAAAATGATATTGAATTTATATTTATGAGTATATATTTGTAAAAAAAATAAACAATATTAAAACCAATTTTAATAACATGGGCCGTACAAAATTTTTATTAATGAACCAAAAAAACAACAAATTTAACAAATAAACAAATAATGAAATATTAATCAAGTTTATCATAATTTTTAAGTCGAACAAAATCGAATTTAAAAAAAATTGAGATGTTAATTGAATTGTTTGTAATAAAAAATACTAACAACAAAAATTCATTATATAGAATTTTAGAAAATTTATCAACTATTCCATTTATTCTGGATTACAATGGTATATTTTATATGTATACATACTTTAAGATATAGAAAAAAAAGTTACTTAAAATGGATTAAGAAAAAAAATTAATATAGACTGTCTGTATTCGATTATTTTGTATAATATGGATTATAAGTTTAAATCCTATATATTTTTTAAATCTTCATTTAAATGTTTATATCTTTATAGGTTATTGGGTTATTATGATACCTTTATTTTTTGTAATTACACCCAGTGTCTTAAGAAAGGGGGACAATTATTATATTAGGTTGTCTAAAAAGTATTGATAATTTTTTTTACAAAATTCAAACGATTTTTTTATATATTTCAAATGAACTTTATTAAACCAAATATGCGCCGTTTTGATCGATGACCCTTTGCCATTTTTCTGGTAAAGACATTATCCCATCACTGTAGAACTTCTGTGTTTTCTGGGCAAAAAACTGATCCAAGTGCATTTTGCAGTCCTCTGCGGAATTTAATTTTAAACCATTAAGGGATTCTGCAGAGACCGGAACAAATGATAATCTGAAGGTGCAATGTCCGGGCTATATGGTGGATGCATTAAAACTTCCCAGCCAAACTCTCTCAGTTTCTGCCGAGTCATCAAAGATGTGTGTGGTCTGGCGTTGTCATGATGGAACACAACACCCTTTCGGTTGATTAATTCTGGACGTTTTTTTTTAATCTCGTGCTTCAATCTTGTTAATTGTTGACAATAGAGATCGGAATCAATGGTTTGACCGGGTGCTAGTAATTCATAATGAACGATTCCTTTCCAATCCCACCAAACAGACAGCATTACCTTTCTTGGTGTTAATCCAGGTTTTGCTACTGTTTTAGGAGCTTCACCCTTCTTGGACCCCGATCTTTTTCGTACATTATTATCGTATGTGATCCATTTTTCATCACCTGTAATCATTCGCTTTAAAAATGACTCGATTTCGTTCCTTTTAAACAGCGTTTCGCAAATTGGAAATTCGGTTCATTAAATTGTTTTGTGTTAATTCATGTGGTACCCAAACATCGAGCTTTTTCTTATATCCAGCCTTTGTCAAATGGTTTAAAACTGTTTGGTGATGGATGTTTAGTTCTTTAGCGATATCATGACTGCTTACGTGTCGATTTTCTTCAATTTTTGATATGATTTCATCGACTTTGTCAGTGATTGGTCGACCAGAACGAGGTGCATCTTTGACATCAAAATTACCAGAACGAAATCGAGCAAACCATCTATAGGCTGTTAATTTTGATAAAGTTCCTTCACCGTAAACTGCACAAATTTGTTCATGTGCCTGCGTTGCATTTTCACCTTTTTCATAATAAAATTGTAAAATGTATCGAATTTTTTCACTAATTTCGCTCATCTTTAATGCACTACAACTGTTAAATGACTAAACAAATTTAATTTTTTTTTTTTTATCTACGAAATGTCGTCTTTCGAACATATGTTAGTGTTACCTGATCAGATTAGTACTACTTGAAATATTCAATTATAATGACATCTATTTATAAAAATTATCAATACTTTTTCGACAACCTAATATTATATTATATTATTTGATTTCCATCATTTTTTCATATAAAATACACTAAAAATGATGAAAATTTTGGAAAATTCTCAATTCTAACCAAGTCCGTCCAAAGAAACCTCATACAATATTTTACAGGGATCATTTATAATGCATTATAAAGATCGTGTAAAGATTTCCCATCGATTGGTTAAAGAATTTTCAAGATATCGCAGTCAGAATTTGATTTCCATCATTTTTTCATATAAAATACACTAAAAATGATGAAAATCTTGGAAAACTCGAAATTCTAACCAAGTCCGTCCAAAGAAACCTCATACAATATTTTACAGTGATAATTTATAATGCATTATAAAGATCGTGTAAAGATTTCCCATCGATTGGTTAAAGAATTTTCAAGATATCGCACTCAGAATTTGATTTTCATAATTTTTTCATATAAATTAGTGTATTTTATTTAATTAGTGTATTTTAAACGACGAAAATTTTGGAAAAACTCAAAATTCTAACCAAGTCTGTCCAATATGGCCAATTATAACTGTAAATTTATATCGTTGAAACTTACATCGAAAAAAATATAGAAAAAATCTAACAAAACAAACTACCAAAATTGATTTCTACGGTATGGGAAAATGAATTAGATGAAAATTACATACAAAAATGATTTGAATCCATGCCGAGAAGGATCAAAGTTTAAAAAACAAAATAATTAAATCTTGAATGTAAAATATATTAAGCCTTATCCTCTGTTAGAACAAAACATTTCCAAATGGGATTTTGGAATAAAATTGAACTAGAATCATGGAAATGTAAATTAACTTAAATACCATATTTAGCGTTTTATTTGCTAATAGAAAATCGATTAAACTATAGATAATTTAAATTCGGCATATAGTTGCTAAATTATTTGAATAAAAATATCATGTTGGGTGCCAAAAATTTGACCCAAAACAGACGATGAGGGTTAATGATCATGACCAAATTTCTATTGTACGACTCTTTCTAATCCGGTGGATGTATAATAAATTTTTTTTGAATTCCATAAACAGAATATAAATTTGATAAATCGTGACTTTATCGATAATATAAAAGATTCAATTTTAAGCCTTAAATAGCGTAAAAAATTGGACTAAAATAAAAATGATGAATATATTCTTCCATTTCCATTTCCAGTAAAAATTCAATTAATACATGAATCATTTTTTTTATATACTAATATGATGAATATCATCAGAATAGAACATTTTCTATATATCTAAATCAAATTAACCGTAATTTGATATGAAAAAAAATAATACACAATAAATAGATAAGAATTAAAAAAAAACAATTTATTTAACAATTATTAATAATAATAATGATAATAATATAAAAAAAAAACTAAAACAATAGGTTGTAATATTGATTTTAATTTTGTTTGTTTTGTTTTTTTTTTTTTTTAGTGTCCGTGTGTGTAATTAATTTTTAAAAGAAACTACCGACCGCAGACGATATAATATATATATCTACTACAGGTTACTCTAATTAAGTACTATATCTGATTTTTTTTTGTTAGGGTATCCCTTTTAAGCCTTGTCCTATATCGATAATATATACATTTAAAGCAAATTGTACGCGTCGGCTTTTTATTTTTGGGCGCAATCTATTCCAATGGTTTAAAATCAGAGTTTTGGAATCGGATTAAGTATCCTAAAGAATTTTAAAACGATGAATTAAAAAGGGAATACGTCCTTCTATAGTTAAAAAAGCTAGAATTACTTAAAGACGCGCCCCAAGAAAGTACAACGTTTGCATGTATGAAAGGACCGGTCGTGGCCACAATTAACGAGACATTGAATTCTAATTTAAAAAGTCATTCCATAAACATTTTGTTCATGATATACACAAAGTATTTTGTATGAAATATGAAATATTTTAGAAGTAGAATATTTTGAAATCAAAAAACTATCATATAGCGAATACCCTTTTAGTTAAAATTCATCATATTGAATCACTAAAACATAGTTTCTACTGTTGCGCTAATACCTTTTTAGATCACACTGTTTTAACACAAATTATATACAAAATTTTATGGTTTTTTTTTTTTTTTTGTAAAACACAAATAGTAAATAAAAGATTTATGAAAATTGATAGTAGTCGAACAAATATCGAATTACACAATTTAAAGGTTTTTGTTTATTGATATTTTGTTAAATACTTCTAATCTTTAATTAAAATAATGTTCTAATAAAATATAATAACCGCAATTTATTGAAAATTGTAAAAAATTGTATTACATATATAAAGAGATACAAACAAAAAGTGATTCCCCGACGGACGACGTAAATTGACGTAATAATTTTTTACCAAAACAAAACAAAAACGGAAGAGATAATATAATTGAAAAAAAAAAACTGTTGTTTATTGAGTATTTGTACGTTGTTCCTTATTATTATTATTATTATTAAATTCATTAGTTTTTTTTTTTTGAGATTGATAAAATCTATACATAAAATATGGAGTAATAATCATTTGTATATATTTTTGCGTTTGCGGTATATTAAAGAAATTATTAATATATGGTATTATAATATTGTAAAAATTAATTAATTTCTATATAAAAACAAATCATACAGAAATAATGAATATTTTATATATATTTGTACTTACTGATGTCATAAGTCGCCAGTTTTTGGTAAAACAAATGTATGATTGAATTTCTTCGATGTAAAGTGTTAATTTGAAATCTATTGGAAAAATACCTTCCTTTGGTATATAATTCGATATTGTTATAACGGTTGCTAAAAATTAAAAGAAATAAAAACAAACAAAATTATTAATTATTTATCTTATATTATTTTTAATATTATTGTTGTTATATTCTACATGATGATGTATCACATCACACATATTCATATGCGTGTTATGCATCTTTTGTATATGCAGATACAATTTTTATATATAGACAAAACAAATTTGATTTCGTTTTTTAAAAATTTATATATCGGAATTTATATTTATTATATATAAGATGGATATTTTATAAACATTGTTTATTTTATATACAATACAATATAAATATAAAGTGCAATAAATGCATTTATTCAATTATATTAAAAATACATAAACATGGTGTTATAAGTACAAGGTACCAGAATCGTACCGGGGAGCGGCTGATGATTCTAAAACATTTTTATATGATAATAATTAAGGAATTTCGTCCACTAAAATACTACGTTAAAGTAAGTTTTGTATCCAAGATTTACAGCATTTTTGTTAGTTAGACAATTTCCGATTTTCAAATACTATATCTATGAATTTTTAGAGGCATAAACGTCATATAGTAATTTCTACTATTAGAATTCATCCCTATATAGAGACGACCACAGAGTTTTTATCTGTCTAGTACGTTTTTAGAGTTTTTTTTTTTACCCAACATATATTCCAAGAATTTTAATATCCAGATACTTAAGTTATTTGTTTTCTTTAACACATTTGAATGATTTTATTTATGTTTACTTATCGCATTCACATCGAATTCACTATATGCGTATATTTTTCTTATATTTAAATTTGTTGTAATGTGACGATATGGATTTTATTTTGAAAAAAATAAAAGCAAAAACGCCCATTTAATTTAGCAATTTATAATAATTTTTATATCAAAAGAGAATTTAAATTTATTATCATTGTATTTAAATATAAAACATTTCTGTCTTTTGCCGATTTAATTGCATATATTTATAAATATTTGACTTCAAATACAATTTTTCAAAATTTCTTTTTTAAAAATCGAAATAAATTATTACGATATATTTTTTAAAGTAAAAAAATAAATAATGTATTATTTTAGATTGAATTGAACGTTAACTCAAATTATATATTGCAAAAGCTATTATTATTATAATAATAATAATTTTAAAAGATGATTATCATATGAAAAGATGAATCATCGCATGAATTTATAATACAATTTATCATAGGCGGTTATGGTAAATTGTAAGCCATATTTCCAAGAGGATAAGATATTCTGAACGGCACACATGTCTAATTAGATGATTAACAGAACTAAATTTCCATAAAATAGACTTTTCTAAATTTTCTATTTTTTTAATTACAATCCAGGTTTTTCTTAAATTTTCGTTTTTCGACTCGGCTATATATATATCTTTTGAATCAATAAGGAGATTTTAATATTTTCTTTACAAGAAATATCAGAAATTGATTGAATTTTCTAATTATTCAAAAAAAATAAAAATTGGAGGTTGTTTTTTTTTTAGGAATTATTAATTTTCTGCGAAATTCATATCCTTTTGGTAATATGGCAAAAAAATGACGAGCCACGTTACTGCAATGCATTTATGGTATTTATTGTTATATTCTTATTCTTATTTAGAAAAAAATCTTTTGTTTTTGTACATATGCAATTTTAAATAATGATGCATATAGAAAAAGTTTCTCTTCTTAGCACTTTATCACATTATTCGATTATATAATTTATAATATATATTTGTAATTACAACACGCAGATTGTGAAAACAGAAAATTTGCATATAAATACGTATTATATTAATAAAATTATAGATATATAGATTTATGTAAATTAATTGATTGCATATACAAATAAGTATAATATAATAAATGATGATACGAAGATTTAAATTTATATATTAACAGCAAAATAAATAAAAAAAAAAAACCTATGGAATAAAACCAAAAGGAGAAAAAGTGTGGGTGCTGTGCTGTGTGTACTGCGTGTGTATTTTACTTTATATATTATAATAAAATTGTTCGATAATTGTTTTTAGTCTAAGTCTATTAAAAATTATAACTTTTTTTTTATTTCTTTGTAAAAAAAAAATCTCTATATGTTTTTCTGATATAGGCGCCATATGAAATTAATGTTATTTTTCAATGTTTGCATGTTTTTGTGTTGTATGGAAATTAAAAAAAAAAATCATGTATATTATATAGTTTGAATTGCACAAATACAAAGACGACGTGTGGTAATATTATAATTAAATTGATTTCGTGACAATTGCATAAACTATTTATAATGTATTACAGTTTATTTATATTCTTGTACAATAATTATATTCCTTCTTATCTTAATGGGCAAAATTATATTTACTTTTACTCTATTCTATTCCTATATATAAATTATATTGTAGAAAATATATACAGTGCGTCTTTCTTTTAATTTACAATCAGAAGGTAGGTTAATATATCAAAAAAATTCACACTATCCAATATCCCATCCATTATCAAATTTAGGTAATCAAATTTACCTTGATGTTCCGCATCGTAATGTTGATGTATAAGTTAAGTGCTGATTTCCCCAAGATTATATAGATAAGATCGCAAACCGACGATCAAATTAATCATTTGTGGGATGCGATTAATTGCACGTGTAAATTTATATTTTTAATTCAACATATGTCATAAAAACGCAAAAATTACGTTGCGATTCGAATAAATCCTAAATTTATTGAAAAAAAAAATGTTTCATAAGATGAAAAGTGATTCCTTAAACATTATTTTCATGGAAAGATTTCTGTATATTTATAAATATACATATAATAAATATGTAATATTTATTAAAACCAGAATCATAAATAGTTTTTAAATACACATATATGATACAAATTATTTGTATTTCTGTTTTTTTTTTTAAATTCATAATAATAATAATAATAAGGTGATAAAAAATACATAAATCAATTTTACTTTTTGTATGCATTTTTTATTTTTAAATTATTGGTTAAAATTTGTATTTGTATATATATTGTATATTGGTTTATGGATACCTGTTTTGCATTTGCAAAAGTGATTGATAGAAACAAATTCCAAAATATAACTCTATACAGAACCGATCCTTTCATACATGCAATTGTTGCACTTGCATGGAGAGCAGGACCCTTTTCTTTCAGCAGGACTCTTTTTTTAACTATAGAACGACATATTCCTGTTTTAATTCACCCAATTTGAAAATGCTTTAGAATAATTAATCCGATTCCAAAATTCTTCTTTCAAAAGATTTGAATAGATTTAGCCAAAAATGAAATGAACTCTTTTATAATAATATCTAATTATCCAGGAGAATAGGCCTAAAAAGGAATATACCTCAACAAAAAAAAACGCATTATGAGCCTACCTTTCATGGGTGATGTGGAAATGATGGCTACTATATATGCTATATAGGACGAAAATATTTAGACTGCGTAGGATGTGAAAACGCGGTCCTAGTTCTATATGTATTTATGGAAATATTGTTTCAAATAGCAAAACTGAATTGATTTATCCACATTCTTACAATATTTTATTTTACAATATAGAAAAGAAAAAAAATAAATACTTTTATAAATATCGGAAATATATACTTCTATATAATAATATGATGTTATTTTTATTATTTTATTTTTACCATAAGTGTGTTTGTTTATTTAAATATTTTCTTAAATGCCTTTATATATATATATATACAAATTTTGTAACATATTGTGCAAATATGTGTATATAATTAAGTAAAAAAAAAAAAAAAGAAGGTAAACCTTGATCACGTAAAATGTCTATATAGTGTTAGTAGAGAGATGTCAATATTTGATTGTTTTTTTTTTTCAGATTTTGTAAACTTATGCTTTGATGTAATTTTTATATTGATATTGTATATACTATACAATCACTATATATATGTGATAGAATATATAATTTAAAATCGTCGAGGTTACGTTTCACTGCCGTCGTGTAATTTTCGTGATTTAAAATCATCTTTATTTTGTTAAATATTGATTGGAGTTTTATTATTATTATGGTTATATATAAAAAAAAAAGAAGTCTCAAACTTTAGTCTATAAAGGGAAAATTCTCTATAGGAAAATTCTTAAGGAATCTTGTGATGCAATGAATTTTGTTTAATGCTGTAATTTATCTTTATGTTGTATTTTTTTTAAAATTATCTTCTTGTCTGCATGAACTGAAAGATATAAAAAATATTTTGTCAGACAATTTAATTTTACCAAAAATTAATTTCTTTTAATATTTTAATAAAATATTAAAGTATATAAAAATGATTAATACATCATTAATTTTATCGATTATTTCACAAAATTAATTTACGTATAAATATTTATATTAAATATTGTCGCATATACAAAAATGATAACTAACGACGACGACGACGACGATATAAATATAATTTTTTTTTTATGATATAAATAATTTTTTTTATCAATAATTGCGTATATATAAAAAATATTCAATTTCATTCATGGTTTTTGCATTATTTTGATAGGACTTTTTTTTTTTTTTTTATAATTTTGCTTTTCAATTTGTCGTGACAATAAAAAACCAAAAATATTTGTTTTTTATATATGTAAATAAATCATTTTTGTGATTATATTTGCTGATTGTTTCTTTGTTTTTTATTTTTGTTATTGTTTTTTTTTTTAAGTGAAATAAACAATTCTTTAAATATTTTATTATATACGTTTTTTTTTTGTTTTGTGTTCTTGGATGTACAACCAAAAAATAAAAAAAATAAAATAAAAAGCATTGTCTCAAAATATATATTATCTCGCTCTGTGATTTTGTGGTTACATACGCGCGTGGATATAAATAAATGATAATTTTATATACATACATATACCAATAAATTATTTTATTTTTTTTTTTTTTTTTTTTTTGGTTAAAGGATAAGGTCAACAAATGTGCAAGGAATTCTTTTATAATTTATTTTTGTAAAAATATATTTTTACATTTATATATAAAATATATATGTATATTGAATATATTTGCAAAAAGCCTTTATTTATATTTATTTATGGTATCTCGCTTAGGGGGCCTAAATGTCATTATGTGCACACAATTTTTATTATATGTATGTTGAATAAATGATTAATGCACGCAATAAATATGTAATTTTTCTTTTTTTTGTATTAAAAAAATATTTATTATATGTAATCTTGATTGTCAATAACCAAATAATTTAGTATAGTATATACATTCCTTGAATATAATCATCGTAAAAAAAGGATTTATTATAAAGAGAAAATTTCAGTACATACAAAAAAAAAAAAGATGAATTACAATATTGCAGATTTGTTTTGTCATGATTATTTTTTATGTACATTAAAATATTGTATTATAAAACCCATTTTTTTTTCTTTTAAAATTTTCTTATTAATTTTCAAAAAATTTATTTTATAATAAAATGAAATAAAATTAAAAAAAAAAAAAGCGCGTGCTTATTTTTATTTATAGAAATTATAATTTTTTTTTTTTTCATTTAACTATTTATTTTATTTTAATTTATACTCTTTAACTATTTCTAAAAAAAAAAAATATTATATTTTATTTATCATTTATATTACCGTAACCGAATAGATGTATAATATATTGCGGCTATTTTCAAACGCATAAATATATTGTTTATAACCATATAAATATTAATTTAAAACTTGCATTCATATTGCATATAAATAAATAAATAAATAAATAAATATATGTATTTATTCATTAAAAATAAAAAAAAAAAAAAGAAAAGAATAAAATGTGTTAAGAAAACTCATACAAAATATGAAAAATAACAATAATATTATGTATATATTATATATGAAGATTTATTTTGTCATTGCGCGTTTGTAATGCTGTATTATATTTGGTATATAGACAAAACAACAGATATATAGTACATAAACAGATACAGTAGATTCAACATTGAATGAATGCAAAGAGCCATGTATAAATTTTTTTTTGTTTTATTGATATGGACATTATAAATTCTATAACCCATTGTTCCAACGGTGTGACGAGTCACTATTTTATAATTTTTAGTGATACTCTATTATATAAAAATATATTAAAATATTTGAAAGAGTATATAAATCATACATATGAATCAGATCAGAACATATGAATCGGTATCTAAGGATATTAGGTAGGATATAGATGACCCACAAATGATGCTTGAATGACTTCAAGCTTGCGATACCTCACAGTCATTAGTGATAGGTCTGTTATATCACCTGGTACAATGGGATATACAATTTTAATTTTTTCATTTTTAACTTGCCGTTTCTCTTATCCATATAAACTTTCCGTACGCATATATACTTTTCTATTTTCTATATGTGTGTATTTTTTTTTGTTTTTAAAAGTGTTATTTAAATTTCTTTTCTTTTTATCCATTTTTAACAGAAATTTTTTTTAGTTTTTTCTCTATATATTATTTCTATCATTCTATCATTCTATACTATCTCTATTGTTATTTAAATTAAATATTTTAAAATATAAGAGATATATATATATATGGAAGATTGGAAGATATTAAAATAAAATATTAATATATTATTCTAAAAAAAATATTATCTAAAAAAAGCGAACATTCAAATTTAAATCTTGGCTTTTAACAAATTGTCACAACAAATTGATAAACAAAACAATTTCTTCAATACCGTATGTAAATATTATCTGTATATTTTTTGTGGTAATTTTTTGATTAATTTTAATATTAGAAAATTCTATACGCATATATAACCTATGTTGTTTCAATTAAAAACAAAAATATATTAATTTTCTATTCCATGAGGTTTTTTTCTTTAAAAAAACATACTTGAAAAAACTCTTGAGGCGGAATCTTAAAGAAAAGAAAAGAGAAAAAATAACTTTATAGATATTTTCTATGAATATAGAAAACTTTACATTTAAAAAAAAAAAAAAAAGGATAAACAAAAATCGGTTTATGAATAATTATTTATACAATTTCTTTATAATTTCTTTATTTCTTTATTTTGAGGGGATGTCTGCATTGAAATATCTGCAAAATTAATTATAAATTTTATTAACATTTTAATTGAAAATTTAACAATAATATAATTTATATAGTATAATAAAAATAATAAAAACACAACCATTCATTACACGAATAATATTTAAATAAAAATGAATTTACATTAAAAAATTCTTCTTTTT
Source organism: Dilophus febrilis (assembly GCA_958336335.1). NCBI lineage: Eukaryota > Metazoa > Arthropoda > Insecta > Diptera > Bibionidae > Dilophus > Dilophus febrilis. The sequence continues at coordinate 20,524,334 of OY284472.1, forward strand.
TTTTTTTTTTTGTTAAATCAAAGCGTTAATTAATATGAAACATTATAAATAATAAGGTGTGAAAACATTGTAAATGATATGAACTTTATTATATATATATATGAATGATATGTGCATTTGCCTTGTGTTTTTTTATTATATTTATATGGATATGGATACTTTTGTAAGCATATACACTATATATTCATATACTATTGTATATATAAGATATAGATAGATAGATAGCTATATATAGGAATGAGATGTATTTGATGTATTTATTTTATTTTTTTGTTCATTGCGCGTTCATTGAGTATATATCGAAAAATATCTATATTATATATTTATAATATAAGTATATATGACATGTAATATTGTGTGTAAATGGCGCCATAGATTTTTTCTAGCCTTTTTTTTTTACTTTCCTTATACAAATTCTGAAGTAAATAAATTACATCTATATATAGATTTAACAAATAAATATTGTTCATAAAGATATATATATAGTAATTTTTCTTATGTATATATATATCCATATATAAATAAATCTATAGTCTATATATATCTAGAGATCGTTGAATTTTATTTCCAAGAATAAGAAGCTAAAAGATGAGAATACTGACTGAACTTTTTTTTTGTAAACATATGAAATAAATATTATGACGATGATATGATATTCAATATATTTGTTGTTAGAATATGTAAGATTGTTTATTATATTGTCTGTGTATATTATTATTATTATTATTATAAATTCCAATTTAATTTTACTTACTGGACACCGATTTTTTTTTTTTTTTTTTTGTGGAAAGCTTCATAACTTTTTAAAATATATATATATATAACAAATTTTTTTTCCCTTTTAGAAAACCAAAAATGAAATATATATTTTATTGATTTAAATAAATTTCTTCACGGTGAAAAAAAAATGTAACGAAAAGCAAATAAATTATAGGACAAGATTAAATTTTTTGGTTGTTTGTAATGTGTATAGGCGATCCCAATAGATTTATTACCTTTGATATATTCAATTATTTATAAATATGTGTTATAGATAATTTAATAAATAAATCATGATATTGTTTAAAATTTTTAAATCTAATAGAAAAAAGAATATATATCAATAAAAGGAAGCTATAAAAACTATAACTTATTATAAGAATAAGAGAAATATTGTTACAATTTCGCGGGCAAAGGCGTAAAGATTTTAAATATAAAAATTAAATTCATTTTTTTTTGCTTCATCATAAATACCTATACACAGCGCAAGCAGGTGTTTAATCAAAAAAATATATTAAAATACTTGTACATATTATATATGGAAACGAATGAATTTTTATCATATAGATAGAATTGCGGGATGTTTGAATTTTATACGCTTTTATATATACATAATATATTTTCATATATTTATATAAATATAGGGTCGTGGTCGAATTCAAAAGAGAACTAATAAAATATGAAACATTAAAAATATAAATATAATAAAATTCAAAAATTATTAATAATAATAATAATAATAATCAAATAATAATGGTCAATTTTATTACACCAAAAAAAAAAAAAAAAGAATTATTCAATACAATAAATATAATGTCAAATTGTGATTATTTTATTGAAAAATAAATTTTCTATTCAAAAATTTAATGTTTTTTTTGTGCTGTATATTCGGCGTATTGCTAGGAGGAGGTATTTTTTGGTCTATATATACGGTTTTGGGGTGCGTATATTTTATAATTTATTTTAGGAGGACAACAAAATGCGTTCACGGAAGTTATATTCAATATCTAAAACACGAGCCACAATTTTTTCTTTTTTTTGGTTTGATTTGTTATAAATTTAAATTGCAGATGCTTTTTCTTGTATTGTATTACGAATGAATGAATGAATGAATGAATGAATGAATAAATGAATGGGCGCGTACGCGTTTTATAATTTTAAAATTGTAAAATTATTAAATATACACCTTTAATTTTTTTGTTTGTGTTTCATTTATTTTATTCTTTTATTATAGAATTAAAAATTTTATATACAATATATATAGGATTGCGGTGATGGTTTAAATTATGGAAAATATATACGAAAAACGTGCTTTTAATTTTATCAATAAATATTATTTGCGGCTTATTCAATTGTATATTTTAGAATAGATCATAATAAATTTTCGCTATACAACCAACAATCGGTTTTAGCGTTCGGCAACAGTTCTTAATTTGTTGCTTTTAAGGTTTCGGTAATTACCCGTTGACCAACCGCATGAGAAAGTATACGAACCTCTGTGTGAAAATGTGTCAAATTCACCGGAATTAACCAGAAAACATAAAACATATTTTATGTCTTCAGTAGGATTCCAACCCACGACCCCAAAATTTTGTAAAAATTTTAATCGTTTTTATTAACTACCGAAGTCACATTAGCAGTAATAATAATAATAAATAATAATAATAAATAAATAAAATAATAAATAATAGTATCTAATATGTAGTAAATCCTTCTTGAGAAAATTTTTGCTTAGTTGTTAATTCCGCCAGTATAAATTCGTAATAGTATAAAATACATATTTTGTAATATCCCATCATATAAATATTATAATAAATATACAAACATTTAATCAGATCACACAAAATGTATTGATAAAATCATTTTTAGGTCTTTTTTTCTATTAAGTGCGTGTAAAAAATCCTCTTAAAAGTAACACAAACAATTAAAAAGATTATTGTATAATATAAATAATAACAATGTTTTTATTATATATATATAAATAAATATACAATTTACTACAAAATTCTAAAATAAGATTAACTTCCATCAATTTCTGGGTTTCTTTCTTTCTTTCTTTCTTTTATATTATTCGTTATAACCTAAATATATAAATTTAATTACAATACACTTGAATAATTTCATCAAAAATATATACTGCAAAAAAAAAATAAATAAAGGATTTTTTTCTGTATATTCACGAGTTCATTCATTCATTCATCCACAACAATATGTTATATAAAATAAAATAAATTATTATAAAAATATCAATGAAAATTTTAATCCATTTTATATTTTTCTTTATATAAATTTATTTAATCTGTTTTTTATGTATATAGGAAGTGAAGATAAGAGACACACACAAACACACTATAGCTGCTATAAATCGTTAGATTATAATTTCTTTTTGGAAAATTTAACAAAAAAATAGAAATTGTAACGAATGAAGTAAAGAAAAAAAAATCCCATTGATTGTGTACGGATTAAATAAAAAAACGTAAATGGATGGGTGTTTGAATGAATGTATGAATTCCGATGGATGTTTGAATGGAAATGGGAATAAATTATGAAAGGGTTAAAAAATACTTTTTTTTATTTATTTAAAATACACATAACTTCAGAGAAATGCTTTCGAATTTTTGCATGTACATGATTGTATGAATTGAGTTTAGTTATAGTATATTACGGAGAAAGGGTTTATTTTTCTATATTTTTACTATCAAGGATATATTTTTTTTTTTTTTTTTTTTTCAATAAAATCTTATGTTTCATTTTGAATTAAATGATCACGTTATTTTTTTTTTTTTTAATTTAAAATCAATAAATTATAGATTATTGGTATTTAATTTTCACATATAAATTTTTTTAATCATTGTATATACAAACTTCAAAATAATTTATGTATAGGATTAATAAATAATGTTTAAAAAATTTTGTTATATAGTTTCACTTTTAAATAGAAATTTTACTATATTGATTGTGTATTTAGAAAGAGTATGGTGAGGTGTGTTTTTATACCAAAAATTAAAACAAAAAAATGGAATCGTTCATTTTTTGTATAGAAATAACCTTTAGGTTATGTTTTTTTTTTATTATTTCTAGATATACCTTCGTAAAAAAATTAATATAATCACGCATTAATCAAAACAAATTTATTAATAACACACAAAAAAATTGTCATGAAAAAATTATATATAAAATAACGTGTCTGACTTATAACTTTTTCCATATATATGCATATCTTGATTAAATGTATATATAAGAAAATATTTTCTATATATAATTTAAAAAATAAATATTAAATGTACTTTTTAGTTAAGTATTTTTGTGCAGTAGTTTTTTTTTTTTTGATATAAGCAATTTAAGAAAAAAAACCAGATCATCATCTGTATACAAAAAAAAAAATATAACAATAATATAGAATTTATAATTGTATAAAAATTTTTGAACGCATATATATGTATATAATAAAATTATAATTTTGATGACAATATTTATATTTGAAAAAAAAAGAAAAGAATCCGGATGATGATGAGTTTAATATTTGGTATATACTTCAAATCTGTACTCTGATATTTAAAAAAAAAAAAAACATTCAAGTATAATGTAAATTATTTTTAGTCTATCAAAAGATACCGATCGAATATTCACATATTTTTATTATATTGCTATATGGTGTCTGAGCTTGCAGCATGCAGCATACATTAAAAATTAAAAAAAAACACAGAACATAATTTAAGACAACCTGTCAGTAAACTATTTTAAAATATCGTAGGTGTTCAATCTAAATAAATATATATATACAGTATATAAATAAATTAATGAAATATATCTCATTAAATTCATAATTCAAATACAAAAAAAAACATGAAGTAAATATTTTTATTATATAGGTACATTATATATATAAATAATAAATTTCTTATTTTGTTGTTTATTTATTTGAAGTAAAAGTTTTTTTTTACACTTTATATTCTCAATATAATCGTATAGTTTTTTTTAATGTAAAATAATTGGATTTATTATATATATCCGTATATGTTGAATTTTGATATCGTTTATTTATATAGATATATAGACCCATACAACAAAATAAATAAGCAATGGTCAATGACGTTTTAAATAGATCTATATATATATATATATATATATATATATATATAGTAAGATAGTGATATAGATAATGTTGATATAAACAAGTATATTTGTTATATAACCAACAACCCCATTGGTATGTATATATATATATATATATCTAATCTATATGTGTATAGTTGTTAAAGTTATATAAATAATTGGGTCAATTATTGAGCTTAAATGCGTATATATATATATATAGAAAATACATTTTAATTCGTTTAGTGTTTTATATATTTTATATATTGTACTATATATTAAATAAACGGATTTTTATTTAATCACTGCCAAATGTTATTTTAATTATAATAATTAGATATATAAAATTTATACTATAGCGGCTTATACTATAGGGATATATTTTCACTTTTCTTTAAATTAAAATTTAAAGTATTGGAAGTTTTCTAAAAGATATATTGGAAAAAATTCCTTTTCTTATAGATAGATAGTTTACAGGAGGGTTTAAAGTTTTAATGCGGAAAGGTCGCTGTTCTTTTTTGACAAAAATTTTTTAAAAAGAAAGGTATTTTTTAATGAACTTTTCATAGCGTTTTTTGCGCTTTTTTTTTTTTTGGCATATAAGTTGTACTTTTAAATGATTATAGAAATCGATATATGGAATAATTAAGAAAATTATATTCAAACTAATTTAAAATTTCTCTCGGCCGGAAGTCACCTTGACGTGCTGCGTGCATATCAGAAAGGTCTACTAGGAGTAATGCACTAAGAACCTCGGGATCCTAATACTACCAGAGGACATCGGGCGCCCTCTAAGAGTATTAGCCTTACCATAGAAACAGCTCTTCTATGGCTCACCAACCAATCCCCAGTTACCAGCCTAACAGTAAATGGACTCCAACAAAACAAAAAGCCAAAGATGTGTATATTTACGCATCAAATGAAACAACGGTACTTTACCGTTTCATTCAAGACACGGTGTCCGAAATCTCAGATACCGAACAGCTTGATCTTGATTCTGGAGCTCTCAGTCATCGACTGAGAGGCTGAGCATGTTGAATCAAGTCAAGCGTAAAGGGCCCAGATCCGGTATGTCTAATATCTTCGAGACCAATTAACAATTACAAATATGTTAAAATACGTTATAATTATATTCGAAGAGTACAATGACCCTATGGGTCGCAGTATACACGGGGCGGTATACCTGCCCCTATACGTCGGGTGCGGTTTTAGGCGGTAAGACGTTACATACGGTAACGAGAGTCCGACACTATATGTCCGTAAAAAAGATTTGCTCACCGAATTAAAAAAAAAAACAAAAATCTAAAATTTATCGTATTTCTTCTGTACATAAATTTGCTGTTCCGTAAATCAAATTATCAAACCTTATTGGAAATATATTTTTGTCTTATATAATCTGTATACGAATTGATTGAATGCATATATAATTTATGAAGTAAATCATAATGATATCATCTGATGTATGGGTATTATGGTTAATTATGGAATTGCTAATTAGTAATTTCTCATTGCATTAAAATAATAATTTTTATATATGGAAAATTGGAAACAAACAAAAACCTTGATTGGTAAATTTTATATTTAAAATATATAATTTTCTTAAATTAGTAATTTTTTACAAAAATAAAAATCTTTCATCACTTCTATTGTTAAGATCATTTATATATAATTCTATATTGAACTCTTAATATATTAACACCGGTGGTGTATTTAAATTTATAAAAAAAAAAAAATGTTGTCATCGTAATAAAAATAAAATTAAAAACAATTTTCATAACAATTTTAAATTTAAATATGGTTAATGACAAATTAAAGGTAATTACGTATTTTGTATATATATAAATTGCAAATATATTCAAATGCTAAATATTAAATAATGTATACAAACAAATTTTATTTTGATGGTAATTAGTTTGACTGACAATAAGTAATATAAGTAGTATATTATATATATATATTATATAGTTAAATTGTTAAAATATATATTATAATTTTTTTAACTATATATATATACAATACATATATTGATGATGAGGTTTTTTTGCCCACTTTGTGTATTTAATTTAATCATTAAAATGTTGTTAATAATATCGCAATTATATGTATATAGTACACATCATATATAGTTTATTTTACACAAATATTTTTTTTTTCTTCTTCAATATAAATACGGACATCTGTTTTTTTTTAAAAATGATGTTAGCAAGCAAATTAATTAAGATGGTGGATGCAACTATGTGTATATATATACAAATTAATAATAATTAGTCATTTATTTAAATAATGATTCCTCAATCATTCAAAATAAAACAAAAATATTAAACGATTTCCATTAAAATAAATTAAATTATTAATTGTACTTCAAATTATTATATATAATTGATGTGTGTTCTCCTTCGGGATGTTTTTTTTTTGAGTCATTTATATAGACAAAATCATAAATGATTATAAATTATTTAATTATTATATTATATAGCGAGTTAAACAAATATAATTATTTTCATTTTATATATGACGACATAAATAGCAAAACAAATTAAAACATATAAATGCAATTTTTTTTTTATATATATACATTAAAAATATTATTATTATTATTATCATAACACCCATAAAATTTAACCTGTAATTTAACTATATACAATTGTATATAATCAATATATATGTTAAAAATTTTATATAAGTAATACTATTATTATTACAGGATGTTTCATACAACATATATATACTTAGTTAAATCATTAGAAGGGAGAAAATGACTAGAAACAGATGCTGTATCGGCGTTTTTTGGGGTAGAATTAATTGATTTTGCATTATATTCTAATCATGATATCAATTTTAAGCTTTAAACTTTTATAAAATATTTAAACGATCATAAACGACAACCTAATAATTAAATTAATTCTATTTATATACATTTACGAAACACCCTGATTTAAAAATAAATATATGATATTAAACCAACAGCCATAGTGCATATTTATCAATATATACTCCTATGAATATTGCATATATATATAAAAAATAAGATTAAATCATCAGATAACTGTTGTGAATGATCATTTTATGCAATGCAAATATACAGACTATATATATATGTATCTATATATAGGTAAAATAAAAACGGTGAGGCCTAGTGATAATTATAATGTGTTTTATTTTTCTTGTATAAACAACACATTAATAACGCATCATTAATATAAATATTTTATAAATATATAATGTATACGGATTATATATAAAAATGCGAATGCTATATAAATAATAGTTATGTATATATAATATTAAAAGAATGTTATTTTAACTACTTATTGGTTTTTATACTATACATTTCTTTAATTATTACAACAATTCTATAAATACAGGATGGTCTAAAAAAGGTAATCAAATATAGTGTCTCTTTGCGGTTAATTCTTTCTATATGATGATTTCTAATTCGGAAAGAGGAGTTTTTTTTTCCTTTATTCTATTTTAAATTTTGTTAAATATATTTTTCTATGATAGATTAATTTTTCTATGGTAAGGTTACCTCCAATTACCATATAACATATATTGAAATTATAAACCTAAATAAAAAAGCGATTTACATATAGAATAATCATACCTATGACCCTATATGGCTGGTACTTTTTATATACACACCATGTCTGTATATAAATAATATAAAGTAATTATTATTTACTACATAAACACTTTTTCAATCTATAATTTCTATATATATATATATATATATATATATAATAAAGAATAGAGGCCTTTTAATCATATATAAAATCAATGCCTTTATAGTATATATATATCTATCATATTTAGCAATTAACTTTGATGATGAAATGATTATTATTAATTGTATAAAAATTGATTAAAAAAGTTACACCTGCCCGTATTTTGTTTCAACAAATCTTCCTATATAAATTGAACTACATATACAAATAATTTTTCATTATACGTTGTTTAACATTTAACGATAAATTAACAACGAAAAAAAAATCAATTAATTATTATCGTAATTAGCATATTTATAGGGATTTTTTTAAACATTTATTTATTATATTATATATACAATATAAATAGAATTCATCATCATCATTGCTATTGCTACTTAATAATTAAATGAAAAATGAATCCCAAAGCAAAAAATAAAAAAAAAACAGTAGATTCTTTTATATAGACATGTTATATTTTATATATAAATAATAGATCCTTTTATGAAACTTTTAAAAATCCTCTATAGTTATATAACCACATCCACTTTAATTTATAATTAATTGCCTTGTCATCGATTATCAACAAAATATTGTATTAATTTAATTTTTCATTTTTAATCATACTAAATACTAAAAGGAAAAAAAATATATTTATATAAATTAGGGATGTTTTTCATATACATATAGTAGATATTTGATGATATCAAAAAAAAAAAAAAAAAAAAGAAGAATGATCAGAAAATGTATATAGACGAAATAATAAATAGTTGCGATTGTATATACATCAATATCGTTTTGTATTTACAAAATATATAAATTAATATAAATTTAAACTATATCTATAACTGCGTGTGTGGATTAAGGTATTTTCTATTTCTATTTTTTGCTCTCTAATATACATTTATTTATACATATTTGATGTCTAACAAAAAAAAATTGTATTATTACACATAACGCATTTAATCCTTATAGTTTTTTTTTTAACTTTTTAACAAAATTGATGTTTATCTAAACACTTATATGGTTCTTATATATGCGCATATGCATATGTGTTTTGAATAGCGGGTAGTTTATTTTTTTTTATTGTTTGAAAGGTATATATAGAGAACGCGTTATAATAAAAGTCTAGAAAAATAAAATTGGAATAAAGATAAACGCCATCAATTCGTCGGTTGATTTAATTTTATTATTATAATATTATACTACAAGCTTCAACCACCACCACCATCGATGTCCGTTTTGACCATTTCACCTTTAAAAATTTTTTTTTTTTATATATTCACATTTAATATATATCATAGATAGATATGTTGAGATAAATTGATTGTGTAACAAAAAATACATATATAATAATAATATAAGGAATAAGGAGTTACCTTTTTATTTTTTTTTGTTCTTAATATTAATACTATTATTATTATATATTATATGTATTATAAATTATATTATAATATTATTATTGTTATTATTATCGTCATAAACAACACCCCACCGAATTTTTATTTTTTGTTTATTAAAAAAAAAAAAAAACACACGATATATTTTATTTGAAAAAAAAAAAATGTTTTTTATTATAATGAATTAAAAAAAATAAAAAACAAGAAGACACAAAATCAATTTAAATGTTTTTATATTATTTAAGAAAACAAAAAACAACGATTTATTTGATATTTGAACAGACAAAACAATAAGAGATTTATGTAAGATATAGAGAATAACGAATAGGGATGTTTTTTTTTTCTCTCAAGATAATCGCCGTTTTAAATGTTTGACCCAAAACGGTAGTTATATTTACTAAAAACTAAAATATGTTGTCTTAAAAATAATAATAATAATAATAGATATCAAATCGATGATTACGCATGCAATAAAAAAATAAGATTTTTATATTTTTTGATATGAGATTGTTTTTGAGAAATTAAATTCAGATTGTTTTAAGAGATTTCCAAATAAAATTTGGATTTTTTTTTTAAGAAAAATATGCGGTAATATTCACGTATAATTGTAAGATAATTGATTTTTGCTGTCATTATATTTGTTGTTTAGAAGATAAATTAAAATATTTAAAAATCCTGTATAATACAAATTTTATATATACAAAAGTAAGTATATACTTAAAAGATTTTGAGCTGCTGTTTGTATTTTTATTATATTATTTTATTGTAAAAAAAAAAAAATTAATATTCAATTTTTATTGACACTTTAAGTCAAGTTTTTTCTCTTTTGTATTATATATAATATATAATCATTATTTTTTCACTGGGCTGTATTGTAGAAAAATTAGAAGAAAAAAAAATCTTTAATCATGATTTTCTCATTATATATGAGAATGCATTTTACAAAATATTATTTTTTATTTATTTATGTGCCTTTTTTTACAGAATATAATCATAATAATACTCATAAAATAATAATAATAACCCAATTTTTGTTAAGTCATCCTCTTATAAAAATCCTATTTATTGCAAATATATATAAATACATATCTTGAAATTGTGCATTTTAAAGATTATATATTAATAATAATAATAATAATAAAATATTGTGTAAAAAGAAATGTGAATGTTTTTATATTATTATTATTTATTATCAATAAATAAATTCATAATATTATATGATTTGACTTTGCAGATGCCACTTATTTTTTGAATACATTTCTTTTCTTCCTTTTTTTTTCATATATACATAAATTATTATTTACAATTACTATAGTTAAATAGTTTCTTTTTTAAAAACCATTATATTTTAAATGCTATATTCCATTAAATAGGAATAATAAAGGTTAGTACCTTTCACTTTGGTAATTTTCCAGGTGAAAATATTTTAAAGATCATTGAATATGGTGATCATAAATGTGGTGAATGTGCGATGATTTTGAATTTTTAATCTATATTATTGTGTTTTTTTTTTGGGGTAGACCACCCAAAATGTAATCCATAAATTAATTCTATAGCACTTATATGTAGATTTCATAATGCAATTATATAAAATTATTGACATCTTTTCGAAGCTTTCAATTTTTATTAAGTCGAAAATAAATTTTCAATGAATAATCATAATGTGACTATATCGAATTTAGATGACCGCAGCAAGTTAATTGTAAAATTAAAAGAAAAACGTATAGAACACAAAAAGACCACCCCCAAATGAATGTCATTATTGTATAGATATATAAATATTATACATTTTTACTAAACACTGAATTATTTTCTTATAAAATTATAAAGTTTTTAATTTTTTTTTTTTTACATATTGATTGAACCTATTTAATCGTCTTTTTTTTATATGTCTCCTGATGTCTCCAAATTGTCTCTTATACATATAATATATATATAAATATTTGTTTTCGCATATCATATATATTTATTGTTGTGAGTCTTGCGTCGCCCGATGTCGGTATTGTCGGAAAAAAACTTTTTATAAATCGTATTTCGTTCGTTCACATATTGTTTATCCTTGTTATATTTAATAAACAGACACATCACAGTCAAAAATGATAAATAACACAAAATAACTTGTTCTTAAAAAATAAAAAAAAAAGTGCAAATTCTTATTTCCAAATATCTATATGAATAAGAAAACTTTCAACAAAATAACTAAAAAAAAAAATAAGAAAAAAACTGAAATGTCCTTTTTTTTTTTAACATTATATATATTAATTCATGAATTGTACTATAGTATATAATATTTGTAATACACGGGTAAGGTAATTTTATTTATTTTTTTTTCGTAATTTATTTAATACAGGTAATTTTTTGTTGTTGTAAATTTCATTTTTTATTTTCGGATATAAAAGAATTAATATAGATTATTTATTTATTTATTTATGGATAAATATAGAGGAAGTATTTGACATATTAAAGTTTTTCATATAGATATATATATTTTATGTATATATATATTAAATAAATATTTAAAAGTTATTATATATATATTTGGTGGATTTTTTTTTTTGTGTTACGGTGTATTTCAAAGTATATTTACAAAATATATAATCTTTTTAAGAGATAAGAAAGTTATTGTGTGGTTTTTTTTTCTTTATAAATTTAGGTTTATGTTTAAATACGATAATATATATATACAATTGAGAAATACTACATTACAGATGTGCAAATGAATATTTGTATTGTATTTTTTATTTTTTTATTTAAATATACTATAGATAAAAAGACAAAAAAATATGAAAACAGGTGCGAATATAATTTCTTCTATTTTATGTATATTATTTGTATATATATTTATAATTGTATATTAAATTGACCGAAAAAAGTTTTGAGATAATTTTGAAATTTTATCTAATAGATAAAAACCTTAAAAATTGATGCGGAAATTAAATTTCTATTCCTATTTAATTTTGAATGTTTTTAAGAATACCTTTTTTAATAGCGATATTTTTAAAATTGGAATAAATTAATTATATAATCTTAAAAACAAAGTATAAAATAAAATAAATATTAAATTAATAAATGTATTTTTAACGTATTTTTGAAATAGAGAAATGAAATTAAAACCAATAAGAAACTTTAAAATTTTAGTGCATTTTTGTTTGGTTTTTTAACTATACGGTTCTATTGATTTTAATGACAATTCATGTGAATATCTTGAAGGATCAAAAAATATTTTATGTTTCAACTTTGGAGAAAACAAGAAAAACTACAATTTGTGTTACTTAAATTCAAAATTATCATATTTTCCTAAGCAGATCAATAAAAGAGGTTATTATCGAATATCTCGTAGAATACGTCAATACTCCTTTTAGACATAAAAGACATAAAATGCACTTAATAAAATACATTTTTAAACAATTTTACTAAATTGACTTTATTATCATTAAATATTTGAATAATTTTATAGAATTTTATAGAGTGTCTGTACATTTCTTTTATAAAATAATTATATTATCCTGTATATAAACATATAAAATATTTTCTTTATTATTATTAATAGCGATAAACTACTTTACGATTAATTTTATCGCATGAATTATAATAAAAGAACTTTCTTTCATATATATTATAATATTATTATAGGTATTTATATAACATTTTACCATTATAAATGTTTTAACATTTTATTATACATAGATAGATAGTTGATGTTTTATAATTGAAATAACCCTTTCTTTCTCTATATGTATACCAATATAATAATAATAATAATAATATGTGGTGATTATGTTTGATAATATAGAGTTTATAAAACAACGAAAAAACAAAAAAAACTTTAGTGAAATGAATTAAAAAAAAAAAAAAAAAAGCAAACGATAATATAAAAAAAGAAATATACAATTAATATGTATAAAATTTTAACGACCACCAAAGTGGAAATAATAATGCATTTTGTTGTTTGACTGTCTCTATATAGAATATATAAAGAAATAAATATTATTATATAAAAAAAAAAAAAATTAAAACCTATATCATGTTTTTACATTAAAAAAATCCTTAGAGTTTTTTTAATGAAAAATTCTATAAGGATGTTATTTTTTTTAAACATCATATATGTATATATAATTCTGCGATTGCAAAATTTAAATTTTAATTATACCTTTGGTTGGTTGGTTGGTTGGTTGGTTGTAGGCAGGCAGGTCCATATATATATAATATTCATTTAGAATATATTAATTTTCGGTTATATGTTTATACAGGTATATAGAGATTTTCGGTAAGATGTAACTTTTTTTTTAATTTCAGGAGGAATATATATATCTTAATGTAAAAAATTTATATAAATTTATTAATTGGTAGGCGGTAAGGCTATTAGAAGTTATATATATCTGACATATGAACTTTTTTTTTATGTGTATTCATTTTGTTTTTTTTATTTTTTTTTTTTGATATAAAAGAATTTTTCATTTGATAATAATACACGATACCAAAATTTTTATATCTTAATTTAATTTGTATACTGATTTTATTTTTTTAATTAATATATTTATTATGTATATGTTATGAAAGATTCAGTTATAAATAATCTTATAAATAACATTTTAAATGATAAATTTATTAAACCGCAGATAAAGGCGATTTAATGATTATTAAAATAATTTATATTTTTAAATTAATGGATTTATTTTATTATTTTTTTTTAATCAATTTACTTAAAATAAAACAAAAATTAAATATATTTTATAAAATAATTAAATGTTTATTACAAAGATTCGCAAAATTATGTTATGAGAATATCAACAAAGTTGTCGGATTTCTTCATTAAGTAAAGTTATGGACGTTATTGACGGTGATATAATATAAATTTTGTAATTTATGATGAAAATTGCGGAAAAATACGCTGAGATTTAATGAAAATTGATAACAATATCCGTCTATTATATGTAAATATTATAATAGGTATATAATGACATAAATATTTGTTTAATTTTTTTTATAATTTGTTTCTATATATATATATACATAGAAAATGACGCAGGTTGTTAACCCAGTATATTTCTTTACGATTGTATATGAGATACATATAATTGTTGTTGGTTATATATTTGCTAATATATGTACAAATTCCAAATGATACATATCATATCGCATTTATAGTTGGTATTTATGATGTAAATGTATATATGAATGATGTTCAAATTATGTAGTCAGCATTTTAATTTTAGTTAGTGACAGCATTTTTAATTTTCTTGTTATAGTTATACTTTTCTTTAGGTATATATTTTAGATGCCTGCCTGTATACATTTATTATAATAATTTGTTTACATCTTTAATAATCATCTTCATAAAATGTAAATATTCATCAGAAATGTTAAATGTGGTTAATTTAAAAAAGTATTTATACAAATAATAAACAAAAAATAATTGGAATTGTTTTGTATATTTGTTTTTTTTTTCTTCATATATTGTCTGTGCCCCATAGAGTAATGGTTATATATAGGAACATACGGATGTTATTGAAAATTTAATGGAAAAAGTAAATGTAATTGTAAAATATGAATAAAAAATTGTTTTTCAAAACAAGAATTTAAAGAATATTTACTATAATTAAAGTATATAATAAAAGAACAGAATGAGATATGAATGTTTTGTGTATTCGATACAAATTTTTACAAATTGATAACCGAGATATACAGAATTATTTGATTCAAATTCAAATTATTCAATTCAAAGTTCAAAGTTCAAATTATGAAAAGATCACCCTCTTTGAATACAAGAAATCTTTTAAATTGTATTTAATAAAAATTCAACCACTAATCACTTAAATTTTTTTAAGGATGAAATTTCCATAAAATGAGGTTGGTTTTGAGGGTAAAATTCAAGTATAACAAATTGAATTTTCCGAATTTACAGTAATAGCAATAAGTCTTTATGCTAATTGTTTGGGTAAATTAAGAATTTTTCACATTTTTAAATTTTTTCAATAGAATTTGTTCTATAATTCCATTTGATCGGTAAGAGAATTTAGAGAATTTGATTATCTATCGAATAAATCTCTAAACGCTATTCTAACGCCCAAGTTATGTTCCCAAGTTATGATGGTTTTACTATACAACCCTTACTAAACTAAACAATAAAAAAATTAGTTTAAACATTTAAAATTTTCTATTTGTTATATACTAATTATTTTACAAATTTTGACCATCATCCTATAATGACCCTGTGGGAAATTTAAGTCTGTTCATATAATAAATGGCGGGCTGCAGAAATCTACAAATAAAATTCACTGAAATATATTGGAATTTATAACCAAACTATTTAATTTTACATTTTTACATTTTATATATTTTATTTACATTTTATATACATTTAATATAAATTCCAAATGATTTTTATTTATAGTAAAAATTTCCCTCTAAAAATAATTCCATTCAAAAAAAACAAATATTCGAGATATTTATATGTGCAATAAAAATATATACTATATAAAAGTGACTTATGATGATGTGTCTATTTTTTTTTTTATAACTATATTTTTAAATATATTGTTAAATATATTGAATATACTTTTAATAATAAATAGGTAAACGCCAAACGTATATATGAATAATAAAAAAACAAATAACAAAACATCAAGTTTCTAGGATTGTTATATAAAATAAAAATGTATTGGTGATATCAATACACTTGGGCCAGCAAAAAAAAAATGTATTTGTGAAAATCATCAAAAAATCTATCTCAAACTCTTATATATAACGAAGAAGATCATCAATGGAAACATGGAAGAGATTCAAACACACATAGAAAAAACCAAAAAAAAAAAAAAAAAATGATAATAAAGAAGTCCTAAATAAATTGTTAGACAATTTCAAAATAAAATAACTCTGACAACACATACAAAAAAAAACAAACTATAACTGAAGATGATTGTCGGTTTTTTTTCTCTTCATAATATACATATTTATAATATTATTTTTACCTTTATAACATTATCTTTTTGCTGTGTTGTAGGTGTAGGTGTAATGAAACTATATGTTTTGTTACCATATGCCTTTTTTTTTTTATTCTTTTTAAATGCAAACACACGCACACAAATATATTTATTAACAGGTAAATATCAGCTAAAGTCTATTACAAGTATATTATAAATTTATTAAAAGTCAAATGTGTATATAAAAAAAAAAAAAAACTTCCTTTTTTCACCTTCAAAAGTGAAAATTCTAACACTTGTAAAAAAAAAAAAAAATTAAACAACTAAATAAAAAAAAAAACTGAATGTTACTAAACATATAAAAATATTTTATTTTATTATTTCGTTATATCTATATATAAAGTTAAATTTTTTTTTTTTTTATTTGTGTTTGGCAAAAGTTAAACGGGGGAAAAAAAATAACCAAATATTAGAAATATTTATTTCTATAAATATTTGAGGCTTCTTGCTATTTTTTTTATTATTATTTGAAGTGCATTTATTTTGGTTTCAGATAAAATTGAAATTTTATTGTAAGTAAATAAACTTCATATATAAAGGGAAATGGTTTGTGAAAAAGGTTCCAAAAAAAAAT
Organism: Dilophus febrilis; assembly: GCA_958336335.1. Classification (NCBI taxonomy): domain Eukaryota; kingdom Metazoa; phylum Arthropoda; class Insecta; order Diptera; family Bibionidae; genus Dilophus; species Dilophus febrilis. The sequence goes on from OY284472.1 coordinate 20,541,849, forward strand.
GGTTTTTGAAAACATTTTACAAATGTATATACAAAATTTCAATAATGAAAATGACTTTTTATTAAATAAAATATTGTTTCTTCATCTCATGAATATTATATTACTTAATTTTTATATATATATATATATATAGTTTAGATATAAACTAATTAATAAATAGTCCAATTAACGCTTCGAATTAAATATTAAAAATTATTATATAATAGTATTTTTTTAATTTATATTTTAAATAAAAGAGAAAGTAAAAAAAAAAAAATCTATAAATTTATTTTTACAGTAAAATATTTTTATATGCAATTAAAATATAATTTAATATTTAAATGGATGGCATACATTTTTTTATATACATATTTCGTATATTTTATTTGTATAAGGAACTTATTCAAAAAATTCAAAATAGTATTTAATATAATTATATTAATAATTATTTCAAATAATACAATAATTATAATAAATATCACAATATAATTATCAAATATATGCGTTTAAAAATGCCAATTTAATTTTATATTTACATAAAATATAAACAATTTAATTCTTTTATTTTATTTTATAACATACGCACGTTCGATATTATACATATTTATATAAAAATAAATATTTATTTTGTTTTTTTTTTTTTTTTAAATACTTGTTTGATTTTTTTTTACAATGCATTTATGTGTTTATATGATTTTTATTCGAACGCACACACGCACACATTTTATTTTTTTCAGCAATTAACATATAGAAAAGAAACATAAAATAAAATTGCATAAAATTGCATATTTTAAATTGTAGATTTTATAATTGGAACTTATATTTATTTTATATTGAACGCAAAATTTACACACACAAAAAAACAGCTATATGTGTTTTTAAATGGAATACTTTCAATTTATATATCATAAAATTTTAAATCAATATAGATATATGCAAAAAAATGAAGCAATAATGCATTTGACTTTTGAATAAAATTTTTAATTTATTTTTAATTCAAGATTTTTTGAATTGTTTGCATTAGATATTATTATTTAATAATTTTATTTATGTTCATTTTCACTTTTTGATTTTGTTTTTTTTTTTTTTTTTTTTGTTTACCTTAAAAGTGATATTTTTCTATAAATATTTTCATTCATTGTGTTGAGTTTATGGAATTTACTATTTGGGTATTTTAAAATGACTTTTATTATTCATTCATTGAAATGAATTCCTGATTAGCCGCAGTCGAGATGATATTTATTGGAAATGAATAAGAATAGCAATGTTCGCAATAGCGATGCATAAGATTAGCAATGTTCCTCCATAATAAAAAAAAAAGGGTTTCCAAAGCACAATCCTGTCCTAACATCGAATTATATACGCATTACTTAAAAAACAAGAATGTCTTATATTATTGCACATAATAATTTTCTGTTTTTAAAATATTTATTATAAATATTTATTCATCTTGAAATATTAATTATTAATGCGAAATAAAAATGTATATAAATATAATAAGAAGCGTTTATTTTGCAGATATAGTAAATATTCAATTATTCATTTACTATAGAGAGATAGGATTATTAAATCATTTAAAATGTAACAATAATTATATATATGTTTATTTAAAGCATGCCTATATTCTTTTTGATGTCTACTATATATATATATGTTTCTTTATAATAAAATAGATCCTTTATTAATGTGGGTAGGGATATTTCCTTCTTTTTTTTTTGTATATATATATCTATATCTTTATATAATGCTTATATCATATGCTTTATTATTTTGTATGTTATTATGTTTATGAGCAATTAAATTCTCTTTGAACAATAAAACAAATGAACTCCAATTATTATTTGGAGTTATTTCTATATCTCGTTAAATAATTCTATTTAATAAAAAATATGTGGGATTTATCTATTATAATCCTTTATATAAGGATATTAAAGAAAAAAAAAGTATTGTATAGAGAATAAAAAAAAAACGTATTTAAAGGATTTTCATTACGCTGAAATAATGTATAACAAATTTTTTATTTTTTATTGACAATCAACACACATATTTCAATGAAATTGAATGCGTGTATTCCATTGTATATGAGTTTATGTCCTTAAATTACCTTAAATTTTACAATTGCAATGGATATTATTATATAAGAAATCAAGTTATAGTACAAAATCAAGTTATAATACAAAGTCGAGGTGTAATACAAAACCAGGTATAGATCAGGATTTTCAGGTTTTTTAAAAAATCAAGTTTTTTTGTCGTCTTTTAACATCACACCATATGTATTATATTATCCTTCAATATATTGTTATGAATCTTCACCGGAGTTTCACGTTTTATAGATACACTATCGTACAATTTATATATTTTATAAACAAAGATTTATTTTGGTAATTTTAACATCTTCAACACAAAATCTTTGGTGATTTTAACATCTTCAATAAAATTAACAAAATAAAATTTTTAAAAATTTTTACATCTAATATTGCGACTCTCAATTTTGTAAAAAAAAAACTCAAACACGAAGATAAAAATTAGATATATATATAATTGAACAACTGTTCAAAAATAGAAAACCCCCAAATGAAATGTAAAACCATCTGTTGAATCTTATTTAAAATTATCACCTAGATGACCATAACTAATAAAATTAATTTTTCAAAAAAAAAAAAATAAACACATATTATTAATAGATCAAATGTATAGAAAATGATGATATTAATTTTATTATATATATTTTCAAATAAAAAAAAAATCAGACTATTTACATCTTAATTATATATATTTTTATATTAGTATTACTTTTTATATATACCATTACCATACAATATAAAATATATATTGAATTATCTATACCTTAGATTTTTCATTGTGTTTTCAAATTTTTCATTGAAATTATTGAACTATAAAACATACATCTTTACATATGTTTTTGTGTGTGTGTGTGTGTGTGCGTTTTATATTTTGTACGTGAGATAATGCAAAATTTATGAATGAAAAATTTTTACAGGTAATATATGGAGGGTTTTTTTTTTAAATAAAATAAAATATTTATGTATATAAAAATAAGATTCATTTACTTATATATCTATCTAATATTAAAAAAAAAAAAAATTCATTGTATGTTTCTATTATCATATAGGCGTACTCTACTATTCTATATACATATTATTATTAAAACGAATTCATCATTATTTTGATAGCTAAACTATCTTAATTTTTTTAATTTTTACTTATGCGCGATTAGATAATTTTTATTTATTAAATATATAAGATTCATAGAGAAATAATCGAAATGATCGATCGATCGATCGAATTTTTAAAATTGATTAAATATTTTTTTTTTTAAATAAAACCGCACTTGTAAATATTGTTGGCAGACATAAAATATTTATATATATTTTTACCAAACGCCATTGCGACCATTTATAATATCATGAAAATCAATGATTGAAAAAATTCATCCACGAGTCAAAAATTAACATTTCTTTCTATATAACATATAAATACAATTTTTGTGTTTGATTCTATACAGAAGTGTTTTTTTTCTCTTATAATATGGTTCTATACATAGGAAATGGAATTCTTTAGTGATCAAATACCTAAATAAAAAAAAAATCAAACAATAGGATGTCATCTCATAGGATATATATATATACGAAGAAAAAAAATCAAATAACAAAAACACCTTCGTTTTAGTATATACATCTATATAAATTCTGATATATTCAGATACATGAAGCTAAAAACGATCAAGAAATATATATACGAAACAAAAAAACAGTGTGTATATATCGGGAATTGAATTATCAAAGAACATAAATTATCTATTTTTTTTTTTTTTTGCAATTTATAAAATATAGAAATATTAAATTAATACATCAAACTTTTTTTTTATATATTTCTATATATGCATATATCCACGTTCTACAATCTCACACCATCATACACACACCGCATAGAGAAACGAAACCATCCAAAATCATTCGAAATTTTAGAGAATGAAGGTATATGTAGTATATAAAACAAGATATACATTTGATTTGAATCAAAATAAAATTACGTTATTTAATGTCCATTTTATATACGCATATATATATTTAAATGTTTAGTTAGAGTTTTAGTTTAGTTGCCAGGTAGAGGTTTACTTTTCATTTACACAATTCTTGAATGGAATTAAAGGAGCAATAAAATAAAATTTTATATTTATATATGAAAAGAAACAATAAATGAATTGGTTTAGAAATAGAAAGAAGCAAAAGTAAGTTTATATACTATTATATTTGATAAAAATATTCAAATTTAGTTGGTAGTTAAAATTATAATAATTTTCACCTTATTTTCATGAACTTCCTGTTGTTTGTGCTTTTTATTTTTTATTTATTAAATATTTGTATATTAAAATTGATACTATATTTTGGCATTTGATGTTTCATTAAAAGTTTACTATAGCAAAAATGATAAATTAAAAATTTTTAATAATATACATTCACAATCAAACACACACCAAAACTATATATAATATAATATAATATAATTGACTTAAATTCTATAGAAAATATTATTTATTGGATTATAGTTAAGTCATTTAAACAAAATACAAAAACACAAAAAACAAATCTTATTTATAATATTGTAATATATATGCGCGCATCCCAACATCTACACTCTATACACAGTATTGATTCTAGTATATAAATTAAAAATTTACGACTAATCATTATTATTGCTTTTTTTTTTTTAATTTAAAATAAACGATATGAACTGTGATGATGATAGGTTTTATTATCATAAGTCGTTTGTATGGTTTATATTTCAACAAAACAACAACTACACAGACAGTGTTTGACTGTTTTTCTTTTTTTAATAAGAGCTATAAATAATCTTTGGTAACAAATACAAAAAAAAAAAAAACCACAATATTTAATTGAAGTCGCAAGGATTTTCTTTAAAATATTTTCTATATCTATACAATAGAATATGCGAGTTAGTTAAGCAAAAATTATATTTATCGCATAAGTTTATATAGGTAAAAAAGCCGCATATATTTAAAAAGATGATTATTATTATAATAATACAGTTTTTTTTGGTTGCTCTCTATATATAATGAATATAATCGAATATATTATAACAAAATAATCAAAATCATATAGATATTTTTTATATGTTTTTCTTTAAATCAATATTATTTTTATGTCTTTAGCATGAAATCAAATAAAAATAAAAAAATATTAATATTTGATCGTTTTGTTTTTTATTTTTATTTGCAAAAATTTAATTGGATTTAATACTATACATATAATAAATGATTATCACAAAAGAAAATAAAAAATCTGTTATTTAATAGTTTTTGTATGTTATTTTGTCAGTTGTTTTATTTTTTATTTTTCGATGATGGTGTGCGGTCTTTATATGAATATGAAGTGATATATCAATAAAATCTATATAAGCAAATTCTAAAGCCTGTAATCCGCGGTCAATTTTCATGTAATCATTTTGCATATTACAATAGGTGCTAGGTAGATTTTAACGATATATGGTTTTAATGAGGATGATAAAGTTCTATTGCTCAATGAAAAACAACCCGAAAACGCGGACTCATCCCTAAAATATATCACAATATTTTGTCAATTTAAGAAGTATAAAAACAAAATCACCTTCGTTCATTAGGAACATTATTGCAAATATCTCATAAATAAAAACACCTTCAGAACTATGCGATATAGATATTTTTTTTTAAAGAATGTCAATATATATATTTAATGAAAAATGATGCGCGTGTAACCTTCTTAATAATATTTAAAAAAAAAACACACAACAATAATACAAAAAAAAGATGGAATTAACACTTATGTAATTAACACTATCCATATCACATCATTAATATTTTTTCTATATAAATATAAAGACATCTTATTGTTGTTTTAATTTATATATGTATAATCTGAACCATATATAAAGAAGAATAAAGAAGCATAAAATGAAGATTAATAAAAACAACTTATAGAGTGTTGAATATTTTAACATACCAAAAAAAAGTAAAGCAAAACCAAAAAAATAAACATTCAGAAATTTAAGTATAGATATATATATGATATATAAATATCAGATATATATATATATATAAAAGATCACACGTTAAGATAATGTCCTTTAATTAGAATATGTATAAATAATTCACTGGATATATTCTCGTTTATATATATATATCATCTTTATGATGCGTCTATATATAGATTATATATATTTTATGTGTGATTTAAATGAAGAATTAAAAAAGTCAAAAAAAAAAAAATTAAATATCAAAAACATAAATTTTTATGACAACCAACATGTCACTTAAGATCAACTTTGTTAATGTTGCGTTGATATCTTATATATATATATATATATATATATATATAAATTTTTCTATATCACGCATTATTAACGCACAATGAAACTGCATATAATAAGCTCTGCTATGTATAAGATTTTTTCATATATACATATTTTTTTTTTCTTTGAATCACTTTATATATAAGATTATCAATATCACAATTTAATGAAGGCTGACATAATCAGACTAATACAAGACGAATGAACAATGTATATTTATTTATATCGTATCTCGTGTGAGATGATCGTTCATGTATCACATGCACATATATAAAAAAAAAACACTAAATAAATAATTTGGTAAAAATGTGTATCTTGCACACCTTGTTATATTATTATACGGTATATATATTAATATAATATAATATATTCGACATCATAAGCTTCTCAATTTTCAATATTTATATTGAGAAAAAAAAAACAGATTTTTTTTTGTGATCTGAATGGTTCAGGTTATTGTGAACCTGTACATGTAAAATTAATTTTTTTTATCTCTAAAGATATTTCAAAGAACATCCTTTTATATATGGATATGGCGTAGATAAACATATATGTATATAATATGAAAATAATAGACAAGAATTTTGTATTTGGAGAATTATAATGAAAATATGAATCCCGCAACCCCCCTCAATTTAATTAAATAAATTAAAAGCGTGAGATTTATTTGACCACCTACATGAAATGAAGAAATTAAGGAATTTTTGATTATATAGTGATGGACAGTTTTGTTGTGTTTTTTTTTTTTTTGATGATTGTCACACATACACAAAACAAAACAAAAGGAATCAAATGTTTTGTTTATGTTGGATTTATATATATATTATATATATAAAGATAGCAGAGTTGATTTATATATAAATAATTTGTAAATATACGTTCAATCAATACAATTATTTATTTATATATATTCTACTCTAAACATTTTATAACCGTATGACCAATTTTTTGATGTCGAGAAAGGGTTTTAAACAATAATTTTTAGAATCAGATCATATTTTTTGAAATAGAATCATTATGAAAACGAAAGTTAAAAAAATTGATCCGAAAGTTACAATTTGAAGAATTGAAGGATTGAAAGGAAAACTAATTGAAACGCGTAAATCAATAAGACGGGATGACTGCAAAAATGTATCAAATACCACGTCTAAGAGAATGGAGGCTACGTCATAAAGGTCAAAGGTAAGGTTACGCAATATTAGTGGCGTATAAACTGTCCGATATTATTATGGTCAAATTTTTTTTTATTAAACTGTATCATTTTGAAATAAATTCCATAACTAATTGAATTTTAAAGTTTATTTTTACTTCTGTCTTTGTAATTATTTAACCAAAACCGCAGCATAATTTTATGAAATAAAATTAGTAGGATTAAAAAATTATGGTTTAAAGTCCTTTTGTCGGTCTTCAAAACAGATAGAATAGAAAATCTGAACAAAATTGTCTGCGATATTAACAAACATTTCACATGTTTACTGCAGAAGTTCTGTTGAATACGCGCCAGCCGAAATTTCTGCTATTAAAGCAGAAGTACTTTTATGGATTTTATGGAAAACATTGCTCTTAGTTGCAGAAGCCCTCTTGGCATCAGAATAAGATTTCTGCGTAATTCGCGGATACATAATTTACAAAAAAACGCAGTTATTTCTGCGCTATTTGTCAAAACACTATTTGGTTTTGTTTCGTTCTGATGTTAAAAATGTATTGTCAACTCATAAGTCTCATAAGCGACAAAACCGAATGATAATTATGGAGGGCAATTTTTCGGTATTAATCAATTAGCAGAAGCGTTTTTGCGATATTAGAAAACCTTCTGCATTCTAGCAAAAGTTCTCTCTGCGGTTAATGCAGATTTTCTGCTATAGGCTTACACTCAACAGAATCTACCTCTACTAATCTACTGCAGAAATTTTTTTTCGGTGAAGTGTCCGAAATATACATATGGTTAGAGTAACATTTCATTTACGTGACTTATTTCATTTAATCTTTTGTAATTTAAAAGCATTTCATTAGTTCTGTTATCTTTTGCGATAAAAAAAATACAACAAATTTATATGACTTAAAAATTCTTAAAAGGCTTTTCATTTAAAATGTCATAATATTTATATTATTAGCACCAATATAAATATATATATAAAATTAGCATATTTATTATACAAACATATGTCTATAAAGACAAGGTACATTAAATTAATCATGTAAATCTTTGTATATATAGATAAATGAATTGTTGTATGATGTAAAATAATATAATAATGTTCTTACAAAAGATATAATCGCTGAATATTTGCAAAATATTTCTTTTTTTTTTTTTTAATATAGTCATTAAATTATATATACAGCTTATTTTTATATATTATATATTTAACCAACCAGATAAATGAATAAAAAAAAAAACAAAATAAAAAGAAGATATAAAATAAACTCTATGATATGCGTATGTATTTTATTTGTAATTTATATATACATATCTGTATATAGATACAAACATTTATAATAGCATATTTATATTATATATAGTATATAAAACATTATATGTTTGTTTTACTGTCAGTAAATCTGTCTGACCCATCAATTCGTTTAAATTTTAAGTAGTACCTAACACGATGAAAATGAATCGATTAATCATTTCATGTCATATAAACTCTCATCGAATGTATATATATACTATTATTTACTATATATATATATATATATATATATGATAATATATACATAAAGATGTATAATATAAAATGAATGTAATGTATATATTATATGCGTAATGTATATTATTATTATGATGATGTTGATATTGAATGGATATATTTATGAAGAATTACTTGAAATTCTTATATAGTTATTTTATAAACAGACAGATCCAGATGTACGTATCTTTTATGATTAGTTACATTTAGTATATATATATGTTTGGATGGAAAATTGTATTGATTTTGTCCACTTTATTTTAACCATAATATAAAAACTTGTATATACAAAAGAATTTTGAAATATTTTTAAGACTAAATTAATATGGATTATTATTTTTATTACATTATTCATCATATAAGTTTTTTCTAAAAACTTACTTATAGATAATATTTTTATATATTTGTTTTTCTTAAGTGTCAGAAGAAAAACGGAGGTTATCATCGAAACCTGTCACTACATGCTATATCTCTTATTATTTTGTTATATATCATTTCATATCATCATTCAATATCAAACATTCAGTCAGACTTCTATATTACTATATATCTATTTATTTATCAATGATTTAGCAATATTTTTTAATGTAAAATATATCAATTACAATATTAAATACTTCCGAATATAATAAATTTACATAATAAAAAATAAAATTAGTAGCTCTTTTCGAATCATCGCAGCCGCCAAATCATCTTTATCATATCTTATATAACATATATAATATAAAATTTTCAAACTGAATATAATGAAAATTAAAATAATAATAACAAAAAAAAAAAAAATAAAAATAAAAGCCTTATGATGTTTTTGAAAATGTATCGGAAATCAAAGCGCGAAAAAAATAAATTCATTTAAAAATATGCTTGTTTGTTGTAAAATTAAAAAACCAAAATATAAACGTATTCAGTAATAATATTTAAAAGGATATTATTATAGTATAGAGACCAAAAGATAAATATATTTATTTTTATGATATTATATATATGAGAAAATTAGTTGAATGCAGAGGAAAAAATAATATATTCTTATTAACAACATTTAAGGTAAAAAAAAGGTAAATCAAAAATTTTGTATTTAGCAATTGAGATATGCATATAAATTGATATATATATATAATACTATAATTTTTTTTATCTGTCTGTTCGATGATATAACAATTTTTTTTTTCATATAGTCATATATCTGCATAAAGAAGTGTTGTGTGTAAAATTTATATTATGAAAATAGAGTTCATAAAATTAAAATATTTATCCATTTATAAATTTTAGAGATATATTCATTATAATAATGGAAGTTGTTAAAAGTTTGTTTCATATAATCTATACCTTTTATACACAAACATATATTTCATATATACATATAAAAATATATGTAAAATGGTAAAATAAAAGAGGTAAAGAACATATATTATATATAAAAATAAAATAAAACATGCTGATGGACGGTCCAAATCAAATTAAAGTACATTTCATATATGTGTATATAGTAGTATAGTATACTGTATAGTATACTATATACTATATACCAATATTTCTATATAACATATTATTTATACATATATATAAAAATAATGTGCTGCATCAAACGAGCCGATTAGAAGCAGAAGAAAAAAAAAACAGTATATATACATATATATTGAATTCCTTATGCATATTATCTGTTTATACAATAATGGTTCATATATACACTATATACATAGATATATTCAAATTCAATATGTGATGATGAAAGACGTAAAAAAAAAAAAATAAAAATAAAACGAAAGAAAAAAAAATTATTATTTAACACATATTTGAAACTTTCTTAAGATTTCATTAAGTACATAATCGGGTCTTTTTTAAGAAAAATAAAAAAAACAACATATTTTTGTTTTGTTTGGTGGACACATCAACAATAATAATAACTTACCATTACACATTTTTTTTTTTTTTGGTTCCCTTTTGAAAACAATATATGTATAATTGTATGTATGTATGATAATGTGATTTGTGGTTTGTATTTTTATCCATAAATTTAAATATATATATTCATATACTCGCATCAGCATCATATAGTTCGTAATTTTAAATGTTGTCTTTATACTCGTCGTCTCTATATATCTATATATATATAACAATATTGTTAGTAGTTATTTGAATACATACGATGATACTACAAAACAACGTAATGATTTTTTTTTTTCGGTCTGTATTCTTCTTATTAAATTGATATATGTTTTTGTTTACGTCTGTCTTTTTTGTTTTTTTTTTTTTTTTACATATTTTGAGAATTTTTCAAATGCATACCTGTATTTATTTTTTATAAAATCATATACACACACATATACATTCGGCTATATAAATATATTTACTTTAATAATTTTAGGTAATTGAATTCTTATTAATTAAAAGCGTTTTTTGGTTAGATATACTACTAATTTTGGCTCTATACTTTTGACCATATACACATATATATGATAGAATATATATAAATAGACGTATGAATATATGTAATACATGACGAGAAAAACATTTTTTTTATGGTATATAATAAGTTAAAAAGCAAACAATAAAAAAAATCTTATATTCTTTTATAACATATTATTGATAAATAAATAAATGATAAATAATAATTTTGAAACCGTAAATTTGTATGTATATATAAAATAACTATGTACAAGATATAGTTTTAATAATTATATACAATTATAATTAATATTTATCTCGAAAATTAGAATATTTATAAATAGAACTTTGATCTCTATATATGTATATAAAGAATAATTTCAATTTGAGAATCGCTAAAAAAAGTATTTTTTTTTTATCATCTGAATTGACTGAATCTCATGTTATAAAAGTCAATGTTAAGCTAATTTATGGAAACAAATCTATAGGGATGTAACCTACTATAAAATTCCGGTATATCGATTTTTCCAACTACGGCGCTCGATTGTCTTAAATTTTGATTTTCTCAATAGCATTTGAAAATTCAAATCAGTTTCTGATATTTCATAGAAGAAAACTTTAAAATACGCCCTTTGAGGAAAAATCGATTTTCCGGAAAATTTAGTACATACCCTGGTTCCATTAATTAGCTAATTATATATGTGACATTTCAGAATATCACCTGAGTTTGCCAATATCGTACAATTTTACACGAATCGCCCTTCTTCAACGTTCAACATCGCATAAAGATATCTTCGCGATGTCCCATAGCCTAATTTTTTGCAGTCACAACAAAACAAACTGTATATTTATAATTGTTTTTTTTTGTACGTTACTACGGCAGAATCGGTTTAGCGCCCGTAAAACTTCGGAATTCTATTACCGTGAGCCCGTAACGAAATCACTTAATCAGGTGATGAACCTACTTAGATGCATTGAATACACTTAAGTGATTTTGTGTGGTAAATCTATTATAATATGTGGATTAATTTATGAATTTTTGAAAATAAAGCAAACATATGAGATAAAAAAAACTTTTACTAAAACATAATAAGAAAAAATCACTCATATGTTTTCAAACAATAGTCCAAGTGGCACTTTAAGTGGATTAGTTTTTAGATAAGATGAAATGTTTAATTTAAATAACTGATAATCAAAAGTAGGGGGAAATACTAGTTCAGGGAGACTATTCCATAATCTTGCTGTTCTTGGGAAAAATGTATTTCCAAATCTGTTTGTTCGCAAAAAACTAATAGATACAGAATATGAATGAGCCTTTTGTGAATTTCTCGAATTATAAGAGAAGCTAATTGGCTCAGGAATTAGCTTTAAAATTTCATTAGAGCATTCATGGTAATAATGAGGAAATTTTTCAAAAAGTTAGAAAGAAATTCAATAAAAAAGAAGTAAAATTTATTAATTTTTTTGTGTATCAAAGATAATTTGGTTTTACATTATATCAAAAGGCCATTCCAATTAATATAAAATATCAATGACCCAATGAACTATTTTTAATATTTAACAAATTCATTATTAAAATAATTATTTGTTAAATATAGATTTTACATTTAAAACTGTGTGCCTAAAAACTGTGTAATTTTATAAAATTAAATTTAATCGGATGTTGTTCGAAGAATTAATATTATCGTTATATAATTATTTAAAATAAATAATCTTTATCGAATGCCTATTTATTTTTTAATAAATTATAAATAATTTATTATATCTTTAATTGAAATTTAATCATGTGTCTCCATACATTGTGTTTGAGGCACGTATAATATATATATATATATATTAAATATATAAAGATATATAAAGTGTGTGTGATTGGTAATTTTAAAATTTATGTTTTCAATAATCGCGTCGTGGTATGCGATTCTTATAATAAAAATTTATTAAAAATGTGTTATGATGTAGATTTCTTCTTCTTATTATACACACTATATATAGTATATAAATGTACATAAATAATAAAAGTATATATATATTATAATAATAAATGAATTTAATTACAATAATAATTTAATTTACGATTATATGATAATTGATGTCAACTGCGTATTTATATTTAAATATATATATATATAAAATATAAATAAATAAATATATACACTATATTTAAGTATGTGCTATAGTAATTTACATTCAATATTGCATTAATATATATAGTATATATATATATATATGTGTATGTATATCTATCCAATTATATTTATAATATAATTTTTATAAGATGTCCCATTCTTCAATGGCCAATTTGATTCAATCCTTGTTTTAGTGAAATGGACGTAAAAGTTTATAGCTCATTTGAAAATTATTTTCCGAACTCGATTAAGGATCTATCAAAACACACCCAGACATTTTATTAAAATTTTAATCCATCAAGAATCTGCAAATTGAAATCTCATCATAATTGTAATAATTCATTATATAAATATACATATATTTGAACCAAAAACTAAAAAGAAACTTAAAATATATGTATATGTATTCAATTCGATGACATTCCGTATTTAAAACTTGAATGCTGCCAGTGATATTTACTGTCAATTTATGACAATTTATTAAATTGACAATTTTTTTTATTATTTAATTTTTGTTCACTCTTTTTTTTAAAAAAAAAAATTCAATATACATTTTATGTGCGTATATATATTTTAAATATTTTATCACACACATTTTTTTTTTAAATTAATTATTTAAATTGTGAAATTTCTTGCATATTACGTTATTTATATTATATATATAGTTAATATATCGATATGATATATGTATTTTAAATGAGTGCACCTGATCATATTATAATAGAGTATATATAAACAAAATAAATAATGAAATAAAAATATTTAAATTACATGGCAATTGAATTTTTTATTTTGTTAACACAATTCGATTAATTTGATTTATTATGAATAAAAATGTATTAGATTTTTAACCTTTCCCGTATATTTAAAATATAAAGATTAAAAAAATAATTTAAGAAATCTATGTGATCAGAGAGATTGGGATATTTTTAATTAATTGAAATTCAAATTAAATGTATTTATTGAAGAAAATAAAAAAAAAACTAAAATAGATAATTTTCATATTATTTATAGATAACTTTTTTATCTGGTGTATTTTCGGTATAAAAAAATATTTTTTTTTCTTGAGAGTTTTCCTTATACATTTTTTTTTTTTAGTTTTTCCGATCAATAAATACAATTTAACTTCAAATTTGAATTGGATAATTTTAATAGCAATACAAAAATTTGATTTTTGACTTTAAAATCTTATATATTTGTTTTGTCTATATATATATATATATATATATATATATTAATTTCTTTTAAATTAAAAAAAAACTGTTAAATGAATAAAACACTTACGAGGAGCGGAACTTTCGTCGGCTTTCAGCTTTCCGCCGGGTGTAACTCGAACAAATCTTTTGGCACCGTTTGAATATAAGTTTACTCGATTTGAGGTGCATTGAATTCCCGCAATCACCACCTGTATTATAGTTAAAATGAAAATTAAAAAAAAAAACAATTAAATGTCATAGTTTAAAAATAGTTATATTATTTATAAATTTAATATATATTATATTTACACACATAATAATAATAATAATAATTAAAATCCTATTATAGAAATTGCAAAAAAAACATAATATAATATTGTATTATATTTTCCAAACAATACGTAATTTGTTTATAATTTATATATATACATATTATGATCGCATTCTATACACCACCGAGATGATATCACATTGTAATAATATAAATAATAAATATTATAATAATAATTATTATGGTTAATGACAATAACAGCACGGTCAAAATTATATTATTATATATTATATGTGAAAATATTGGAATAATATAATAATGGAAATATTAAAACAATTTATTTTTACCAGACTAAACTAATAAATAAAAATACCATTTCTTCTTATTGTATATATAAATATAATATGAGATCATCATCGCGTATAAATTAATTTATTTATTTATTTTTTTTTTGCCAATAAAAAGAAATCAATTATACACATATTTGAATTTTGAATATAAATATATATATATCTATAAGTATAAAGCCGGCAATAATTTTAATTGTACATTTATTTGCATATATTATATATATACAGAGATTATTTGTATTATTTTTATATAAAAAAATATATACGTATGTTGATGGATGGATGGATGGATGCGGATAGATGATACGCGTACATAATTTATATATATATAAGAATAATAATACAACACACAGATATGATGATAAGTACAATTGTTTACATGAAAAATTGAATTTTTTTTTATATATTAAATACGGACAAAAGCAGTTTGTCTATCAAACAAAACCAAAAAAAAAAAAAAAACAATATACATTTTTTTTTATTTATTTATTTAAACTTTATATTTGTCAAATATAAAAACAAAAAAAATATATATTTATATTGTAATAAAAAATAATATTTAATAAAAATGAAAAAAAAAATTGATACGAGTTAGAGATATGAAAAAATTAAAAAAGTTATAGTATAGACAATATGGCGTTTTTATACTTATATAAATGTACATTAAAATTTTTTTTTTTTTTCAAATTTATTTACAGAAGTTACGTAATCATAATTTTGTGCAAAAAAAAAAAAAAAAACAAAAAATATATATTGACGTTAAAAATATTGAAATATTGCGAATAAATTATTATCAATTTTTTAGTTTTTTTTTTATGATTTTTGAGTTTAATAATATATATATAATATAGAGGACACTATATTGTGTTTACCAACCGAACGCGTATCTATAAAAATTTTTATATAAATTTTGAATGTGACATTTTATTTGATTTTAATTTATAGTATAGTATAGATTTTTTTATTTTTTTTCAATTGGCTTTTATTATTTTTTCTATAAATACATTATTTGGTGAATGATTTTATATATTTTTTTGTATGGTTGAGAAAAAATCGATTTGAAATTAGGATTTATAAAGATTTTGTGCATTATATTTTGTCTGCAAATTATTTTAACAGTTGACATTTAATAGAATAATGGCTTAATAAATAATATTTTTGGCACCTCAAATGATATTGTAAAAACTTTCCTATTAAAATGTATTTTAATAATGCACGCAATTACAGACTTACCCATGGAGGATATCGTAATTGGGAAAACCTTTTCTTATATATACCTTTTTTATAATCAATTTTCTCAACGTACGCATCAAACCTCCCAAAAAACCATAATGCAATGTTTATTAAATATTTTATTTATATGTACACATTTGAATAATTTGTTAATGTTAATTTTATTTCAGTAGAAGTTTCTTATAAAGACTTTGTCACCTTTATACTTTGTTCCTTTTTATCCAAAATAATAAAAATAAATAAATTTTTCGCTATACAACCAACAATCTGGTTTTAGCGTCCAACAACAGCCTTCTGTTGTTAGTTTCTTAATTTGTGGATTTCACGGTGTCGGTTATTAGCCGTACGACCAACCGCAAGCGGAAAATACAACTCTGTGATAAAATTCAAATTCGAAAAATCACCGAAAACACAAAACATATTTTATGTCTTCAGTAGGATTCGAACCCACGACCCCAAAATTTCGTTATAATTTTAGGTTGGCATTTTTGTCATTTACACCACAGAGTTATACCAAAATAATACCTGTCATTTATTAAAAATAATTTTACCCATTTAATTAATTTGTATATTTATTTTTTTACAGGTATATTTTATTTCAATTTTTGTCTTTTAAATTGTCATATAAAATAATAATTGAATGACAAAAATAAAAATGTAATAAAAAATGATCAAAGTCATCTTAAAAAATTTAAAGCAAAAAGCAAAAAAGTAATCACACTTTTTTTTCATATATATAGAATTTAATATTTTTTTTAAGGATTAATTTTAATTTTTTATTGTATTTTAATATTAAAAAATAAAATATAAATAAATAATTGTTTTTAAATTCCATTATTTATGTAATGATACTCGTATATATGATACAGATTGATATACGGAATGAAGTGAGCATTTTTTTGTGAAAATAAAACCAATTAATTGTTAATAATAAAAATAAAATAAATTTTTCGCATTACAACCAACAATTTGGTTTTAGCGTCCAACAACAGCCTTCTGTTGTTAGTTTCTTAATTTGTGGCTTTTACGGTGTCGGTAATTAGCCGTACGACCAACCGCAAGTGGAAAATACAACTCTATGTTAAAATTCCGATTCGAAATATAACCGAATACACAAAACATATTGTATGTCTTCAGTAGGATTCGAACTCACGACCTCAAAATTTTGTAAGAATGTTAGATTGGAATTTTTATCATTTAAACCACCGAGTGCGTGCGTCCATTTTAAATGGGAAAGTAAAAAAAAAAAAATTTCATTCAAAGTATTAGCCATTGCTTTCTACACATTTTGACAACCTTTCTGGCAATTTGCGCGGATACAGCACGACGATAGAATTGTCCGTCTTTTAAAGCAAATCAATCAGACACCCAATTTTCGACTTTTTCGTAGGAATCGAAGTGTTGCACAGCCAATGCGTGTCCCATCGATGAAAACAAATAATAGTCGGAAAGAGTCAAGTCTGGTGAATACAGCGGGTAGGTCACCAGCTCCCGCACAAGTGCTTTGATTGTATCCTGAACCGGTTTTGCTTTGTGCGCAGGTACCCATGATTTTTACCGTTTAGGATTCTTAAAAAATATCTGTTTTTCATCGCCAATAACCATTCGATGCAAAACAGATTTTCTTTCATGTTTTACAATCAAAATTTAACAAGATTTTTTTCCATCTATCTTTCATTCAAATTATGTGCGGGTATCCATTTTCTACACTTTGGATCTTTCCCATATAGCTTTTGAACTGTCAGGCAAATCATAATTTTTTTTTCGGCTTTCCGCAATCATCATTTTCTGGTAGAAAATTTGACATTTTTAACACAATGAAAAATATGATGTTGTTTGAACAATGACTGGATGTTCCAAAAACCAAAAAAAAAAATTAAGGCTCATTCACAACAAATGTTTTTTACAAAAAAATTCAAACTTTTCTTTTGTTTACCCCAAAATAAGAAACTTATTAAATCATTTTTCCATCCTAATTCATTTGAACTTCCATTATTAGAAGTTCTCCATTAAACATTTTATTTTTTATAAACATTGCCAAATTTAAGAATTGAATACCAATAGAATTTTTAATATATTCATATACAAATTTTAAATATATAATCATCATCTTCTTCAAATCATTTCAAAATAGAAAATTTACCAAAAATAAAAGGGGACAACAATCATAAAGATTATTATAATTTGACATATGTACATATATAGAGTTAGTTTTTTTTTTATTTTTTTTTAAATAAATACACACAATATATTATGCGTTTTCTTAAGTATACAAAGTAATTTATATTCAAAAAAAAAAAAAAAAAAAAAGACAAACTTAAAACAAAAAAGTAAAAAAAAATACAGCAAAAAAACAAATAGAAATCTATTAATAACTTTGCATTTATTTGTTTTCTTTTATATATTAAATATATGTATATATATACAAATCTTCCTTAATTGAAATGTAGTATATATATATATATAAGTTTCTCTTTTTAATTACAAATTATACAATATATGATGATGATAAATTATAAATATTGAATATTATGGCTTTTTTATATATATATATATATATAGATATATGTATCTATATGGTATATAAATAAATAAATACATTATTTCTATATATACATCCGTATAATAATATATATTTATCTATTATATTATAACATCGAATATAATATAGTGATTATGTATGGAAAATTGAGGAAAAAAAGAATTATATTCCTACTACATATATATTATTATAAGCTCTTTTTTCCCATATATAATCTAATTTAATCAATTTACCTTTTTAATACAATTTTTTACCTTCAAATTATTTATTTTTTTTTCATGTTCGAGTAGGTATATATTTATTTATTTATCAATATAGACGTTTTGATATCTCATATATGTGTATATAAAATAATATGCCGCCGATGTACGCGATGAGGTTATATAATAAAAAAGATATATTGATTTAATTGTTCTAATTTTTTTTTTTTTTTCTGTACATTATATTTTATAGTATTATTTTTTTAAATGATATTTACATACTATATACAATATATGATATTATGCAATTTTATGCAAATAATATATTTATACTGCAATGCATCAAAAAATATATACAATAAATACAAATAATATATAGAAGAAGTTGTAAGAATTACAAAATTGAGAATTTGTGGGTGTTTTGTATAATAGAATTGCTATTTTTTTTTTTGTAATTATGGAAAGGGATTTTTGATTAAATATCACTCAATTATATCATATTCAAAATATAATTTCTATTTAAAGATAAGAAATTTTTAGGAAATCGTGGATTAATAATTGGTTTGACGTCACGCAGAACATTTGTCTGTATATGGTGTGATGGAGGGATTAAATTGTATAAGAGCAATGTTTAATGGAATACTATAATAATGGATTAACTGATAGATTTTATTTACAGATCTATCCAAAATCTATCAAAATTATTTTTTTTAAGGCAAAAATATTACAATATTTTTTAATTTAATTCCAAAGATCGTAACCTTGTTGGATTTATACTCTATGACGATCATCGTAATAATTAATGTTAACATTTTTATTATACCTATATAATATTATTAAAACTGAAGCAAACCGCTTAAAATATGTTATTATATAGATATTCACATTTACAAATAGGATTCTCGCAACAACTAAAAATAAATCAAAAAATTAATTGGTATAGTTTTGTTACATTTTTTTACAGTTTATTTATATCAAGGCACACAAACACACAAACACATTCCTATCATTTAAATCCATATATAAGAGGTAATAAAATTATAATATATTAATATATTATTGATAATAAATAATTATTTATCATGTAAAATTAAAAAAATATATATAAAAATAAACGTTATGACAAAAATATAATTAATAATTATCACTTTATATATATATATATATATATACAAGAAAAAATATATAATGCGATATAGATATAGAAGACAGTATAACTTTGTTGTCGTCGTCGTCGTCGTCACAGGTATTTGAATACTGTGTAGTAAAATTAATTAAAATATTAAATAAATTAGTTCACACATTTTATTACATAGATTTTATTAACACATTTAAATTATTAAATTATAATTAATGTGGCGCCCCAAAAAGTTAAATGAAAAAATACAGAATATAGTCATTTGTTGGAATGTTCAGGTATATATACAGAAGATATATATATATACTGCCAAAATAACATGATTATTATTATATTATGTTAGTAAAGATGATATTTTATTTTAGTCTCAATATATATATATATATATAAATAGGATGTAAAAACTAATCGATAAATAAATGAATTTGAAATTCAATTCTTGTATATTGATTTATAATTATTCATATTAGTTATCTTCTATATACATATAATGATGTAGGTGTAAATGTGTATATGATGAAGAATATTGTTTTTTAAACGAATATCTTATATTTAATTATTATTATTTATTTTTTCCTATTATACATATATAAATATATTGAAGACTTTCTCTAAATATATAAGTAGATAGATAACAATAATTATATATTATAATAGTAATTTCAATATATAAAGAAAATGTTATAAGAATAATATATATTTATATATTGAAATAAATAATATTTTCTATATATGTATATCCATTTAGACTCTGCTGAATGTTAGAAATATAAAAAAGACGTGTTAAAATAATTATAGTGTTTTTACTGCGTAATCATCATATTGTATTGTATATAATATTTGCTTCAATTATAGGTGCATTATTATATGAATATAGTTATCGCGTGTATTCATATACATATGATCTTCGGTTTTTTTAAAGTTATATTATATTTTCTTTCTATATACATCGAGTTTAACTGTACGAGATTTTGTAAATTGAAATGCTTACAATGATTATTATATGATATATGTACCGTATCGCATCATCAGCACATTCATTTTAATAATATGAAATGTAATATTTAAGATAAGATATTATATATATAGTGTAAGTAAATCTTTAATAAATGAAAAATGTATTAATTTATTTTTTTTTATATATCATAATTTGTATTTATTAAACATAACTTTTGCTATTTTAGTAAAAGGTTAGTAAAAGTGAATAGAACATGCGCGGTATATAATATTTTTTTTATATACAGATTAATATTTATAATCAGTTCTGTATAATAGTATTTTTATTTTTATTTTTACATAAATTATATCCATTTTATTACAAATATAAAATGTTTAGACAGAATAATAATTATATATATATATATGTATGTATATAGAATTTTAATTCATGAACGTCAGGTTATATAACAATAAAAAATATAAGTTATATATTAAATGATTTTTATTTTTAAACATTTAATTTGTAACTATAATACATGATAATTTTGTTTTACTTTTTCTGTTTTTTTTTTTTTGCAAATAATTTAAAATTAATCATCATAACTATTTTCTATATTAGGATTATTATATTATTTATATAAATATTATTATTAATATATTTTTTTATTAAAATTCCTTCTATATATATATATATATAAATAATTTATTTATTTTTTAACCAAAAGTATATTTAATTTTTTTTATCACATATTATTGTTAAATATGTATAAAAATATTGCAACTTTTTTTTTTTTTGGTTTTTTTGGTTTGATAAATGATTTTTTATTTTGTGTGTTCGCCATTTATTGGTAAATTGTAAATTTCAATTTTTAAATCAAAATATTTTTTAGTTAAAGATAAAAAAAAAAAAAACAAAAATCTAAATATATGATAATTATAAAAATAATGAAATTCTTAAATATTTTGGGTGTTTTGCGTTTTTCATTTTGTAATAAATAAAATAAATAAATATAATAGAATTTTGTGGTTGTTATTATTATTATTATTATAGAAAAAATGGTTAATCAAAGGAAAAAAAAATTCCATTATCGAGTTTTTTGCTCTAAAAAAAAAAATTCTAAGTAAATCAATCGTTTAACAATTGATTTTTTTTCTATTATATATTTATAGATATATTCGAATTCTAAATAATTTAATTTTAATCAATGGATTTCCATTAATTTTTTTTTTTCAAATAGATTCAAGGTTTATTATTTAGTTTCAAGAATAAGTTATTTGAATACAATTTTTTTTTCAAATAATTGATTTTTCTTATTAATTCTATATTTGGAATTAAGAAAAAATAAAGTGAAAATTGGTATATGGGGGATTTTAATAAAATTATGACCGTACATTTTCAGATTTTTTCAGCTCACTGCATCATATATATATATATATTATTGATCATGATCTTATGACCCTCTTTTTAGTTTCCATATTATATATTATATATATTTATTTATTTTTTTAATTTAACCGACCGATAAATTTACATTTTTATAAACGTTATAATACAAACACGTATATGTATTATAAAACAATATACAATCATCAATTTATTTAAAAATTTTTTTGTTTAATGTGTCGCTTCTTCAATGTATTATTGTATGTTATACATGAAATGAAATGCAAGTATATATGAATATATTTTACAATTATTATTATTATTTAATAATATATAGCTGCTGTGCTAAGTCAATATTCAATTATTTAGTTCAATGTCTATGAATATTAAATATTCGTATTTGTGTAGTTTGTTCATTTAAGTGCGTAAATTGTAAATAAATTAAAGAATTCAATCGGTCATTCATATTTAAATTATATTTACATATATATAGATAGGTATAATAATTTAAATACAAATATTGCCAATAAATGCATATTTTAAAATTAAAAATGAAATGCAACTGGTTTTTTTTTTGTTATATTATTACATTTGGCAAGATAGTGTTAATTTTAAAAAACCATTTATATATAATATATATCCATCCATATATATATACAATTGGTATATTGTTAATGATTATAATATATATATATATATATATATATATAGATAATAATTATAATAAATAATAAAAATAATATTGTTGATTTGTTTGATGTTATTTTGTATATTGATGTTTTTTATATGGTGATGATGATCATCATCATATTCATATATTGATGACAATATACACGGTGTGGTTTATATATATATATATATATTTAAATGGTGATATTATTGATCGATGTTGATAATGATAAATACTTATGTAAATAAACAAATAAATATCAATATAAATACGGTGTTTTTTGTTGTTGTTGTTGTATATATTTTATGTATACATCTTGTATTTATTTTGTAAATATTTTAAGAAATATAAATATTTCTCTATAATGTCACGTATATCTTATTGATTATATACTTATATGATATTATCGACTATTATTTTATTATATACATACACTTACTCTATTCAATAAGAGGTCATTTATTTAACATTTATATATCGCAGTAATATATATATATAGTGTTTATAGTAAAGTAAAAAAAAAAAAAATATAAAAATTGTAAATAAATAACATTTCAAGCATTAATTTTTTTCATTTTTCATTTCATACTTGAATTTTTACAAAATATTTGCAATATTTTTCGATATTCTCTTTCTATATAATAAGTATTTTCTTTATAAATGATTTAAATTTAATAATTTTTATAAAATATTATTAAACATTTTTAAAATGTCTGAGAAAATCAAAATATTATGTAATTTGTAAATTATAAAATAAAAACGTGTGTGATATATAAAATTGTGATTTTGATCCTTAAATTAACGTAATTTTATTCTATAACCCAAAAACTTTGTTTATTGATCACTAATAATTATATATTTTAAATAAATTAATGTAATTTGAACTATTTTGAACTGTAATTTTATTCTTAGAAAAAATATTTATTTATTTTTTTCACCTCAAATCAAAAGAGTATAAATAACTTCTTTTTTTTAAATAATGAAAAACGATTGAAGAAATTTCCGCAAAATCACAACTAGTTGTTATCAACAATTATTTGTTAAACGAAAAAAAAAAAAAATATGGAAAATATATAAATATTATATATAGGTGCCATATAAAATGTTTTCCAAATATGTATATTCGCACACAAAACACACACTTTTTTTCGCTTTTTGTTAATTCTTTGGAATTTATATACATTTATATAATTTAATTTTGTTAAATGATGACAATATCAATATAAAATATTTGATTAACGAAAAAAAAAATCTTTTACAATTTTCTTGGAAATTGATCAAAAATAACATTTCAATCAATGTTTTAATAGTACAAAGGCGCGATTTATTTAAAAGCAAATTGTTAAATAAAAATGTGTTTACCTTTTGTAATGGATATCGAATAAATTTTAAATGTATAGAGTACAGAGAAAATTGTTTAATAAAACTGCGGGTTCAAAAAACATTAATTTTATGCAATAAATTGAAATAATTTAACATTTTTTTTTTTAACATTTTATTAATGAGAAAAATATAATTTTCTGTAAGGGATTATTCATCACGATTTCAATTCTATCCTTAAATAAAATCCCATTGGTCTGAACATAATGAGGGTAAAGAAAAAATTTTAATCCATGATTATGAATAATAAAAAAAATGAGAATAAATAAATGATTGTCATGATAAATACAAATCGAAACAATATTAATCGTAGTTAAACATATATCATAAAAGAAATATTAATTTTTTTATTTATATAATCTGGAAATTCCATATTTACTGTAACATTTCGAATAATATATTATATTAAATATATACATTCACAAAGGTGAATTACTTATTATTTTTTTTTTATTTTAAATATATAATGATAAGAAATGCAATTAAAATATTTCTATATAAATTCAATAATTCTGTATATATAAAAAAAAAAAAACAAATAAATTAATTATATCTATTTATTATGTACATATACTATATATATATATTTATCATCAATTCCAGTATCGATATCAAATGATCAGACAAATTAAATAGCAAAAAAAAAAAATCACCTCATTTAAAGCAAATGATATAAAATATTATTATTATTATTATTATATTTGATTTGGATGAAATGAAAATAATAATAATGTGTGATAATATAAAAATATTTTTGTGATGTATCATCGCATTTTTATATATATATATATATAATACAACAAAACAAAATACCTCAATAATTATATATATATCTTTCATTAATATTTATATATATACAATAATTATATATAAAAATTAAACACCTTATATACTATATATAAACATTCAATTCAATATATATCTTAAGCCTCGATTTCTATGAAAATATTTTATTTATCACAAATATGATATTTGTGATATAAAAAAAAATGTGCTTTTTCTGAAATTTATTTTGCCTGGATAAAAAAACCGAAATTTAATAATAAATACCAATTGCTGTTAAATAATTCCATTTTTTATTAGTTTGTAAATTAACTGGATATTTTATTATTATGAAATTAAATCATAAAAATTAAATAAAATGTAAATAAAATGAAAAATGAAGTTTGGACGACGGTCAGCCGACGGCAATAGAAGAAAAAATATCAAAGTCCGCCGTCAGTCCGCCGTCCAATATTCATAAAAAGCACCGCCATTGAAATGCATGTATTTTCAATTTGACATTTGCCGTCGTCTGCCGTCGGCATGTCATGAAAAGCATTACTTTACTGATGATGTGTGTATAAATTCAATATCTTACACATTGAATATACCCTATAATGCGTATGTAGTGTATTATATTTACGTACAATAATATATAAATTTTCATTAGATACCTCTCTACCTACCTGTATAAAGAAATATAAATCGCATATTCACGAAGATTTTTTTTCTATTATTATTATTATCGATATTATATTTTTCAATTTACATTATTAAATTAAAAAAAAAAACTTTTTAAAGCGCGCATTCAATACAAACGTGTACAATTATATGGTATATATACATAATAATTCATAATGTATATAAAAAGCAAGTAAATAAATATATAATATTATTTATTTTTTATCTTGAGAACGTATATAAATAATATAATAGACTAATAAATAAATAATTTATTATATTATTAAAAGTAAAAAATTGAATATAATGAAAATTAATATAAATACAAACCACAATTTGCGATATTGATTGAGAATGTATTGGACGATGATATGGAATTTTTTGTTTGTTTGTTTTTTTTTTTTTTTTTTGAGATATATTATTACAAATGATTTAGAGACTTTTAGAAAAACATTTTATAAAATAGACGAGACAGTTCTGGGTATTTAGAAACAGTAGTAATTATTAAAAAAAAAAGTGTATATTAGAAAATTTCATAATAACAGGCTGCTAGATCTGGTAATTTAATTGTCCCGAAATGTCGGAGTCATACCAATATCACAATTAATTTTTTGCACGTATTATTGTTATTGTTACGACTGCTGAGCATGTTGAATCAAGTCACGCGTAAAAGGCCCAAGTATGACAGTCTCATATCTTCGAGACCAATTCAAAATTTAACGTTTTTCAGGGGGTACAATAGATCAAATGGGTCGCGGTACACGGAGCGGTTTACGCAACTACTCCAACCCACAGGAAGGGGTTTTAGTCGGTAGGACGTCAACTTATTTGGCGGGAGTACGACACTCGGTCCGTAAATGAATTTCCCTTCCCATCAAAAAAGAAAAAAAATCCCCATTGAACATTGTTTTATGCGATAAGATTTTTTTCTGGTGATAGAAAAACCTTAAAAAATGAATAATGAAAATTTTTCCCACAATTAAAACAATTTTGGTTAATAGAAAATCCTTCAAGAATACCTGTGATTAAAATTATTTCTTTGGTAGATATTTTTCTATGAAATGAAATTCTATAACTACCCAAATGTTTATTTTATATATAGTTATATATGAAAATTATAATTTCTATGTGTAATAATATCACAATCTATCAAAATATATATATTGATTACAATATATATAGATAAGTTATTTTACTGTGTAAAATAAAATAATTACACTATACTTAACAAATTCAAAAAAAAAACAAAAATGGTATCAATTTCAACAAAAAAAATATATACACGTACATATACTTAAAAATTAGGGTTTCTAAATAAATTAAACAACATGCGTACGTGTCATTTTGCAATAAATTTATTTTTATTTATATATTCAAAATAGTCGTATTCTTTTGTTTTAAATAAAAAAAAAACACACACAAACAGGATATCATATACATATTGTTTAAAAAAAAATAAAAAAAATAAAGGATGTATACTCTTACAAATATCTATTTTTATATGGTGTATTTTTCAAAAGAAAAAAAAAATAGGTATTCATCAACAAAACAAAAATGTATTATAATAAAAGGTTCAAATGCAGAATATTATTATATCTTTTTTTTTTTTTTTTTAATTTGTATAAATATGTTGAAATCGTGTCCGTGATTAATTTACCTATAATAAGGATGAATTTTGGATAGATAGATAGATATATTACAAAGGAGTTTTATATCGTTACAGTTAAAATTCGCAAAAGTAACAAAACAGTTCCCTTAATAGAATTTCTTTATAGTATATATTATTCATACAAAATATATAAAAGGTTTAACGACATTCATTTGTATATATATATAGAAATTCGTTTAAATGTGCAAAAATATTTACTATATTTTTTATTTTAAATGTTACATTTCTTTTCTGTTTTATTATTTAGTTTTTGTTCTATGTTGTTAGAGTAATAAACATACACCTTTTTATATTTTTGTATGAATTATATATATGAAACTTAAGCTGTTGAACATATACAATTCTTATATACGTATATGTATTTGCATTCATTCATATATTTTTAGATTTTACTAAATGCATTGTTATAATAAGAACATTTAAATTTATATATTATAATACGACAGTTTTCATTTATGTTTTGCTTTTATTTTTATATATATCCAGATATAATTTTGTCATGGATATTTATATTTCATTAATGTGTTTTGTTTGTATATTGAATGTATTTGCATTTTTTTTTTTTTGCCCTTTTCTTCCTTGTTTTTTTTATATGTGATGCGTGTATTGTTTGTGTGTTCATGTTTTGAAGAATATGTAATATAAATTTAACACTTTTTCTGATATATTATACGGCAAATCGAGTTAAATATATAATAATAATACACTTTACACTGTATAGTTATTACAAATACTAACGATATTTTGTATATAAAAATTGTAAGGAAAACATTCACATTGTAATAGATATATATATATATATATTTGTAGTGTATTGGCTATTCAATGGCTAGACATGATATAACTGTGAAGTATTATGGAAGAAAAAAAAATGGATTGAGGGAATCGAAAATGTATACATAATAAATATGTAATTTATACCAAACAAATATATCTATCATAATGGTAATAATAAAACAATATATTGTGGGAAATTATTGAAATTAATATCCGCATCCAAATATTGATAAATTTGTTCAGATTATTAATTGAGTTTTTGCTCGAATTGGTAATCAATTCGAAACCACTAAATGCTTTTATTTTCATTTTGAATGTTCACTAAATCATTTTCCATTTAATATAAAATAATAATAAATTGCAATTAATATAAGAATATTTTAATTTTAGATTCTCATTTGATAAATTACTTAAAGTATGTTAACTTTCTTTTCATATATACATATACAATATACATACATAAAAGAATTCCTCTTGTTCTATACTTTATTATATATAATAATTTCATAAATCATATCCGTAATAATAATAATATATTATTAAACGTTTTGTGCATTTAAAAAATTGCGACAGTATTAAATTACTTTATTTTATTTTTTTCACAATAATGTTTACAAAACAAATAGTTTAAATATATAATATACATTTTATATTATTTAGTTTAAAAATTCTCCCGCTGCCACTTAACATATATATAATACAGTTAAAAAAATAAAATTCATTGCACTCAATAATAATAATAATAATATAACAACACATCAAACAAAAACAAATAATAATTATATATTATTAAATTAACCATATATAAAATAATATAATATTATTATTTCTTTGTTTCAATGCTTTAATTTTCTGTTTTTTTATTATAATTGAAATTTGATATGTTAAAATATGTTATATAATTTTTTTTATATCCATAATGTTCATGGAATGTATGTATATAAATATGAAAAATTTTATAAATATGATATATTTGTGAGAATTAAAATGATATTTTCTATTTTTAAAGTCCTGGTATCTTTGGGAAAAATTATCGCGTGTTTCGTACGTTTCGGCAGTACAAATTGTATTTTATATAGCCAATATTTTATGACTCTGTGGTGTAAATGATAAAAAGGCAAACCTAATATTGTAACGAAATTGCGGTTGGTCGTACGGCTAATTACCGCCACAAATTAAGAAACTAACAACAGAAGGCTGTTGTTGGAAGCTAAAACTAATTTGTTGTTTGTAAACTGAAAATTTTATTTAATTTTTATAGCCAATGTATTAAATGTATGAGATTTTTAACATTATTGGTTTCTAATAAT
Organism: Dilophus febrilis; assembly: GCA_958336335.1. Classification (NCBI taxonomy): domain Eukaryota; kingdom Metazoa; phylum Arthropoda; class Insecta; order Diptera; family Bibionidae; genus Dilophus; species Dilophus febrilis. The sequence goes on from OY284472.1 coordinate 20,571,897, forward strand.
CTTAGATATTCAATAAAACAACTAAAAAAAATTAACAAATTATATTTAATTTTTTCGCAGAACGCTTTTTACGCCGCTCATCATATGGATAGTGTTTAAATCCGATTCATATCATATTTTCGTTTGATACACATTTAACAAAGATCCTTAGTTTGAGCTGTTTTTTACATTATCGGGACATAATATCCATGTTCCTGGTATAGAAACCAGAGGTGGAATTATCGCATTCGATTACGATAGACGATTGTCGTCAAACATACGATTTTTCATTTTTGCAATTATGGCAGACGATATCGTCGGTTTAAGACGATAATTTTTGACGATAGGGTAGTAGCTATCGTTACGATTGTCGTTTGTATTGCTTTCTTTTGTTTTTATTCATTTATTCAATTTTAATATTCATAAAAAGTACAAAAGCAATTCTCATAAAAATAATACTTTCAATCTAATTCTCATAGAAATAATAAACTTTTTGTTTTTCTATATGAAAATCATTTGCCACAACAATATCCACGGAGACGATATACAAATAATATCGATACCCACAAAATCGACTACCATAATATCAAAATAATTGAGTATCGTAATTTTAGACGATAGGCGATGGACGATGGTATCGACTCCCATAATGCCACCCCTGATCATTTCCAGACCATGTCGTCAATATATAATATTTTTCTGTTGTCAATGATAATTTTTTCATTTTTTTTCTTTAAAATGATGAAGGGCTAAATTCCGAAAACATATTAGGGTTTTTTTCAAGTTGTTGACAAGTGTATTTTGGGGTTTTTTTTATTACCTTTTCTGTATTTTAATTAATTTTTCTTTAAAATTCAGTGAATTGTAGCATTTGATCTTAAATTTCCCAAATACCAAAAGGCGAATTGATGACCAAATGTATTTACCCACCATTTATAAAATCTATTATAATGTAATATAAGTGGTTCCTCCACTATATAGTGTTTTGTTTTTTGAAAACGTTTAATATTTAACTTGTTGTTCCCATACTTCCATCAAATTTATATATGGATTAATTTATATATTGAAATTATGCGTAACATAATTTAGATTGATGATTGCCGGACAATTTTTTTTTAAAATTTATTATATTATACATTAAATTTATTGGAACAATGTTTAGAAATTTTGCAAGTTTTGCAACACGAAAAATTGGATTGAATGTATTGCAAAAACTTATATATAACACGTGTTATATTAATTACTTTAACAATTTATTTTATATTTCTGACCATGATTTGATTGTTAACTAATGTGCATTGACGTTTATTTGTATTGAAAGGGCATAAACACACTTTTCTTTCTGCGTCTATATTCAGTTATTCACCAATTAAATGGTTATTCAATGTTATATATATCTTAATTGTTTTCATTTTCTCTATGATTTTCTGAGGGCAATTCAATTTAATGTTATACTTTTCTATATATATGTATTTGATATAAATAACAATAAAAAAGAAATATATAAATAAGGAATTTTTTTGAAAAATATTATTCACTTTCTTTTTTTTTTGTTTTTGGTTTTGTGAGGTAACAAAAAGTAATAAAAAATAATACTTTTTTTTTCAATAAACCGCAGAGTCAAATTGATTATTTTATATATATTTAAATCAATTTACACAATATATATAATATTATAATGCCCTTTGAGTTATTGCGGTATAATATATATTTATACAAAAATAAAATCATTAAAATATTTTAATTTATCCAAATGCGATGCATTTTAATCCATATGTATATTTAAAATTTGTCATCATTTATGAATGTATTCAAATTAAAAAGAAAATGTTTTTTTGTTTATATTTTAATTTTTTTATATTAAATAAAACTTTAAGAATTTTGTTACATCAATTTGAAAGGTTTTGTGTATTGTATAATGTATATACAATACATTTTTTTGGTTTTTCGGAATATTATATGTATATTAAATTGAAGCATTGAAGTTAATCGATATTCATTTATTTTTTTTTTTTGATGCGTGTATTAAAAACGTGTGTGATATATGCCATGTATTTATATATATATAAATATATATAAATATATATATATATAAGATGCATATTGTGTTATATAAAATCATACCACACACACAGTTTATTCTACGAAAAAATAATGTGATGGAAAAACGCCAACGTTTATTTCATGTATATTATCTATAATATACGTGTATAGATTTAACAGTTCATGTATATTGATGATATACATAAATGGTTATGCCGTATTCAAATATACATATTGATATATATATATATATATATGTATACTTAAACGTAAAAGAAAAACGTGTATATTATAAATATATTATTATGTTAAATGACTATATTATAACAACTATTATAAAAAAAAATTTAATTTGTGCCATATTATATATTGTATATAAGAAATAAAGCGGTAATGCAATACATATAATGGCGCCAGACGAAACACCCTTATACGATGACTTTAAGTTTGAAAATACATTAGTTATAATATTATATCTATTTTTTTTTTCGCAAAGTATACGAACAACACCAGCAGTATACAAAATGCAATAAACACTGACAATAATTTTACAATTATACCTATGTAATAATAATGAGTATATATATGCTGTAATTTTTAGCACATAAATAAAGTACAAAAACAACACAATTTCACAACGATTGAAAACATTATTGTATATGTTTATAAAAAAAAAAGTCATAAAAATGTTGAAAAGTGCAAATTTAGAAATAATAATTGTTTGTTTGTGTTTATTTATCCATATATACGTATATTTTGTTTATAGAAGAATAAAATAATTTATGCATAAGAGTATATATAAAACAGAAAATCATCTGTTTATAAGTTGTTGTATATATACAAAAAAAAAAAACACAATAGATTTTATATATATGCATTTAAAATTTTGTATATATGCAAATCTTACATTTATGATGTATGCAAAATAAATACACATCACTTTTTGCTATATATCAATATATATAAATATACCAAAAGTATATAAAGAATATCAACGTACTGTATATGAACATTTTATGTGAAGGGTCATATATGTGACATTAAATGGTTATTTTTTCTATTATATATATTTGTTGTATATGACATGTTTGTTTATATATAAACGATATATGTATATATTGTGTGGATTTTAATATTATAAAACGATATATTATATATATAAAAAGGCATTAGATGATATATAGAAAATATGATAGAGACTCCCATATAATATTATGATGATATATACAAATTACAAACAAATATTTATATATAAATTTTCTCATATATCACAAAGTTTTTTTTTTTTGAAAAATATGGAAATTTACATGCGTAAATAATTTCTCTATATAAATGATGCATAAAAATCTATGTATCTTTATTTTTATATATATATATATTTATATAGTTTCACGCAAGTACTTTGAAAATCTATTTATGATTAAAAATAATAATATTATATAATTTATGATAATTTCTTTGGTTTTGCTTTTAAATCATCCGCGCATATATTCTTCAATCTTCATATATATATAAAACAATGATTCATCTGCTTTGTTTTAGTACTCTATGAATTTATTCATTATGTATAAAACCAACCTTACCTATATATATATAATAAATTTTTATACATTGTATATATAAGATTTTAAGTATAACGAATTTTATAATTTTATTTTAGAAAATACTGAAACTTTTATTTGTTTGGGTAAAAGACGTATTGATATATGGATACATCTTAAAATACTTTACGTACCACCAAAAGATTATGGATGAGAAAGCAATCCCTTGAATTATGACACTCCTATAGAATCCTTAAAAATTAAAAGAAAAACTTGCCAGTGTGTTGTAATTGATAAAAATGTCAACCTAAAACTCTAACAAAGTTTTGGGGTCGTGGGTTCAAATCGTTTATTGAAGACATAAAAAATGTTTTGTGTTTTCGGTTATTTTTGAATCTGAATTTTAACAGAGAGTTGCACAATTTCTATTGTCGTACGGCTAATTACCGCGACACCGTAAAAAGCCACAAATTATGAAACCAACAAAAGAAGGCTTTTTTTGGACGCTAAAACCGATTGAAATTGGTTGTAATGTGAAAAAGAAAATATATGAATATGAAGAAGAAAAAATTTGTATATAGAATTATTGCTAAAGAAAATTTTCCTATATGATCAATTCACATATTATATATGGGATTAGGCAACACGCTATATGGGATTTTGATCAATCTTAAACTGTTATTTGTTCGTGGAAAAGATGCATATGGATATATTAAAATAAACTTTACGTACCAAAAAATTATGGATGAGAAAATTCATTAATCCATTGAATCCATTGAATTATGACTCTCCTTAAAAATCCTTAAAGAATCTTTATAAACTGGAAGAAAAACTAAGTACAGACATCGTTTTGCTTTGAATTGGTTTGGGAAAATTAATTTTTACACTTCATGATCGAGAGTATAATAATGTTTTTTTTTTCAAACTAGACTAATTCTTTTTTCCACCTTCTGCTGTAGAGTTACCTAACCCTTTAACGTTATTTATATTTTATATAGTAAAATGTGTTTTTTTTTTTAATTTTTTTGTTTAACTTTTTATCTCATTATTTATATACATTTGAATATTTTATCACCCATTTATTTATATATATATTGTATTTAAAATTGAAATTTTTATATGAGTCACATTATTTTAGAAACAAAAAAAAAACAAATTTTAAATATGATATGATTTAAATGTGCTTATATACATTAAATAAAGAATTTTTTTTTAATACAAAATACGTCAATCAATATAAATATATATAGAATTTTTATGGAGAGATAAAACTTCTTGTTTTTTTTTTTGTATATCATATGACAAATATGTATATAAAAAAAGAATTTTTTTTTTTTAATCGGTGTATATTTGAAAATGTATGTGTGTCGTGATTTATCATAAATACAAAGAATGTTAATTTTTACAATTTATGCGAACTTAAATTAGATTAAAATTGTTTTATTGATAAAATTAAAAAAAAAAAATTATAATTGTTAAAGTGTGCAAATTTTTGTAATTCGCATAAAAAGACTTATTGTCGGGGGGTCGTCTATAATATAAATTTTTTATTTTTGTTAAATTATAATTTATGCGGTTAAATTAAAAATTGATAATAATATACAAAATTTCATAAATATTTATTAAAAATTAAAAATAGTTCTATGGTAGTGAGTGAGCTATAATAGAAAAAACAACGTACGGTATCGATAAATATATAATTTTGGGTGAATTAATCATTTACATTTTAACAAAGGATCTGAACAAATCAATATACGTAGATATACACTATAAAAGGTTAAAGTTCGTATACTTTTAAAAAATATATTTTCCTACATACATCAATATTATAACTTTTCAAAATTATTTGTTTTTCCTATATATATATAAAATATTATATCGCAAATAATACCTATATACAGAATTGTTTATAAATACCGCAATAGGTAAAGTAAAAAAAAAACTTAACAAAAATCAATATTTTATTTAGAAAATTATTAAAACGCGTATTTTTTTTTTGTTTTGTTTATTTAAATATATATCCATATAAATAAGTAAAATAAATAATAATTATATTTAAAGGAGGTCATTTTTAATATATATATTTATTTATATAATATATTGTATGATTTTTAGCATATATGAATATCTTTTGTTGTTTTTTTTCTATTTTCCTGTTTATTTTATTGAAAATGTAAATGGTTTTATGATGCATCCTTGTTATAATATTATACATATTGATGACAAAACATTCTAAATATTTGATCAAACTTGATTATAATTATAGGACATGTATATATATTTTTTATATTAATTTATCCTGGCAAAAATATGAATATAATATTTGTTATCTCTATAAAAAATCATATTATTCTCTGGTTATTATTATTTATCGTATATATGCAATGTTTTTATATTATTAACTATATTATATAATATATTATTTGAAACCCGCATCTTTACAAAATATAAAAATTGATTGTCGAACACAAAATTAAGATAAGCAAAATATTAAGTATTTTATTTTCCGCATGAATCATGATATTATGATATTGCTTTTATATGTAATAATAATTTTATCCTTTTAAATGGTTTAATAATCAATATTAAGGGTTTTTTTTTGTTCTCATTATAACATCTGATGAAAATTTATAGAAATATTAGATGATGATAGCTATATATAAAATATTTTTTTGTTTTGGGCAGTAAATGTTAGTATGTTGCAAGATTTATGTAAAGACTGTACGAGAATTCTGGTAAAAAAGATGTGGAAATAGCAACCACAGATTTTATGAATTTTAGGAATTACAAAATGTCAGCATAATTAATTCATCATAAAATGAATATATTTTGAAATTATCATTAAATATTTGTATTGATAATTCTGCGACAATATTGAGGTAACTCATTTATAACTTAACTTATCAGAAGGACTATTATTTCATACATGCAAACGTTTCACTTGCTTGGAGCGCTTTTTTAACTTGGAGGACGCATTCCTTTTTAATTCACCGACTTGAACAGTGCTTTAGAATATAATTAATCCGATTCCAAAATTCTTCTTTCAAAACATTGGAATAGCTTTAGCCACTAATAAAACCCGACGTGTCCAATTTGTTTTAAATATTTTTTAATAGCTACTATAAATGATATATTGGGCGCAAATATTTAGACTGTATAGTCGTGAAGGCGTGAAAAAGTAAAGAACCGGTCCTGCTTATCAGTTCTTCTTATCGAATTTTGCACTGTGGATTGAAATAATATTGAATTCATACAAACTGATGAAAAAAAAATTCAGTAACATAATTTTGTACTGACAAAAACAAAATGTATACAATGAATCAGGGAATAAAGGAAGGTATATATTATAAATACAAAATTGTATAACATATACAAGTACCTAAATAGCTTAATATAATTCAAACATACCCTCATTGAATGAATGTATATTATCAATATTATATACTTACTTTTATAACGCTTCAATTATTCATATATATATATTTATAGCAGTCAACAAAATCATATACATATATATTAAACGAAACAAAGTTGAAAAGTTAAATAATTCTATTATATATTACACAATATTATATATATGAATGATATATTCAAAAAAATTTTTTTTATATTCAACTTCAAAAAATATTATTGCATAAATATATTTCGCAAATATATTTTAAAATCTGCAAAAAAAAATTATACTATTATACATTTATTTGTGTATTTAAAGTGTACGAATACTTTTGTATAGAATCAAATAATAAAAAGTTGCATTATTACATATCGGTTGTATAATAACGAAAGGTATAATATATAGACTATTGAGGGGTTATTTAAATAATAACATCCGCATTATTTTGGGTGGAAAGACAAATAAAAAAATGAATTTGTGAATAAAAGAAAAATGACAAGAGATTATTTCTTTGAAATAAATTCATTCATATTATTATATTTCTCTATATAGATAATATAGAACTTTAATAATTATATTCATAATCATGCTTTTCGGAAAAACATTTTATGAATTGTTGTAGATTTAGCAAATTTGGAGTTTATTTTCCTGTCTATCATATATAAGAATAATGTATATATAAAAAATTTAGTTATTCTTAAATTTTATTCGTTATTCATGCGAATATGTTGTACAAAAATGTTATATAATAATTTATTTAATTACAATAACATCTTAAAATGTGGTAAGGTTTATCATATATAATATATATGACAAATATAAGATCATTTTGCCTGCATAAAAATGTAATCTCATTCCAATACATTAAATTATATAATGTAAACAACTATACTTATAAATAAATACATGTTAAAATATACATACAAAATCTATATTTTTTCTAGATTATCAATGCTTAAAAACTTTTTGTTTTAATGTAATATCTATCCTCTTCGTCGTCGTTGTATTATAAAAGACAGCCAGAATCACAACATAATAATCCATACATATATTAATAAATAAAATTTATATATATATATATATATATATATAATTATTAATTTTTTTTCTTCTTATATTATATACTCATAAGTCAACATTTAAAAAAAAAGAAATAATAATATTCGTATATACCGTAGTTAAATAAATATTTACATTCCATATATTCTTTTTTTTTTTTTTATTATTAAATATTTAATTCTCATAATGAATGCTATTTGAATGCACGCATACAATATATATATATATATATATATATATAAATAGAGACAATCATTTATAAAATATACCATTTATTTATTTATTTGATTTAATAGAAATTCTTTTACATTTATTTCTCATATATTGCATATTATAATAAAAGTATTAAAACATTTACATATATTTTAGTATATAAATGAATAACAACATCGCCGCGTTTACTTCTTCTTAAATTAAAAAAAAAAAAATTTATTTTAGAAAAAAATTCAAGAAATATTTAATCGCATACAAGAATCATTAATAATAATTAGGTTCATGATGTCATTTTTATAAAGAAAATAAAAAAAATTATTTTTAATACACAGAACTTTTTTCTTTTTTTTTATTCATATGATTATTTATTATAATAATAATAATAAGTAAACAGAACATCCATCAATAAAACTGTGTTTTATGGTTTTAAACACAAAAAAAAAATGACCATTGGTATTTTTTTCTTTTTCAATCATATATAACCCATTTTTGTTTTTTAAAAAATATATAATAAGAAGAAATAATAAGTCCAAGATGTACAAGAAATTTTTGTGTTTATATATAAATTACAAGATAACCCCCAAAGGGTTTTTATTATATATGAAAACAAAATAAGGAAATCTTTATATAAAAAAAAAATTAAGTATTGCAAAAACCAAAGCATTAAGATCATCATTCATCATATTGCCTTTGGTTATATACTAAAAAAAAAAATCATAACATTCTATTTATTGATTTCACGTTTTGTTCGTTCGTTCGTTTTTTTTTTATTTTGGGTACTTTCGTATCATATTTTCATATTTTCACAAGACAACGAAGAGTTTATATAAAAAAAAAATTATATTTTATTATTAATTTTTTTTGGTTATTATTAACTCAATCATTATAATTTTGTTTTCTTCTTTTACATAGTTAATACATTAATTTTAGAAAAATTTTCCAAATTGTGCAGATGAGAAATGATGCATTTTCATTATTATTATTATTATTGTTATGATGGTGAGAAATTTAATCATAATGTTGTTAAAGTGGCGCAAAAAAAAAAAAAAGGTGTTTTATCGATTTTTGATCAGTTACTTATTGTTTATAGTTCAATTATTATTGTATATAATATATATATAGTTAGGTACTTGTTATTTTATAAACGAGTGCATAAACTTTGTATAAAATAAAAGAATAATAATATTGTTTTGTTTACATTATTATAATTTTGTTTCTTCTCCATATAAAGGGTGATTCTTTAGCTATTATTAGCTATTCACTGTCAAACATCTTCAGTTTGGTCTATAATTTAACCATGAATCGTCTTACAAACGAACAACGCTTGCAAATTTTATTATCAAAATGCGTGCTCTATTAAGAAAGTTCATCGCGACGAAATTGTGTTCAGCGACGAAGCTCATTTTTGGCTCAATGGGTACGTAAATAAGCAGAATTGTCGATTTTGGAGTGAATATCAGCCAGAAGCATTGCAAGAGCTACCAATGCATTCAGAAAAAGTAACAGTTTGGTGCGGTTTATGGGCTGATGGCATCATTGGATCGTACTTCTTCAAAGATGACGCGAATCGTAATGTAACTGTGAATGGTGAGCGCTACCGTGAGATGATATCCAACTTTGTTTTGCCCAAAATACAAGAGCTTGACTTGCATGATACGTGGTTTCAACAAGACGGTGCCACATGACGCACAGCACGCGCAACAATGGACTTATTGAGAGGCGAGTTCGGTGAACATTTTATTTCACGTCCGGGACCGGTCAATTGGCCGCCTAGATCGTGGGATTTAACGCTTTTAGACTATTCTATTTTTTGTGGGGCTATGGTAAAGCTCATGTCTAAACAGACAAGCCCACTTCAATTGACGCATTGGAAGACCGCATTGAAGCATTTATTCGTGAGATACCGGCCGAAATGTTGGAAAGAGTATGCCAAAATTGGACTAAGCGGATGGACCATTTGAGGCGCAGTCAAGGTCAATATTTGCATGAAATAATTTTAAAGATTTCATGAATTTTTCTGAATTTGATGTGTTTTTTTTTTTTGAAAAACTTTCTTATAGCTCTTAAAAAATCACCCTTTATATACACAAATATGGTTCACGATTCTTTGAGATTTAAAATATATTTTCTATATATTTATACAGCTTTACCTTATATTAATGTAATGCATGTTTGCTGCCCGATTACTTTATAAGATATATTATACTGTTATTATTATTAATTTTTTGCTATCTTGTTATACACCTCATTATTATGTACATATTGTATTATTATTGAGCGGTTCAATTATATAATGTAATAGATTTTTTATTGGAAAATCATTTTATAATTTCTAATTTCTTAAATAAAATAACGCAGTAGTTGCTTTTTAATTAGATAATTAATTATGATATACATAAATGAACTTTGATAAAGTGTTTTATATTTTGCTAACTTAATTGTAGATTATTAGAAATAAAAAAAATAAATACATCATTGATTTATATACATAAAATTTTTAAGGTATTTGATAAATAATCCTATATATATAATTCTTTTGAATGAAAATTCTGTTCTAATAAGATTATTTTGTAAGTCCTTAACATATCAGATCGATATCCTTTAAAAACTTATTAATTTTAAATGATAAAAATATAAACAAATTTCAATAAAACCATAATTAACTAATAAATAATTAGTAATTATAACAATGAACACAAGAAAAAAAAATCACTTTAAAAGGTTAATTACTCAACGTTCACCTTTACAGCACTTTTGCATAAAATTATAATATAATCTAATTTATAATTTCAGAAGCTAAAATTTTTTCCATTCATTATTATTATTATAATACGCGATTATTTATAACTATAATATAATATAATAAGCTTATTATTTCATTATATCTTTATTTCATTCATTTATACATATATTTTAATTTTTTTTTTTATATAACATAAATACGCGATTTATACAAAAAAATATATACAATACACAATTTGAATATAATAAATTACAGCAAATTTTACAGGAAAACAAAAAAAAATAATAAAACGAAACGTATATTCAATTCATATACAATATATACCAAATATATGTAAATGTATATTATATAAAATAAATTATCCACTCTATATATATCATTATTATTATTATTTTATGCAAATGATTTGATTTCCGTGAATACGACGAAGACGACGACGTGCGAATATTACTTTATTATTAAAATATATACAATTTCGCATATAAACAAATAATAATAATAATAATAATAATAACTTTATAATACAAACAGCCGAAAAAAAAAATTATAACATATAAGAATAATAATAAAAACGATGAAAAACTTTTTATTTTTTTTTTTTTATACCAAACGTCTACCAAAATAAGAATACCAAACCAAAAACAAAAAAAAAACATCATGTTAACAAAAAATAAGTGTAAACGACTTAATGGCACGCGAATTATTTTAAATTTAATATCTGTTTTTATTTTTTTGTTATTGTTTTTGTTTTTGTTTTTATTTTCGGCTCAATGAATCAATATATATATAGAGAATAATGTATAAGTAATATTTATAGTATAGATATATATACAGATACAGAACAAAAAAAAGTAAAATTACAATAATTTATAAATAAGAACAAAAACGATTTAGTTATATGTATATGGAATAAAATAAAAAAGAAGTTAAATTATTATTATTATTATAGGGTAACAAAATAGTGATTCAATGGAAATATATACATATATTGATTAAAAAATGATTGATTTTTTTTAAATGAATATTAGGCATTTGTATATGAGTTCAGCTTTAAGACAACAAATATTCAAAAGGTACAATCACGATAATTGTGATAATTGATAATAATAATAACCTGACTTAACCAATTTTTTTTATTGTTTTAATTTACTGTGATATATTCAAATCAGATTAATTTTTTTTTATATCATCGCCCTTGGTTCAATTTATTAAGTTACCGTGTAATAAATAATTATATACATATGTAAATCTAAATAATTTTTTTTTCCTATATTGAGTTGTGTTAATTTATTTAAATTATTTTACATAAATATTTTTTTTTTTTTTTTTGTAAATTAATTTATTATATGAATTATTTTAAATACACATTTTTGACTTTGAATATGTATAATATACAATAAGAAAAAAATGTGGCGGGGAACATACTCTTTTAGTTATAATAAAGAAAAAAAAATCCAATATATGTGTTACAAAATTAAGTAATAAAATATTGTTAAAATTAACATATCTATGAATTATTATTACTGTATAATAATAAATAAATAAATATAAGTTTCATTTATTTATAAATTGTATATAAATTGAATATGATTTTTTTTTTCTTCAATTATATTACCACAAAGTGTATACGAAAAAATAAAATATTTATACAGTCTTGTTGCTCTATCTCTATATAAATAGATTGTGGATGTATAATTATTTTTAACGCGTTTTTATTGTAAATTTTACATCGAATGCATAAAAAAAAATGAATAATTGTTAAATGCATAGATCACAAACAATATTAATTTGTATTTAGCATAAGCTGATTTTTTTTTTTTTACATTTATAAAATTTAAATTGATATATGTTTTGTATATTTCAAATTAACGTTAAAAAAAATTATAAAATTTAATAGGTAAATTTTTTATATATACATTCTGTCAAATAAGTACCCGGAAATTTGAAATTAAACACAAACAACTTATCAATCATCTAAATTTATTATATCCCCTTCAAAATAGGCCCCTTCTGAGGCAATACACTTCTTCCAACGAACAATCCAATCATCGAAACACTTTTTAAAGCTAAATTCTGGGATGGCCTTCAGTTCTCGTTGCGAATTAGTTTTGATGTCTTCAATGCTCTCAAAACGGGTTCCACGAAGTGGTAATTTGAGTTTCGGAAACAGGAAAAAGTCTCGTCACCAGTTATGATGCGTTCGATGAACGTTGGATCGGAATTTACGCGTTCAAGCATGTCTTCAGCCACCTTACTGCGATTCACTTTTTGAAGAAAATTCAGATCTTTTGGCACCAATTGCGCTGCGACTTTCCGCATACCCAAAACATCAACCAAAATATGACGAGCGGTCTCATGAGACATGTTCATTTCTTGGGCTATCTCTCGCAAACTATAATGACGATTTTCGAGCACCATTTCCTTTATTTTGTCGACGTTTTCTTCAGTTGAAGAGGTCGAAGGCCGTCCTGAACGTGGTAAATCGTTCACTTCTTCTCGCCCCTCTTTGAACGATTTATACCAATCGTAAACTTGAGTTTTCGACATGGTTGAATCACCAAATGTTTTTTTCAACATTTCCAACGTTTTGGCACAAGAAATTTCGTTTGAAACACAAAATTTCACACAAACTCTTTGTTCGATATTTTTATCCATAGTGAAAATCGCAACGCACACAAAAGGTTGACTTGTTCCTAACGACGCCGTAAACAAACTAAATGACACACTGCAATAACAATTGACAGGATAGTTGCTGACAGTTGTGCCAACCTGGGAAAAAAAATGTTTGAAATATTCTCAGCGGGAAAATTTAAAATGAGAATGGGTACTTATTTGACAGAGTGTATATATATATATTTTTTTAATTTATGCATATCGATATATGTAGAAACAAATAGATAAATCAAAAAGTATTCAAGATTTACTTATAATTATATTTAAAATCTTTAATTAGATATTAAAGGAAATTTATTATTATATGTATAGCTTGTTTTCAAATAAATGAATAAAAATTTACTTGGTTTTGGTAATTTAAGTGAATGGGTTTTTTTTATTTAAAATTTACAGTTCCCTAAACGCATTGAATTTCAATAAATATTCTAATCAATCAAATATTCAAAACAATATAAAATTCGGAATAATTCCTTTTTTTTTGCTGATAATTTTTCTAATATATACAAAATTCCATTCATTCCATTCAGTAACAAAAAAAAATAAAATAAAACGGGTACTTTTTGATTCAACCAAAACATATTATTTTTTATATAATATTATGCATATACAAATCCATATAGTTACAATCAAATATACGAACATAAAGATTATATTCAGAATTTTAAATTAATTATATACATATATATACATTACATATATATATATGTATGTATAATATGCATAAACATTTATTTATGAATATATACTACACCTATAAATTATATATTCAAAATGTTAATTATTGTTTAAAATTGTACAAATGTGTTCAATTATAGTACGTATATATATATAAAATACAAAATATAACCCAATGAACATTAAAATATTGTTAATTGTTTATAATGCATAATATTAAATAATAAAATTAGAAAAAAATAAATAAATATTACTTTTAAAACATAAATCCTATCGTATAAAAAATATACACTTCACTTTTAATTATTTTTTAATAAACACAAATTTATATATGTAAATGTATAAAATTATTTATTATATACATTTCCTTGAAATAATTTTTTTTTTATTTGTGGATAAAAAAAAAAAGGTCATATAACTAAAATGCATTTATTTATAATACATATATATTTATATTATTTTTCATATTATTCACGCTATATAGTTATTTATATTTATATATATATTGGAAAAAAGAAGTATTTTTACTTGAATTTTATTTTGTTGAAAATATATTTATTTTATTGGATAAAATGATCACTTAATTTGTTACATAATCGTTATTTAATAATATACGATAAAATGTCTGATTGTGAGTGTGATAAATAATTTATTAAAAAATTAGTTAGTTTTGTTATAAAATTATAAAATAACTATTATTTTAACTATTATTAGCAAAATATATAAAACAAATATATTATCTTGTTTTAAAAGAACGAAAACTTGACCTGCAGGAAGTTAACACCCCATTTTACTATTTTTTTTTAATTTTTAAATTTAATTTTGAGATTTTTAGATTAGGAAAATGGGGTGTTGGCGAAAAATGTACCTTTTAGTTTGGCTTTTTGGGGATATCAAAAAAAAATTATCGAACAGTTTAGAACAAATCTTAAATAACCTGAACCAAACTTTTAAAAATTAAAAAAGATCGAACCATGGGCTGTTAATTTCCTGTAGCTGAAAACTTGCACTTTTTTTCATTGGCAAAATACGATTAGAAAATTCTATATCAAAATTTATTAATAAAAAACAAAAACCATTTGTTTTCCTCTTAACCAAAATTAAGTTAAAAATTTAATATTTTTTCACTGTAAAATGTAACAATCAAATTTTTTATATACCTTTATATTACCACATTTAAATTTAATATTATTTTTATTATACGCACACAGGAACATTTAAAATAAAAAAAAACAAAAAGAATTTATTATAATTAAAACATATTAATTGTAAAAGTTTTATGTTTTTAAACATAAAAAAAAAATAAAAATAAAATTTAAACAAATTTATTTATATCACGCAATTTTATAAATCCTCTGATTAAAAAAATGTAATAATTTTTGTTTTTTGTTTTATTGTTGTTGTTCATTTATTTTGTACAAAAAAGAAGGTGTCATTTATTAAAAAAAAAAAAAAAATATCGAAATTATTATTATTTATCAATTCTATATTTATTTATATTTTTTCCACCTAAATGAAACCTTTTTGTTTTTATTTTTTTTTTTTTTTGGTTCTCTTAAAAATAAAGAAGAATAATATTTATAAAAGTGAGAATAAGATAAAGGATGCGTGAAATAAATTGGAAATCGAGTTAAAAAAAAAAAAATTCATAGCATATAGTTAATATACAATTTTTTGTGTTATTAATATTTATATGAAATTTACACGCAAAATAAATGTTTAAATATAACTCCTATATAAATGTAAATTTTATAAATGAAAATTGATTGATTGCAAACTGTGATCTTATAAAAAAATTTATATTAATTGCTCTGTTCTGTGTTGTCTTTTGAAAATTATGAAAAAAAAATTTATAGATTTAAAATACAAATTAAAAAATTATCTTTGAATGTAAAAAAAAAAAAAATAATGAAATATTAAAGGAATTTTTATTTTGTTTAACAGATATATGAAATAAAATGAATTGTTATTTATTGTTTTAATTTTATTGAGAATTTTTCATGTTGTTTTAATAATTTAAATTTTAATGAAATCGAAATTGATTTTCATATCAGAGGGAGAATTCAATAATGTGTAATGCGATTTTTATATTAGGAATAGCTCAAAAGTAATGCGATAATACATTTATTTGCTACGATATATTAGAAAGACAATTTTTTTCATAATCCTTTCATCAAAATATACCTTATATTTTTAAATTATAAAGTTTTCATTTCTGTGCATATCAATAAATCAATTTATTTTTAAATAAATTTATATTTAACCATTTTTATAAAGTAAGAACTACAAAACAAAAAATAAAAAAAACAAATTCAATATACGAATTAAAAATAAAATAAAAATATGATGTCATTATATTAGCGGCTCAATGTCTGTATAAAATACAAAATAAATTTGCAATTATTTTATGTGTTTTGTTTTTTTTTTTTTTTAATATCAATATTTGTATTTTATATATCTAAAAAAAAAAAAAACAAAAAAAAAACAAAAAAGAAAGATAAATATTTTACAAAAAAAAATCAATGATGCTATTTTTATTTTATCTTTATATATTCTGTTTGTTATGTGGTGTCGGTACCTTTTTTATATTTATTTATTTTTTTTTTTCTTAATAAATTTAATTAAATAACCAAAAAAAAAAAAACGTTTTTTTTTCTTAACTTATTATATTATTTAACTTTTAAGATAATTTCTATTTATCTATTCACAATTATTAATTAAATTATTCACATTTTAAATACTAAGTTTTTTTTTTTTCATTTTCATTTTACTTTGTTTTATTCATAAATATTTATAATAAATATATAAGTATATAAATAATTAAGTATATAGACATATTAAATATATATATATATATATAGATAGATGGATAATAATATTTAACAACAAAATTTATTATATTGAATATTGATTATTTAATTAAAAATAAAAATAATAATAAATAAATTTTAGCGTTAAGTTCAATATTTTTTTTTTTATTTTTTTTTGGTTTTGTATTTATTATTATAATAAAATACCAAAATGATTTTATCATTATTTTTAGATATATGAATATTATTTTTATTTTTTCTTTTTTAAATAGATATATAAATAAATAATTTATGCGACAAAGTTTTTGGTATGGATCCAAAAGGTCTGCTTAAAATTATAATTTTTTTACAAGGTAAAATATAATACATTTTAATTAAATATTTACTTTTATATAAACATATATCGCTTTTGTTATATTGGCCAAATATTACAAAAAAAAAAAAAAATGAATATTATTTATGCGGTGTTAAATTGGCAGAATAATTTTATTGAATTGTTTATTTATTAAACAAACATGTATATTATTGCAAAAATTAAACAAAATATTTTAATTTAATATTTATTCATTTGAATTTGACAAAAAAAAAAAAACAAAATTATAATGGATTAATATTGATTTTATACACGTACAATCAACACCCAAAAATTAATATTATATTTTTATATGTACAATATTTTTAAAATTGCTGCGTGTTTCTCAACTATCGCATATATATACGAAAAATGTCAATTGAGAAAGCGTTAAGTGAATGATTTTCGTATAGATTATTTTTTTATCAAATATTTTATTGAATTATAACTTAAAAATCATTCAAAATTATCCTATATTTATTTAATTACAAAACGATTTTTTTTTCTTCAAAACATTAGGGTTAAAAAATATTAACAAAAGTTTTTATCAATCATATCGTGTTATAATTTTTTGTTTGTAAATAAATATAACTATCATAAAAATAATGTATATTTTTTTATCCACACCTACTTTTATTTTATATAAAAAATTTAACTTTAATTAACATTTTCCATTAAACCTTTTTTTTTTGTTGTTGGTCTTTTCATCACACATATAAAATGATTTATTTAAGTTAAATAGCCAAATTATAGCACGATTCTACGATTGCTTTTTGTATTCTACGTACATTCTTAAACAAATAACATAAAATATAATAATTAAATGGTAATAAAAATATTAAAAAAAAAAAATTTTATGATGTTGTCATCATCGCATTATATATAATTGTACAAATAAATTCTTTTTATATTCCGAAAATTAATCTGTTATAGATATAGTTATAATAAGTCTTTAACAAAAAATGTACATGGAAATATATGCCATTTACGTATATATTTATAACAAAAAAATAAATAAATAAATGATATACGTAATTTAAAATTACGTTTAACAAAACAATATATATATAATATATATGTCATCAATAAAATAATATAAAACATTTCGTTTATTTGCCAAATAAAATTATTACTAAAAAATAATAATAATAAATATTTTCACCAAAATTTCCTTTTTTTAAATATAATATAAAAAAATTGGACATCGAACACTCTCCTAGTTTTATTTTAATGATGATTCTGTGTGATAATGATAATGATAATGAAAATGATAACGAAAAAAATAGAATTATATTTGAAATTATTTACAGCAATTTTCTTGATCAAATTTGATCAGATCATATCTGATTAGTGCCTTGCACAATTGAATTGGATTATAGTTTGGGTTAGAAAATATAGTTATATATCATTTGTATTGAAAAATAAAATCAATTTCGTTTTAAATTCCCTTTGCAATTATGCTACTATGATGAGATCTAAATATTTTCCCATATAGCAAATCTTTTCTGTGAAAATCTTTTAATCAAAATAGAATAATAAAAAAACACACTCCTTCAATCTATCTATCTATCTATATAATTGATCAGATCAAAAACATAATCAGCAGAAACATCAGATAGATTGATAAATTTCCAAAAAGTTCGCCGCAATTACACACAATAAAACAATTAAAAAATCTTCAAAAAAAAAATACAAATTAATTGTTATTTATATTTTTACTTTTCGCATGTCTGTAACTATATAACCGCTTAATCAATTTGTTTTTTATTTTTATCATTTAAACATATTTTAACTAAAAAATTATATACCGTGTGTATTCTTATTTAAAGCTACTTGTAAAACAAAAAATAAAAATACATTGAGTTATTTGTACAAAATAGGTGTGAATGTAAAAAAATGAAATTTATGTTTTTGTTTTAGCAATTATTTGCAAAACCAAGATAGAAAAAAAAAAATGTATTTATCTAAAAAATATATATAATATATAACGACGCGAGTTATTCGTATCATATATATTATATATTATAAATAAATAAATGTTGAAAAAAAAACTGTACACAAGTGAATGTTAAACATAATTTGTTTTTTTTTTTAACATTATTAATACATTATTTTCTACTGTAATACAGAAGGATTTCAAAAAAAAAAATTAAATAAATATATAGATATATTTTTAGTATTTCGTATATTATATATTTTATTGTATAACGATTGGCAAGTTAAAACATATATAAAGATATAGATGAAATTAATACATTATACAGAATGTTTAATGTTGTGCTTTATAGATTAGATTATAAATTGGGTTGGGTGATAAGTCCCCAAAAAAAATGCAATGACCCGCTCGAGGTCATTGCGCTATACCCTTAATCTATTCCATATTCATATATTGTTTGCCCCTGTTCCAGAACCTGGACAATTGAATGATGGGTATGTACATAACTTGCTCAGGTATTGGAAATAATTTGGCAATGGTCCCGAGTCTTATACCTGCTATTGCTTCACATTCACATAGAATGTGCTCTGTAGTTTTCTTCTCCACGTGGCACACTCTACAAGTATCATGTTTTACGATGTGCATCCTATATGCTCTTAGATTATAATGTCCGATCACTAGTCTAGTGTTCGTTTTGTTTAGGCTGAGAATTTGTTTCGTCAGCCATTTTTTATTTTTGAATACGCAGGAATAAAGATTTTCGAGTGGCAACAGCCAACGGTGTCATTCCAGTGCTTGTGGGATTCCCGTAACAGCAATTCTCTTAATATTGCCTTAATCACTACATTAGCCAAACCACAAAATGGGCTAGGTTGAATGGTTGGGCGAACAGAGCTCTGTTTTGCGTTGGCATCAGATCTCTCTCCACTATGTCCAGGTATCTACATTAATGTTTACCTCTGACACAATCTTCAGTATCCCTAGACATTCGAAGCTTCGGCTCTATGACTTGGGAGTTGATGGCCATTAGTGACCCTTTAATGTCAGGTGGTATATATATAGATCTATTGTTATTTATATCCCGTATCCCTAAATCATCTGACGCAGAATTCTATAGCATGAATATATGCGGCTGAAAAACTGTACTGTAGCAATCCAGAGTGGCAGCATGTCCCACCTTAGGATTGGCTCCGGATCCCGAATGTTATGCTTTAATTTTTTATGTTAAAACATTCCGGAGTATTGATCATTGAGAGTCTTTACTTTAAAAAGTTCAATATTTTGAATAACATAATTGTAAATCTTCATTTATATACGGTAAATTATTATAGGTTTTTATATAGGTAAATGTTGAGTTGTAAAGTTATTGCTGTCCAACACCCGGTGTTGATGTTATAAAAATAACCATAACCAAAAACCAAAAAAAAAAAAAACTATAAATAATTAATATCTATATTTGGAACTTGAAAGTTAAAATTCGTTTTTTTTTTTGTTATTTATATAAAATTTTCATTTGATCCTATTTCTATCATATTGATCGTATGTACATCAACGCATATACGTTAATGATATGTTAATGAATTATATAATGTTTTAATTTGGTAATTTTATGAAAACATAAACATTATATTTACTATTAATAGAATATTAAAACATAAATAGATATTTTTATACATATAATAAAGTAGAGGTACCTTTTACTTTTACATTAAATTCATACTTTAGCATAAAAAATATATAATGTGAGGTTTCTATATAAAAATGCTGTAACCCTCCACATATTGCTCTAACATATACATTACATTATTTTACGATATGTTTTCAAGCGTTCAAGGTATAATTTATATATATATATATTTTTACCTTTTTTAGTATATATAAAAATCTATCCATATCACTTTATTATAATATTTATGGTTAAACTTAAAATCAATATATAATATAATAAAAAAAAATGATTATTCATACAAAAAAAAATAAAAATAAATAATATATTACATTATTCAATCAATCAATTAAATTAATGTAATATAGATATTAAAAATAAAAAAAAAAAAACATAGTTATAGTCGAATGTGTAGGTGGTATTATAAGCAAAAATAAAAAAATAAAAAAAATTGAAATAATGTTTATGGTAAAAATAAAATATTGGCGCCATACAAACAAAAAATCGAATGTAAAAATGATTGTTTTTATTTTATTTCATTTTCTTCATTTATTATATCTATTTCTATATATATATATATATATATATTTTTTTTTTAAAATATTAAATGATGGATTTAATTAAATTTTTTTTTTTTTTTATTTGAAAATATATTGTTGACTGACTAATTTATATCTTTCATTTTTATTTACGCTACACATAATAATGTTGTAATGATAATAACACAAAAACAAAAAACATATTAATTTATACCTTTTTTTTGTACTATATATATAGATAAAAATAAATTGTGCGATTATAATTTACAAACAGATCAAATGATGAATTAATTTTTAATATTAAAAATATTATTAATAATATCGATTCGATATAATAAAATTCATATATACATCATCTTTAATATATAAATGATATTTTTCTCTTATATTTTTTTGTTTTATCTGTTGTGTGTGTAGGATCAGTAGGATATTAAATATATATTGTAAAATTTATTACATCTTTCTTATATTTTTATTTTAGTTTGTTGTCTGCGTGCGTATTTTTTTGTTTTGTTTTAATATCATTAATTTGATATCGCATCCAAAGTATTATATAATAAGTTATGTTGGTACAATTAAATGAGATATAGTTGCTATATAAATTGTTTATATATACGATTATTTATTATATCAAATTGTTTTTCATGACTTTTTTTTTCATTTTGTTAGTTAATTTTTATCAATAAATTTTATGTTTCTTCTTCTTCTTTTTTTCAGCATGTATGATGTATATGGTAGACATAATATCATAAAAATAAGATAACTTTTTGAGCACAATCTATTAAATTTTTTAGATTACAAATAAAAAAAAAATTAAATAACAAAACTTTAACTATAAAAATTTTGATTATATCTGTATATTTTTAAACATATATATTAATAAATTTTGTAATGAATCAATGAATTTTACGTTATATTTTTTTGGGGAGAATAAAATTTAAATAATTATATAGTATTTTGCTGGTTTTAATTTTTGTATATGTCTGTTTTCAAAATGTAAAATATCTAATCTATAAAATAGAAATTCTTTTATATTATAGTATTTTTTATAAGCTTCCTGTGGAAAATTATTTGTATCACAATATAATAATAATATTATTAATAATGAAAACGCAACTAAAAATTAATTGAATACCAATATAATAAATTGCCTCTTATATTATTATGATTATTTTATTGTTTTATCGTTACGCACTAAATATTGAATATATATATGAGTCGCTTACGAAGTTATAAGAAGATAAGTCGCGTTACACTTTACTTAAAATTATAATCTTATTATTATTATTATTTAAAGAGGTATTTATAATTAATCTTAATTTGCGTATATTTATTAAAAGATAAAAATATATATCTATCAAATTGATAAATATTTATTTGTTTTATTAATATAGTTGATTTTTTTCTTGCTTTCTTGAATTAAACATTGAAATTATGTGATAATTTTCATCTGATTAAATTTAATATTTAATTCATTGATCAAATAATAATGTATCTTTTTTCGATATTTATTTTTTGCAGAAATGGTTCTTATCATTTTTTTTTTTAAATATAATTTAAATCACCTGATGGTCGAGCATCAACGACAATTATTATATAGATCTAATTTGTTATGAGTATATACATAATTATGAATAATTATATATTGATAATAAAATGTAAATTTATATGAACTTATGGAACTTTTCTTTTCTTGTTTGTGTTTTTTTCTTCTCATTCTCCATTTACATTAATAAACCATTTAATTTTATAACAAATTAAAATTTATTCAAAAAAAAAAACAAAAACCAAAATCCATAAACATATAAAAATTAATTTTCAATTAAAATATATTATATACAGTAAATGTTCTTTGATATTCACTGATCTTATATTTACGTAATATTTATGTATATAACTATAAAATAAAATACAATATTACAAATTATAATATTAATTATTGTTTTTTTTTCTTACTGATATAATTATCTCATTAAATAGAAATAATAAATATTATTATACTATATATGAATATTATTTATTAAATAAATATTTTTCAATGAAAAGGTTATAACCCAGATTTGTTTATTACATATAAAGAGTTAAATATTTATCAGCAACATCATCATAAAAAATTCTGACTAACTAATTCCTAATGATAGAAAAATATCTTATAGTTCATGAATGAATTTTTTGTCATAAATTTTCCTTTTTTTTTGTTCATGTAATTTAATTATTAAAAACCTTTAACATATATCTATACTATAACATTCAATTATTATTAATATTTTATTTGCCAAAAAAATATCCATAAAAATTAATTTAAAAATAAAAACTCGTAAATTAAAAAAAATGCATGATTTTACATTTTTAACATAGAATTTGTCCTACACAACCCAATTTGATCGGTAAGGTAAGGGGGATTCCTAGATAATTTAATTATCTATCAAATGTGTATCCCTGAACGTTATTCTAACCCAACAGGTTCCCAATTTGTGGTGTTTTTACCCTTATATAATAAAGAAAACATTTTTAAATTGGTAAAAATCAACCTTTAATTATTTAAATTTTAAAGGGTGAAATTTCCATCAAATGGTGTTAATTTTAAGTGTGAATCTTAAGTAAAATAAGCGGAATTTTCCGAATTTATAATAATATTAAGGAAGTATTCCTTCAAAAAGTTGGGTTAAATTGAAAATATTTCAAATTTATAGATTTTTACTATATAGAATTTGTTCTACAACCCCATTTGATCGGTAAAAGAAGTTGTTAAACAATTTAATTATCTATCGAATGTCATCCTGAATAATTGGTAAAAATTACCCTATTTTTAAGATTTCCGTCAAATGCTATTGATTTTATGGGTGAATCTTAAGTAAAATAATTTGAATTTTTAAGATCATCAAATGCGATTGTTTGTAAGGGTCAATCGTATGTAAAATAAGCTGAATTTTCCGAAATTACAAAAATACTAAGGGCCAACCTTCAAAAAGTACGGTCAAATTGAAATTATTTCAAATTTATAAATTCTTACAATAGAATTAGTTAACAATCCCCGATTTAATCGGTAGGAGAAGTTTTCAGAGAATTTATTTAGAAAAATATACCGTAAAATTGAAACTTTAAATGAAAAAGTTTGGGGTTTTTTTTTTACATTTTTTCATAATGTAATTTTTAATATCATTTTTATATTTGACCTATACATTTTTTTTTGTAAAATAATTAATTTTTTTTTTTTATTATTATTTACTGATAAGCAAATAAATAATACAAAGAAAAAAATGAACAACAAATTAAAAGAAAAACAACAAATAAAATATTACAAATTACGCGCAGATTTAAGTTGAAATGTAACTAATAAAAAATAAAAGAAAAAAATATATTATGACCTTTTTTTATTAGCTCTTTCAGAGATATATTTTTTTTGATAAATCTATTTTATTTCTAAATTGAAATATACTTTAAAAATTTATTTAATAATAATTTAATATAACAAAAATATATATTATTCAATTCACGTTTTTATTTAATATACATAAAAACTCATAACAATCAATACATTAATATTAAAATATAATTTTTAAAATCAATTTAAATCATTTACCTATATATAAAATATCAACTGCAATAAAATATATAAATATGTAATTGTATATATAAATTATTTTTTTTACCTGTGTATATATTAAAAAAAAAAATTAAATTAAATTAAAAAAAAAAACAGGTAAATTTGTGTACGCATCAACAATTATATATATATTGTTATTTATATTTATGTATATATTTGATAGGTGCGATAAATACTGATAAAATTATTTTTATTTTTTTTTTTTTGAAATATACCAAAAAAATTCATTCAAAATATGTTAAGTTTATAATTATAATTTTTGTTTGTTATTTTTTTTTTTTTAATTTTGAATATCAAATAGATACATTACAAAAAAAAATAAAAATAAGTGAGTGATGTATATGACGGTCAAAATGTTTCTATATGTGATCAAGGATTTTTATATTAATCGGTTTTTTTTTATTTCATTTATAAATGTAGGTATGTTTGTATTCGCATTTATTTGAAAGCGTTCTTGTTATTATGGTATATTTTGTAAACATTTATTTTATATTTTTATTTATTTATTATACGTGTAGTATGTGTGTGTGTGTGTGTGTGTAACTGATAAGAGTAAATACTTTTTGTTAAAGATAATAATTTTTTTTTATATTTCAATAAAAATTATACATAAATACAATAATATATAAAGTATTTATACACACACGTATTGTTTAAATATGTTTTTGACCTTTATTGTTAAAATTTTTCCTGAATTTTACATGGAAACGTTAAAACATATTTATTTGATTTACCGCGAATCAAAGTGTTATTTTATAGGAAATTTTTTTTATTGTGTGCTAGTTGTACTGAATCATTGCGAAAGGAAATGGTTTTCTATATATGAAATTGGAACAATGGAATTTAATATGGAATTTCGAAATAAAATTAGATTGTTTTTTTCTTAACATACTATTTAAAAATTTTTAATATTACTAATTAAAATTTCTATATCGTGAATTTTTTTATTACTAAAACAATCTAATTGATATTTTTGTCTTATTACAAAATTTCTAAAAACCTTTTATCGAAATGTATAAAAAAAAATCTTAAAATATGACGCAAAATCAATTAGATTAACATAAATGTAAATTTTGATTATGAACAAAAAACTTCTAAATTCCGCACATAACTTTTTTTTTTAATAATATATAAAAATTTAAAAACATACCATCAGGAGGCACAAAATCTTGGCATAGACGGTAAGCTGTGGTAACCTATTTATGATAAAATGATAAAAAAAATTAAAATTAAAAAAAATATATTTGGATGCTATTAAAAATCTTATTACTAATATAATTTATAATAAAAATAATGTACAAAAATTAAACAATAATTAATCAATCAAAATAAATGAATACACGATTTCAGAGAACAATAAGAAAAATGTCAATTCAAACATTCACATTTTATATGCATATAAAAAAAATTAAAAACATTTCTGAAATAAACACATTCATAATATTGAAAAAGAAAATAAAAATTAATATATTTAATTAATTAATAAATAAAATAATTAAATAATTAAAAACCAATTAACCAATTTTAATTTTAGTATATATAAAATTGTTTTTTTTTTTGCTTAAGATTTTATTATATATACGTACATTCAAAAAGGTATTGAATTTATTTTCTGAAATCTATGAGGTGGTGGTGCTTGCTGTATGTACTATTTTTAAATAAAGTGCCCATTCCTTTCATTCGATAACACGTATATTATATATATTCAGATGTTTTGGCTCAAATTTTTACAGCATAAATTGTGCCTGACAAATATATAGAAACAAAACAAATATATATATACTATTTTTTGCTAATTTATTTATTTATTTTAGAATAAAATATTTTGAGATTAAGAGATTATTTAAACAAAAAAATTAACCAAATTCGAATTATTAACATTACGATATATAAATAAATTTAATATCCCATTCCATATATTTGAATCGTCTTCAAAAAAAGAAAAATCTTATATAAAATCATGAAATAAAATGGAATATTCTGTTAAAAAAAAATAAACAGACAAATTAAACACAAATTATTCATTCTCTATACTACTAAAAAGTGTCTATATAAAATTTTTATTATTTGAAATAAACAAAATAAAATATTATATATTTAATTTCCGAATAAAAATTATATTCGCTTATCAATATACATATATATATATATATTTAACAACACTCACAAATAAAAATAAAAATTAATATGTGATAAATATTATTATTATTATTATTTAATTACATTTATATATATAAAGTATAATATATATAACATGGTTAATAATCAAAAGAGACAAACATTATCAAAAAAATAATAATAAAAAAAAAAAAAACGAAATATAATTTTTTGTGTGATGTTGAAAAAAATACAACACAATATTTATTTATTTTTTTTATTTTTTTTACTCTATATATATATAATATTTTGATATTAATCTTAAAAAAAAAAAAAAAGAATATATAACTATAAAAATAAATAAAAAAAAAACGATTGAAATCTATAATAATTTTTTCATTATTATAGAGGGCCTTTTCTACAATAATTGAAAAAAAGAGCAATTCAATTTTTTTTTTCAATATTCGTTTTTTATATGTTGATAGTTAATGAGTAAAAAAAAAAATAAATAACAACTAAATGTTTTATTTTTTTTTATTTCCATTTCAATATATTTTTTGTATGTATTTCAATTAAAAAAGATTTCAAAATCAAAATGTCACAAATAAAAATTTATTAAATTAAAAAAAAAAAATTACTGTTTAAGTTGTATTTATATAGTATAGTGTGTAAGAATTACACAATAATATATTTGTTTTTATTGCTCAGAAAATATAATAATTTACATAATTGTATATTTATTATGTATTTTATTTCATTTATAACGTAATAATTGACAAAAAAATGAATATGACAGTGGGCGTTAATGGTTATTTAGAATAAAGTCCCTTTTAATATTTTATTGTCATAAAAATATGGAAACAGATCTTCTTAAAAAAAACAATTTAATTTCAACCACAGCTTAGAATTCTATTAGAATGTATTTAAAATAAGCACAACCTCAACTCATCAGATTTATAACAATAAATTCAGGAAATAAAAAAAAAATCTATTTTAATCATAACCTTTCCAGAATGAATATCATCGCTATTAAATTATTAATTTCATCGATATTTTTAAATATTTACAATATTTATATAGGTGAAAGAAAACAAAACAAAATCAATAAATCTTTTATATGTAGTTTTTTTTTGTGTTTTAACATAAATTGTATGTGGTGGTGCTATACGTGCAAGTGAATAAATTATTAATTTATAAAATATTTATACAGAAAGTTTATGTGTTTTTAGAGGTGTGAAATAATAAAATATTAATTATATAACGAAAAAAAAAAAAAAAACTCTAATATTTTTATATTAAATTTATGGTATGGATGGTTGGTATTTGCTGGTATATATTTGAATGATTGAATGAATGAATAAAGATATTGATTTAAAAACTTTTAACTTATCTATACAACAATATATATATAGAGTATGAAATAAATAATTAACATTATATATAATATATGGTAAATGAATAAAGGTATATTTTTCTAAACGTATAATTAACGAGTGTCCTTTTCACGAATGCTCTCAAATCTACCGACTAGATTCAGAGAAAACCTTAATCGTATTCTAGAGCCACTGAAAGAAAACGGAAACATGGTTGTTTCACGTTTCACGATATAAAGTTGCTATTCTTAAAGAAAGGTGATAAAAACTGTCCAAATTAACCGCAGCGTTGAATGAAATAATGTTAATATTGATAATTTCAGCCAAATCTTTTCGAACCAACTGATTTGGAAATAAATTTTTTCCAAGCACATTAAGATTATGGAACAGTCTCCCAGAGTTAGTATTTCCCCCTTCTTATGACTATCAATCATTTAAATTAAGCATTTATCCTATCTAAAGTCTCATCCCACCTAAAGTCCAACTTGGACAATTGTCATGGAAAACATATGGGTTATTTTTTCTTTCCACTTTCCAGTTTAAGTTTTCAGTTTTCTCCCATATGTTTACTTTTATTTTCAAAATTTCATAAATTAATCCAAATATTTTTTTAAAATTTGGCTTAAATGTATTCAATGGATCATAGGTTTATCACCAGATTAAGTGATTTGAAGGTTTAAAATTAAAAATATATATCGGCCAATATGTTTTTTTTTGTTTATATAGCGTTAACAAAAATTCCATTTACTTGCGATTACAACAATAAACTATGTAATAGTACTTATATAGTATTTTTACGGACATTGAATACGCATTGAATTATTGGTAAATATCGAGAAAAAAAACCCCCACCATATAAACCATATTTTATCAATATAATCTCATTCGTAAAAATAAATCAATGAAATCATATAAATTAAATATATATAATATATAAGAAACATTCCATATGATGCGATTACAATGAAAATTAAATATACAAATATTATAATAATGTTTATATACAGTACGCGAAATGAATTTTGTGATGATGATCTTAATTATGGTATAAATAAATAAATAAAAAAAAAAAAAAATGGGAAAAGACGAAAAATAAAAACAGCATGTGAAGTTCACATAAATATTTTTATATGGTATATTATAAAATCAATCATCGTATATATATATATATATACATTTAATTTTTTAATGTAACATTTGTACTTCTATATCTATATGTATAAATATACTTACAAAATAATAATAATAATAATAATAATCATTTATATTTGGCACGTTTTTATCGTAAATTATATTTGATATTCGTGCAATGTTAATTTGTCAAACAAACTTTTAAATAATATATATATGTATTTATATGTAAATAAAAATGTTATATTATTAATATATAATAATAATTTTGTCGTCGACATTTTATTTATTTATTCATTGGTTTTTTTTTTTATTTTGCAAATATGTAAAAGAAATTTTTTTATAATAAATATAAAATATATTGATTATAATGTAAATGGAATGATAGAGCGAAATACATACAATGAAATACATTTTTTTCAAAACTATACCCCAATAATATAATATAAATATATTTCTTATTATTTGTCTTCTTTTGATTAGCAAAAAAATTTGTATTTAAAGTGTACTAAAGCACGTGAATATATATATCATTTGAAAATATTGGCACAATCTTTGATGATTATATATATATAAAATAGCACAGGTACTTAAATTTAAATATATGTGACAAACATATTTTAAGTGTTACCTGTGGCTGTATATCTATAATACTTTTTTACATTTTTGACTGTGATTGTTAAAATATGATATTCATATACAGAAATCACAGTATATTAAAATAACCGCATAAAACGTAAACAGAAATTCCACAAATTAATCAATTTCATTTGGCGTTCAATTATATTAATACATACATATATACATTTAATAATGGACAATTTTATGTACTTGATATTATTTAAATTTTTTTTTTTTTGAATTGCACACTTTTTTTTTTTTTCAAATGTAATCTTTTGTATAAAATAAATTTTATCTATATATATATATATATATATATATATATATTTTTTAGGAATTTTAAAATTATAGAGATGCCAGTCATTAACCAGAAAAGAATACAAATAATATAGTCAATGAATTAATTCAATTATTGTTATGAACAATGGAAAACCCCATAATCTAAAATTTTAATTTTTTTATATTAATAAAGTACCTGCTATATAATAGATTATGAGATAAAGTGTTATAAAATATTTATTTATATATATATAATAAAATCTGCAATCAATTAAGTTTTATTGTTATAATTATATCGTATATATACAGTAAACTCTCGGTTTTGGCAACACTCGATTGTGTCAGTTATCCAGTAATGGAAACACAACATTTTTTTTATTTGGAGAATCGACAAATAAATGTTGCCATTAAAATGGATTCACAGTTTCTTAATTGCAGTCTACAGAAATTATTGTTTGCGTTTTGTTCTTATACTATCTAGCATTTGCATATATGTGTTGACCCTTGTTATTGCTGTTCTACGTGGTTTCCAAAATCACGTTTTTTGTTTTTTTTTTTTATTGTCTAGTTAGTGGTAAAAGCGTATGAAAAACTTTGAAAAAAGCAGAACATCCTGAGCAAAGTTTGCACAAATATTTTCTAAAGCAGCGCACCAGATGGGTCAATGTAGTAGAAAATCATTTACGGACGAAAGCTATTCATTTAACACTAACATATAAAAATATGAAACAGCTGCCAGTAGCAAGGTAAATGTAATCAATATTCATTTATAAACCATTATCTTCAATGTATAGTTATATTTTTACATTTAGGTTGTACATATTTGTTCACTTACGCTTCTGTTTTTTTAAACGCTGTTCTGTTCAACTGGAATAATATCGATACCTTTGAGCTTAGCAAGCGCTGAGATAGTTTTAAAGATAGCGATGTATTAGATGTACCAGAACTTGAAAAAATTCCACACAGTTTTGTTCTAAATTCACAACCTTTTGAAATAATATAGATA
Organism: Dilophus febrilis; assembly: GCA_958336335.1. Lineage (NCBI taxonomy): Eukaryota > Metazoa > Arthropoda > Insecta > Diptera > Bibionidae > Dilophus > Dilophus febrilis. The sequence continues at coordinate 20,603,634 of OY284472.1, forward strand.
CTATGAGTGTAAATGTAATATTAGATGCTTTATATTAGAACATGAACTAAGAAAACAAATATTACAAATTTTTTTTTTTGGAATTAATTAATTGTATTTGTTAATTGTACATTTCTGAATAATATTGTGTAGTTCAATGGTGGCAACTTTTCGATTGTGAAAAGAACTATTTGCCAAAACCGAGAGTCTACTGTATATATATATCATATTATATACCATATATAGAGTGAGTCACAGCCATAAAATTTGTACTCGCGTTGATATATTTTTTTTTATATATGTCAGTCAATACATAAGACTAATTATTTTGAAGGTGTTAAAAATGTATTTAGATATAATTAAAAAAAAAACAATATATCTCTATAAATATGCAAAAAAAAAAACAGTTTCTTTATCGGGTTTATCTATAATAAAATAATATATAGTTCAGACATTATATAAACTTTTCCCTATAAATATAGTGTGTATAAATGTTAAACAATACATTTTGCGGAGATATTTATCTTGATTTTCTGGCCGCAATCGATAACTTTGATATATATTTGTTTATTTAACCCACTTTTAATCTTCTCTCTATCTATTTTTTTTTTTTGTATACATACAATTTTATATTTACCGCATCGTATTTATTATTATGTTTTTTTTTATTGGGTTTATTAAATGTATTGATATATAAAAAAAAAATGAAAACATTTTAGCAATATGACAATAATATATATTTTATTATAAACATTTTTTTTTCCCATATACGGCATATTTTTATATATAAGTACACAGAGAAAATTAAAATTTTTTAAAGTTAAAAATATTTGATAAACGATATGAAAAGGACAATAACATTTATTATTTAATGAAATATTGATTTTGTGAAGTCGCGCTCGCTCGTTTTGCAACGGCATTGCCGCAGTATATTCACTGTTGTCATTCATTTTATTTTATATTATATTAAACCGTATATTTTTCGCTATACAACCAACAATTTGGTTTTAGAGTCCAACAACAGCCTTCTGTTGTTAGTTTCTTAATTTGTGCCTATTACGGTGTCGGTAATTAGACCAACCGCAAGCGGAATATACAACTCTGTG